>BSBM01001439.1:0-562500 GCA_027924585.1 Larix kaempferi
TTGGTTGTTGGATAGAGACAAGCCCCACCGGATGTAACTAACTGGCTGATAGGAAAATAAATCACCCATGCAAATAAGGAGAGATTCCTACTGTGACGTCTAGCGCCATCTATGAAACCTATGTAAGCCATCACTTTGAAATTATCTGTAGATACAAACAACTACTAGATATTTGTGATGTTTAATTATGCATTACACGATGTTAGAATTTTGGAACCCACATTTCAGGTGGACACTCCACCCATCATCAGGAGGGTATGACTCTTCAAGAGGGTGGAAAATTCCATTGTATGATATCATAAGCGACATGGAATATAGAGGCTCCAAAAAAGTGATATAGGATGATGATGCATAGTGAAGCTAAAAATGCCCAATTTTTGTATGATATAAGATCCACCATTTTGTATTTTGACATACTATACAAACTTATATGAATATCGGTGCCCATTACATCCATGAAAAACCCCTTAGTATTCTGCGATAAATGTGGGAAGGTCGGATATTGTCACTACAAAGGTGGCTCAACAAGAAAATCAAATATGCCAATTTAAGAGCACAACATGTCACCTACAATGACTGAATCTGGGGTACGGAGGGTAACAGTCATTCCACCCAACCACCCAAGATACATCCAATGAACTATATGTGTGCGTGTGTGTGTTTATATATATACAAGTTCGTATATAAAATTTTATCATCCACACTCCAGTGAATACTTAGTTGTCTCTTCATCAACTTGAAAATGGATATACAATCTCACGCCTTGACCCAATTTTCCCATGGATTTTTCTTTTTCTCTGCATGTCCACAAGTCATATTACATAGAAAATAAAATCAAATATATGTGCAAACCTTGGGCTGCAAAAACTCACAAAATACACCATCAATGACTAATATATATATATATATAGTGTAATGTTTGGTTCTATACTAAACTATAAAAAGAGAAAAGTTGTACATATAATAGTTACAGCCAGGAGATTCCACATAGCAAAGAACTCAATTTTGAATGAAGAAGGATGGAATGGTAATAATCAAGATGTGTTATTAAGACGGATCAATGGATTGGAGAGGCGGATTAGAGATTTACGGGCTTATATTAATAGGAAGAACGATCTTACCCAGTTTATAACACACTATCAACGTAAAGTAATGAATCTTGAAGAAGAAAATAGAGAGTTGAAAGTCAAAGTTGACGTATTTAAGGAAGAAATCGGTATTTTAAAGAGTATGTTACAGAATTATGGGTTGCATGATCCTATAGATTTAGTGTTGGTTACTGATAACATACTAGTTCAATCATGCAATGCAGATCACGGTGATAGTCCTACAGGGGTTGTTCATACGGAGAATGGAAGTAGGGATGTAGATGTAACCAAGAAGATTGATGAGCAGCAGGAAACACCTCAAGAAGGGGGTAGAATCAGGGTAGTATTGGCTAGGTCCTTTGTTTTTACTTTGTAAATTCCTTTTAAGTTCCTTTTGTTGTTAGGCAATTTTTGTAGAACTTACACTTGCAAAAAAGAACTGTCCTTTTGTAGTAGTTTAGCAGTTCCTAAGGATACAAAAATCATGAATTTGAGCAATGGAATGAAATATATATGCCTTCTTCAAGGTTTCCAGATGTAACTCAAGGATTTATGATTAGGCCGCATCCTTTTTTCTTTTGATATAGATACAAGCAACTATTCATGTTTTATATATATATATATATATATATATATAAGTTAATATATATATATAATATATATATATATATATTATATTATATATATATATATTAACTTATATATATATATATATATATAAGTTATAATATATATATATATATATATATATATATATAAAAGTTATAATATATATATATATAAGTTAAAATGTAGTTATCATGTGTATATGATAATATTTTGATTTCTTGAAACATGTGATTAAGTTATTGTAATAAATTGTTATTAAATAAGTCTTACTAATAAAAAGTATCTAAATAATGAAAGATCACATACTTGGAATTCCCTATTCAACTGATAAACGGCCAGCTAATAATCAAGACAAACCTCAAGACATTGAATGCCATGGAAAATGGCATTGTTAAAGAGTTCAATAATGGAACTATACTTAACAACATTATTGGTTGTTGGATAGAGACAAGCCCCACCGGATGTAACTAACTGGCTGATAGGAAAATAAATCACCCATGCAAATAAGGAGAGATTCCTAGTGTGACGTCTAGCGCCATCTAGAAACCTATGTAAGCCATCACTTTGAAATTATCTGTAGATACAAACAACTACTAGATATTTGTGATGTTTAATTACGCATTACACGATGTTAGAATTTTGGAACCCAGATTTCAGGTGGACACTCCACCCATCATCAGGAGGGTACAACTCTTCAAGAGGGTGGAAAATTCCATTGTATGATATCATAAGCGACATGAAATACAGAGGCTCCATAAAAAGTGATATAGGACGATGATGCATAGTGAAGCTAAAAATGCCCAATTTTTGTATGATATAAGATCCACCATTTTGTATTTTGACATACTATACAAACTTATATGAATATCGGTGCCCATTACATCCACGAAAAAACCCCTTAGTATTCTGCGATAAATGTGGGAAGGCCGGATATTGTCACTACAAAGGTGTCTCAACAAGAAAATCAAATATGCCAATTTAAGAGCACAACATGTCACCTACAATGACTGAATCTGGGTGCGGAGGGTAACAGTCATTCCACCCAACCACCCAAGCTACATCCAATGAACTATATGTGTGTGTGTGTGTGTTTATATATATACAAGTTCGTATATAAAATTTTATCATCCACACTCCAGTGAATACTTAGTTGTCTCTTCATCAACTTGAAAATGGATATACAATCTCACGCCCTTGACCCAATTTTCCCATGGCTTTTTCTTTTTCTCTGCATGTCCACAAGTCATATTACATAGAAAATAAAATCAAATATATGTGCAAACCTTGGGCTGCAAAAACTCACAAAATACACCATCAATGACTGATATATATATATATAGTGCAATGTTTGGTTCTATATTAAACTATAAAAAGAGAAAAGTTGAACAGATAATAGTTACAACCAGGAGATTCCACATAGCAGAAACATAATTCCTAACCTTGCACTTAGAATACCTTTGGAGGATCTAAGGAGTTCCGAGATTTAATAGTCTGGAAAAATAGCAACCAAAAATTCCCCCATGAGTTGGGGGTTCTGACCACCTTTTGGAAAAATGAGTGAAGTGAAAACAGTTTGTGTTATACCAGCCATGAGCTAGTCTAAACAGGAGACCCAATGAAATTGAAATGACATTATTAATCATCATATACATGAAGGATAGTAAGGTCATAACCTAGAACATTCATCATTACCAGGTCACTGGAATCCTGGTGGCATGTTTGCAAGTCATTCCCATGTGTCCCATGCACTGCATTGGTGTTGATGCTTTTAACCAACCCCTTGATTTTCGTGGCAAGAGCATCTATCTTGGTGTTGATGTTTTCATCCACCATGACTTGGATCTAGGCGATTTATCTCATATCATCCTCCAGTTGGTCGATCCTAGCATCCAACATGTTCTTCCACCTGATGACAGACTAGTTTCCCACCGCGTAGTCTTCCATGGCCAGGATGATAAGATCCTTCATGCTCTAGATCATGCTAATGATACGAGTGTGATTGGTTTCATAGGCCCTAATGGCTCCCTTATCCTCAACCATGCCTCTTAATTCGTCCTTGAGCTTCTTCGCATCTAGGAGAGAATTGTACCTAGAATTCATACCAAGGTGCTATGATATCTGTACAGAAGAGAATTCAGCTGCAGAACCATGGAATAAAATATCCCAGGGAGAAAACCAACTTTGATATTTCTTGCATTGGAATAGAGAAACAGCTTGCAATGTCCCTTTATTAATTATCTGCCATTGAGTGATGTGATCATCCCAACCAGTGTATCCAAGACAACCTTGAATAGTCATGAAAGTCTGCACGAGGGAGAGAACAGAATCAAAAAACCAAGGACGTTGTCGTGCAGATAAGCGGTACTTATCTCTTAATTGAGTTGTGATAACAGGATGAGGGAAAGGACATCTCCCACGCTAGGGTCGACCATGTGCTGCCTTCCATGATACGCTCCTTCAGTCTTCGTGATGCGGCCAACTCATAAATCCTCCTAGGGTTGGAAGGGATATATATATATATATATATATGATTTAAACTTATATATGACTTAAAATTATAATATATATAAACTTATATATATATATACATTTTTATGTAAATATGTAAAATTTTATACACGTAGTCTAAAAGTTTGACAATTTCAAACGGAGAAAGAAATCAAATTTTTCGGCATGATTTTGGAAAAATACAGCATATTTTTTTAAAAAATCATGGTTACAACTATGAAACTGTAAAATTTTGGGTTCCCAATAGTTTTTGATAATGTTGAACCGTTTCCACCATGAAAATCGCCATTAAAACACAATTAAATTCAGATTTTACAAAATAAAAAATGCCAAATTCCAACAAAAATCCCTCGACTGAGCCAAATCATCGAATATTTAGACGACTTCAAAATTTATATATAAAATTTTATATATTTATATAAAATTCTATATATATATATATATATATATAAAATAAGCTTTATATATATATTATAAGCTTATATATATATATATATATATATATATATATATATATATATATATATATATATATATATATATCACATCCACATTCTAGTAAATATTTAGTTGTCTCTTTATGAACTTGAAAATATTTAGTCACAATCACACTTTGACTTCAATTCTTTATATATTTAGTTACAATCACACTTTGAGCTCAATTCTTTCCATGGTTTTTTCTTTTTCTCTACATGCCCACAGGTCATGTTAAATAGAAAATAGAAGAGAATAACAAATATATATACAAACTTTGGACTACAAAATCTTTACAAAATACACTATCAAATATATATATATATATATATATATCTTCTGAATATATATATATATATATATATCTTCTGAATATATATATATATATATATATATATATATATATATATATATTCTGTGTGTGTATATATATATATATAATATATATAATATATGTATATTATATATAATATATATAATATATGTATATTATATATAAATTTAATATATATATTATATATATATATATTATAAACTCATATATATATATATAAAGTTTATATATATATATTACCTCAATGATTTTGCTTATATAAATGTTGAATGTATGTGATTTATAGATGATACAAATGTCAATCTAGAATGTAGTTAGTATAATATGCATTTATGACAGTATTTTGACTTCTTGAAACATGTGAATAAGTTATTGTAATAAATTGTCGTTCAACAAGACTCACCAATAAAAATTGTCGAAATAGTGAAGGATCACGGACTTGGAATTCCCTATTCAACTAACAAATGACCAATTGAGAATCAAAATGAACCTCAAGGCATTGAATGTCATGGGAAATGGCATTGCTAAAGAGTTCAATAATGGCACTATACTTAGCAACATTATTGGTTGATGGCCTGAGACAAGTCCCACCTAATGTAACTAATTGGCCAATAGGAGAATATATCACTCATGAAAATGAGGCAAGATTCCTAGTATGACAATTATCTCCATCCGTGAAACCTATGTAAGCCATTACTTGGAAAGTGTCAGTAGATACAAACAACAACTATATATTTGTGGTGTTTGCTTCTGAATTACATTGTGTTAGAATTTCAGAACCCAACGTTTCGAGTGGACACTCCACCCATCATTAAGGGAAGAGAATATATAAACTTATAATAATATCTAACAGCCTTAACTATGGTTCAGTAGGCCCACAAGACGGGATATAACTTGATATACCAATTGGACATACTCAATTTAAATGTTCTCTGAAGCATGGTATTTAAAGTTTTAATAATGGCTTCGACTTGACCATTTGCTTGAGGATAAAATGGGGAGGAATGTTCTTCCCTAAACCCCAACTTAGTGGTTAATCTACTCATCATCTTGTTTTGAAAATGACTGGCATGATTAGTGACAATGTCTTGTGGAATACTGAACCTAGTTATAATCTAATTGAAAATTAAGTGCGCGACAGTTCCCCCATCACTAGAAAATGCAACCATGGCTTCCACCCATTTTGTAAAATAGTCAACCGCCCCTATGATATACTTATGCCCCCCAATCGAAGCTAGGTTGCAAATCTAAAATCAACCCCCCATTTGGTTAAGGGACCTATAGTGATGATAGGAAACAATGGAGCGGTATGTGCACGCAGTTTCTTGGTAAACAATTGACAACCATGACACCTTTTAAGCACTTCAATGCAATCTTTGAAGATCGTGAGACAAAAATATCATGTGCGCAATATTTTTTGTTTTGTTTTCAACCCAAAAAGATGACCTCCATAGGCTCCACTGTGTGAGTCATTTATAACACTCTTAACTTCTTTGTGATTCAAGCAACGACACGAAATCGAATCAACCTCATGGTGATACAAAGTATCTATGACAATAAGGTAATTCTTCTCATTATGATGAAGACGTCGTCGCTCATCTCACGAAAACGTTTGAGTAAACTTCAAAGTCTGGAGATATATATAAGAATATCTCCATACCAAGGATCCAATGAAGAAAAAAGAAAAATATACTCATCAAGAAATGAGTCATATGTTGTATTATCATAATCTTCACTCGAAAACTCCAAAATAAGTTCAGCAAAATACAAATATTTCTTAGACTTAGCAAATTGAAATTCTAAGTCAAATTCTTGCAAGATAACAATCCATTCATTAAATTTTCCCCTGATTATTCGTTGGGTAAAAGCATATTGAAATGGGTTGACATCTACAATAACCATGTTCTTGCGTAAAAAAATATAATGACAGAGTCTTTGAACGACAAAAACAACCACCAAAGCTAGTTTCTCAACATGTAAATATTTTAGTTCAACCCCTATCAATGCATGACTAAGGTAATAGATTATATGATCTTGGAAAGTATCATCTTCCTAAAGTAAAACTATGCCAATTGTAGAGTCGGATGCGACCGGATATAACAAAAAATCTTTCGTGTAATCTGGAGGACTAAGAAAAGGCATTGACATAAGAGCTTCAAAGGAACTTTCAGCAGCTTCATCCCAAGAAATGGAACTCCTTTCTTTAATAACTACATAAAACCTTTAGTTATATTGGCATAATTGACCATAAAACGTCTGAGAAAGTTCAATTTTCCTTGTAAACATTGAAGTTGGGGAGTATTGGAAGGAGGAGGCAGGCTGACAATAGATTCAACTTTCAAAGGGTTGACCACCCTTTGTTTGATACAATAAAACCTATAATTCGTCCATACTTGACTCCAAAATAACACGTATGTGTCGATTCAGTCGAATCTTATAGTGTCTACATCACTCTAACACAAGACGAAGATTAACAAGATTATCTTGTCTCTTTCAAGAACAAGTCGCTAAATCATCTAAATAAGCTTCAACAATGTGTTTGATGTTATCAAAAGTGAAAGACATAGCCCACTGGAAGGTAGCTCCAACATTTTTAAGGACAAAGGGAATTTTCTAATATGCAAAATTTCCCCAATGAAATATAAATGCAGTTTTATGCTAATCCTTGGGATGGATTTGAATTTGGTTATAGCCTGAGAATCCATCCATAAAAGAAAAGATCTCACTCCTGGCATGCTCATTCATAATTTCATTGATAAATGGTGTGGGGAAATTATCCTTGTGACAAGCCTTGTTCAAATCCCAAAATTCCATGCATACATGAAGATTACCCTAATTCTTATCTATTGGAACATGATTGGATACCGATTCTGTTAAAGAAACAAGATAAATAAAAATGGCCTTAAGAAGTTTTTCAAATTCAGCTTTGATAGCCATCGCTTTCCTATGGTTAACCAGATGGAGTCTTTGTTGAATAGGGTTAACATTCTCGTAGGTTTTTATTGCATGCTCAACAATACAGGGGTCGATGCCTGGCATCTCCTCATATGGCTAGGCAAAGACATCACTAAATTCTTTAAAAGGATTAGTATATACATGAACTTCTTCCAGAGAACAGTTTGCACCAATGTATACATTTTCTATGACATTAGGGTTACTAGAGATATTGATCAGAATGGTTTCTAAAATATTAGACATATTACCTTCAGTATATACTCCCTGTTGAGCCAAAGGATTCAATAGTCGATCAACATATTTAGGTAAATTCAAATGAAACTCTCCACTCTCTATCTTATCAATAGATGGAAGAAAATAAAATTGACGATGCAAATCATCCCAGGGCTTATAAGGCCCTGTCAGAGCTTCCATAATAGCCTCGTTCAAAGGCAAGACTATATCAATAAAATCCAAAGAATTGGATGAATCAACGGCTCAAATTGGCTCAATAACTTGATCCAAATCTTCAAAAACTAGAGAATCGGTGTCTACAATATCATGTTGAATTGCTTGATAAGCCATTTCAACTATAGACAAAGGTGAAGTCATTCCAAGATGTTGATATTCTTCCACCGGATCCAATGGAGTAGGAAGAACACGAGGATGATTGAGATATGATTTTTGGAAAGAAGCTACTCAAGAAATAGGGACTTCCTCGTCAGCCGAAATTGGAGTGGAACTAATGAAGTAAGTGGGAGATGGGATATTAAAAGTTCTCATTAATGAAGAATACATGCCAACTCCTATTTTCGGTTGTTGGATTCAATTTATCAATCCATGGAACATTTGATCCTGAGGTCCATGATCTAGAAATGGATCTAAACAAACAATGGTTGTAATAATCAATACATGTAATGCATTTTGGCAATGCATCACGGTTAGACATTGCTTTAAAGATAATGAAAATTTTGTAAATGCAAATAAGAAAAGAGAGAAAAAATTGGGAGAAAAAAAGGAAAGATGGAATGGAAAATAAAAATCCATGGTTGTTGTATTTCCCATTACCCCCCAATCACTCCTATATGTTCTCTCAGTTAGACTATCAAAGGAATTGTTTTTCCTATGGATAGCCCAAGAAGGAGAGTGTTAAGGATCCTAGAGATGTATTGTAATCCAAATACTACTGAAATGAAATATTGAGCAACCACTGAATGCTAGTTTTTTCTGTTTGGGTTTCCAGGGTAAATTATGTGTTTTGTGCATCTGTGTTGAATATGTGATTGATTCAGCTTGCATTGGTTTTATATGCTATCTTAATTAAGAGTTCACGGTGACATTAATGGTTGCTAACTAGTGAAGGAAATGGATGAACCAGAGAGATGTCACTGGATGTGAGTATAATAGAGTAATGTTGTATTTTGCTCCTTGGTTTTAATGAGCTAGAGAGTTCTAACGGCTAGTAAATCTCATATGTCAAATGCACAACCGATCTCAGATATCAAGGGACCAAATTAAAGAGCTATTGCAGTTGTGTAGGAGTTTCTAAATTGAGTTTTTAAGAGTCGTTGATTGTTTGGGGCAAAGTTTTCTTTATCCGAGTTATTATCTCATTGCCTGGGGTGAATTCATTTTGTCTCAATCAAATTTATTAGTGTTTGGGTCACTCTCTCATTGCATAGGGAAAATTTCCTTGCTTGAAGCGAATTATGAAGTGCTTGGGGTGTTTTTCTAAATTGATGGGTGAATTATAAAGTTCTTGGGTGTTTTTATAATTGTTGGGAAATTTTAGATGTGCTTGGGGGTGTATTAATCACTATTATGTGGATTTTAGAAGTGGTTGAGCGTTTTTCCCTGTTGCCTAGGGAATTTTCAATCACTGTTGGGTGTTTTCAATCATTGATGCGCATCTTCAAACATTGTTGGTAGTTTTCCTTGTTGGATGGGTGTTTTTAAACATTGTTGGGCATCTTTAGAGGTTCCTGGGCCGTTTTTATCACTGTTGGGTGATTTAAGAAGTGCTAGGGAGCGTTTTTATCATTGTTGCATGAATTAAGAAGTGCATGGGGGTGTTTTTATCATTGTTGCGGCGTTTATATTGTTGCCTAGTGAATCTAGAAGTGCCTGGCGCATTTTTCATCACTGTTGGGTGAATTTAGAAGTGCCCAATGTGCTAGTTATCAACAAATGGACGTTTTAACACTATTGGGGCATATTTTAATATTGTTGAGCAAATTCTAGTTTCCTGAAAATGCTTTTCTCTTTGGTTGAGTGGTTTACATCTTTGTTGGGATGTCTTCATTGTCTAGCTGGTGATAAGAGTGGATAGGAGGTAAATGGTAAAGCAAGATCTTTGTATAAGACTCAAAACAGTCAACAAGAGTAATTTTGTATGCAAGGTATGTGTTGGTGAGTTGAGTGGGCTATAATTCCCTTGTTTACGAATCATATGGTATCAAAGCAGTTGTATCCTTGACCTTGACATAGCTGCCAATATTTGGAGAAGAAAGAAGAGTTCACCATGGGAAAATCCTTAAAGAGGGAGAAGCTACAAGAGCTCCAAGAATTCAATAAGAAAATCCAAGAAGAAAGAAAGTATTGGAGAGAAAGAGAAAAGGAACTGGAAAAATAACTTTCCACACACCAGAACTTTGAAGAGAACATTGTAGACCTTAGCATGTGTAGAGCAAAAAAGGATATTTTGGAGGACTTGAATGCTACCAATATTCAGCTTCGAGAAGAAAATGAGAGCTTGAAGGAGCAAGTTCAAATGTTCAACAAGAGGATGACATATATGGAGAAGCAACTTGAGACATCTTCCAAACTATTTCCACTGCTAAAGAACAAGTTTGAAGAGCACCAAGACACACTCACTGCAACCATTACGGATTGGGACAAGCATAGAGTGTAGCTTGTACAACTTGGTGAGAATTTCATTCAGTTGCATAGTTGGCAAGAAGATAGGCTTACTCATATGATGGCACAGCTGCAACAGGATTTGGTAGAGGAGGAGGAAGCGTTGAAAAACAAGCAATTGTCAAAGGGCACCATGAAGAAAAACCACCTTCCATTACTACTATCAAATCTAGCACCATGACTGAGATCACTGCGGTAAGTTTACCTTCCATAAACATTTCTCAAAAGTAACTTGGTGAATTTGAAAATCATACCAGAGGCATTGGTTACAAACTCTTAAGGAAGGTGGGATATGATGGACAAGGGCTTGGCAAGAGAAGATAAGGCATCTCAAGCCCCATTGTCGCAACACCATGGGCCAAGCATGAAGGCATAGGATTCAATGGTAGAATGGAAAATTATATGTCCAATAAGACCAGTTTTTTGAAGGCACAAGACATGATAGTTTTGGCTAGATACTCAAAATAAAGAACAGAAAATGAAGGTAGCAACCCAGTACCTCCTCAACCTTCTTTTGACATATTGAAGAAGGGCAGTGATGAGAATATATTGAAGAATCATCTTCAACTAGAATGTAGAAGAAGTGGAAAACCAATCAACCATAGAATTAAGAGTAAGAAGACCAAGAGGTATACATCAAGCAAGACATCCCTGATTTGTCACTGCTGCAAGAAGAAAGGCCATAGATCTACTAACTGTTGGTATTCAGAATCGTGTTCATTTTGTGGAAAAAAAGGTCATTATGTGGCTTCTTGTTGGGAGAAGCAAGCCATGTGAAAGGATCCATATTCATTTCAGAGGAAGGATATCAATAAGACTTATCTAAACCATCAACAAACTCAGGGGAGAATGGAGAAGGCATGTAAGCAAATCAATCCAACTAAGTTCAATAATTTTTGCCACCATTGCAAGTTGAGTGGACATTGGGAAGCAAAGTATTGGAAGCTTCATCCAAATATTAACCCCAACCATTGGGAAACTAAGAGAAGAGAATGGATAGTGAAGACGAGAAGTGGTGAAGAGTTGCCTACATCTACAACCCAAGGAGTAGAAACTATCCAAGGAGAGTTAGTCACTTGGGATGATGAAACTAGAAAAATGGACAACAAATTGATGCCTAGGGAAGCCAAATTCCAATGGTTGTTTTCAATCTTGCACCAGAAGAATCCACTTTGGAATATGGGCCAAATATTGGTGTATGGAGGTAAATGAATTTGGGGTTCCTTTGAACTACATGAAAACAAACAAAGTAGCCATTGTTGAGTATGTTTTGTGGTCCACGGAATAGTTGATTGCATTTCTGAGAGCATGCGTAGAAGAAACTATGATATGGTGGAGAATGTTGGTAAAGCCACCACTGCAGCCTATTGATGATTATCACTTGCAGCCAAGCATGTGCAAGAGCTGGCACTATCTTGGATAGTAAAACGTTTTATGATTACACACCAATTAGAAGGTATTTCAGTTGATGTTATTTCATATACAAAGTGTTGATTAACACCTTACCAACAATAGAGAGTTGCTTCCATGATGAGAATTAATTCACCCCAACAGCAGAGAGTTGCTACCATGACAAGCAACAACAGATTCTAGAAGCGAAGAGATAATTTCCTCGGATGATGTTTTACTCATTGAAGACTAGTTGAAACATGATTGGATAGCATAGAATTTTTCCATGCGAGGGATCAATTGATCCTAGTTGAATAGGGCATCGCACACATCACTTCGAGATGGCATATGATCACTAGGATTTCATTGTTAAAGGAGTGTTGCATACATTCAACAGTGACCAAGAGAATACTGGGATTCGACTTGGATTTATAGAATTCCAAGAAGGACCATTCTCAAATCAAGAGAATGAAAGAGACTTGCATGTTGAGGATGGGAGTGAATTCTAATTAAATATTTTGGATCTAGAGATTGCTCAGAGTGGAGTCAATGAGTAAAAATTTACACTACAGGAACAAACAAAGACTAGAATTCGTCTTGGATTCATTGAACTGCCGAGATGGACTATCTCCAATCCTAAGAGGGATATGGGAATGGATGTTAAGTCTAGAGTTCAGATTAGAGGATTGCACAGAGATGAGAATCAATGAGCAGACTTTTGTAGCACCGTCACAACCCCAAATTTACTCAATTTTTAAAAAAAATCTATAAGTAATTAATTTATAATGACATTATTTCTTATGTCGCAAGTTTACAAGTTGAATGAGGATAAGGCACATCTCTGCATCTCACTATCAACAGGTATAAATCGAGTTGTGAATTAATCATAAATTTTATGTCATTCTTATGGAAATAAAAGATATGTTCTATGTGATGACGAATACTTCAAGAACTAAAGTCTAACATGATCCTGTTTATACTCATATTTTAAATTTCAAGTTACCCTCTCGTTACATAGTAATAACTGTATTAGCCTTATTGCCAATATCTACTAGATCTTCTCTTAACCTAATCGTCTTGTGCATGAATTTAATTGCATGGTATAAGAGTCCATATATATTTCTTCATTTGCTTAATATAGTCTTCATGCTATGAGATCCTGGGCTATTATTCTTAGATCTAATATGTGCTTGAATTATATATTACAACATAATTACACCCTACCTATGTTAATCCTTAAACTAGGATCACAATATAGTTATCAACCTTCTATCCTAAGGTCATATATAGTAAAATGATTAACTATAGGTTTTATAACCTAAGTGTCGAGGTTTAAATCTTTTGTATGCTCTATACCATGACTATATAAAAGTTGGATTGCTCGATATAAAGTTCTATCCTATGGAATCATTTAAACTATGATCTTCATGTTTCATATGACATAACCATAGAAGGTCTATGAAATATTTGATATGATTGCATTTCATTAATACGTTGATTTTCATTGTTTAATGCAGATCTGTACCAAGGTGCCAACGCGTATGTAAGTTGGTGTGGCCATGTGAAGGCATTTACGAATTTTGATGGTACCCAGCATGCTCCTTCGTGTGGCTCTTGTGCGTCGTTGAATCCTTTTCTTGGGATTGTAACTGATCTTCCCAATGTTTAAATGTACAAGTTGGATAATCATGCCATTGTTTCTTCATGGTCTTGGGGTTATGTTGATGCACTACGGAGCCTTGGATTTGCGCAGAGAACACCCTGGTTTTAATATTGTTCATACTCGTGTTGAGGTGTTAGTTTATCTTCTTGAGAGTGTTGTTAGCAACAGTAAGCATTAACGACCTCCTTAAGGAGTGCTCGTTGTGCGTTACAAGGGTTTTACCTCTGTTTGGAGTTTTTTCTTCGGCTCTAAGTTTGATTCTGTAGTTTATATTTTATCTCTTTCATTTTGAGCTCTACTATGTATTTATATTGGTTCGGCTCTGTGACTTGGAACTTGAATCTGTGTTTTTAGTTCGGCTCTGTGACTTGGAACTTGACTCTGGGTTTTTAGTTTGGCTTCGTGACTTAGAAATTGACTCTGTTTTTTTAGTTCGGCTCTGTGGCTTGGAACTTGACTCTGTGTTTTTAGTTCGGCTCTGTGGCTTGGAACTTGACTCTGTGCTTTTAGTTATCGGTTTCGATTCCGGGATTAAGGAATGGCACCATTATTCTCCTTATGGAGATCTCACGTTTCTTCGTTTCTATTTCTTGGGTTTGTTTTTTATTGTTAAGTACGCCCATAATGTCGTGAAGACTTGGGTACATATAGGGCTTATGTTTGACCTTAATACAGTGGGTTCGCATTTTTAATGCTTCCCGGATAAGAGCATAAGGGTTTTCCCATCTTACTTCGCCTCTCCACTAGTAAGTTCAATTCGTATTTATATTATTTGTAAGAGTATATATATCTATAACTGTATATACAATTGGTTTTAACAATGATCCTCGTGTTTTTGTGCAGATGTTCTTGTGAACCGCAAGGGTTTGGAGTTTAATGTATTACTGCTTGCACTAGCTCAAGTTCTCTGGTTTCGAAATGAAATAGAGGAATAATATTGCAGGGTTGGGCTCGCGGCCTTAAAAGTCGACTGCGACTCCAAAGGTAAGCCACTACCCTTGCAACTCGGTGTAACATATTCTTTTATTAAGTTTATATGTAGTAGTGTTTTAAATACTCGATACATGTACAGGGTTGGCAAAGGTAAATGCCTCTGCATTTGGGGTTCAACCCTCTCCCAGCATCCTGGTCCCATCATTAACCCTATAAGTATTAGTTCTTTACTTAATCTTGTAAATTGATTATTAACTTTCTTTATAATGACCCTAACCGCACTTATTGTTGGTTTGTTTTGCATATGCTTACATGGACACAATGGCTTCATTTGCGAAAACAGGTAGGTGTTTTCTCCTTGTCTTTGCCATGGTGAAAGAACCAGTTACATGCTCTGTGCATGAACCTTGATAGTGCCATGGGAAATGCTTCGCATTTTCCCAAGCATTTCAGGGTTTACCTAGGACGAGGGTGAGCCATACGAATTCCCTCCTAACATTCGACATTGGTATAATACAAATAAATCAAATCGTTTCGGATCTTGTACTCTAAATTTATAAATTTGAAAGCCTTTCAACTCTTGTACTCAAATATTTTGTATATAGAATCCTTTCGACTCCATATGTAAATACTTGATCTCGGCTCTAAGCATGGGAACATTATTGGTCTTAATGTTTTGACTCTGAGTATTTAATTTGGGTTAATATTTTCATTGTTGGTCTTTGAGTATGAAACAATGTTTTAGTCTCTTAGCCTCTCGGCTCTGTGCAATATTGAGTTTATAATTATGCTATTGACTTTGGTATGAAATAATGTTTGAGCCTCTCGGCTTAATATATGAAGTGTTTTAGTTATAAGATATATGGGGGTCTATACTTCTATATGCAAGGATATTACTTCGAGCCATTTGGCTCTACGTATACGACTAAGTTGAAATGCATTTCATAAACAGGCCATTCGGCTTTGTATAAACATTAGGAAAATAACTACTTATCTATTTAATTCTGTATATATAATATAAATATTCTATGCTATATATTTGTATACATTTGAATCTATATAAATCCTATATTTACATATATGACAGATTTATAAACCTTAAATCCTAATTTATAAAATTCCAAGTTTACCATATGAAAACAGAGTTATGGACGGAAACTTAGAATTAACAGAATAATACAGTTAACATAAACATGATAAGAATAATGTAAACATAACAGCATATAACAACATAAGATTAGTACATTTCATAATAAAATATTCAATCATTAAACATATATTTCATAATGAAACATTCAATCATTAGTAATTAAACATACAGTTCAGCAGACTGTAGTAAACAATATACAGAAATAAAATGATGAATACTATTAAACAGATGATAAGAACCTGACAATAAGAACAGACCAAATCCAATTTGAAGGTCGTCGTTCCTCCCAACCAATCTTCCAGAACAGCCAAGACTACTTGCTCTAAAACCCTCGAGCCTGTTTGTTGGACCACAAGGACAAAGACTGTTGAAACTATTATGTACCAACACTTAATTCCACTCTCTTACTCAACATTGATATTTTCCCTCTTCCATCCAAGCCTCCTACCTTTCTGATGGGAATGCATATTTAACTTTTCCTAGGACTTAGGTCTCTCATGAGCCTCCTACTCTAGAACCTCCATCTGGAGTACTGACCTGAATTATAGGGATGATGCCTCCTGCACCTATTGACATATTAATTATCTGTTTTCACCACTTGGGCTTCTTGTCCAACACTTGTCATTTCTCCTTGTGTGCCAACAAACACTCTTTCAACAGCTACTTCATATTGGATTCTCCTGTTTTTATTTATTAAATAATATTAATTATTCAAAATCCTCTCACAAATTTCTTTGACCACACTTGGACAAAATAATTGTTCAACAATAATTAAAACAATATTGCAAGTATTTAACTTTAATTAAGGTTCTATGGGTATTACAAGTGGGAACAAGTGAGCCAGAACCAAGAGCTGAGCCATAGCTAGGACAAGATCTAGTAGCCAGAGTCACGATGCCATAGCCAAAGTTAGAGCTACAGCTGAGAGTCAGAGTTAGAGTCCACGTTCCAGAGAAGTCAATAAAGTGCACATTGATCCAGTTTGGTTTCCTTGAGCTGTTGGAGACCAAAATGCCTTTCAATGGGGAGGTGTGATCCAAAAATGGATCTAAACAAACAATGGTTGTAATAATCAATACATGTAATACATTTCAACAATGCATAAAGTTTAGACATTACTTTAAAGATAGTGCAAATTTTGTAAATGCAAATAAGAAAAGGGGGAGAAAAAAATTAGGAGAAAAAAATTAGGAGAAAAAAAAAGGAAAGATGGAATGGAAAATGAAAAGCCATGGTTGTTGGCTTTCCCATTACCCCCACATCGCTCCTATATGTTCTCTCAGTTAGAATATCAAAGGAAATTTGTTTTCCTATGGCTAACCCAAGCAGGAAAGTGTGAAGGAGCGCAGAGATGCACAATAATCCAAATATTGCTGAAATGAAATACTGAGCAACCATTGAATGTTGGTTTTCCCATTTGGGTTTCTAGGGTAAATTATGTGTTTTGTGCATCTTTGTTGAATATGTGATTGATTCTTGCATTGGTTTTACATGCTATATTAATTAAGAGCTCACAGTGGCATTAATGGTTGCTAACTAGTGAACATAATGGATGAACCATAGAGTTGTGAGTATAATAGAGTAATGTTGTATTTTGCTCCTTGGTTTTATTGAGATAGAGAGTTCTAACAGCTAGTAAATCTCATCCATCGGATGCACAATCGATCTCAGATATCAAGGGACCAAATTAAAGAGTTGTTGCAGTTGTGTAGGAGTTTCTAAATTGAGTTTTTAAGAGTTGTTGATTGTTTGGGCGAAGTTTTCTTTGTTAGAGTTATTATCTCATTTCCTGGGGTGAATTCATTTCGTCTCGATCAAATTTATTAGTGTTTGGGTCACTCTCTCTTTGCCTGGGGAAAATTTCCTTGCTTGAAGTGAATTATGAAGTGCTTGGGGTGTTTTTCTATATTGATGGGCAAATTATAAAGTCCTTGGGCATTTTATAATTGTTGGGAAAATTTAGGTGTGCTTGGGGGTGTTTTAATCACTATTAGACAAATTTTAGAAGTGGTTGGGCATTTTCCCTGTTGCCTAGGTCATTTTCAATCATTGTTGGGCGTTTTCAATCATTGATGGGAATCTTCAAACATTGTTGGGCGTTTTCCTTGTTGTCTAGGCGTTTTTAGAGGTGCCTATGCCATTTTTATCACTGTTGGGTGAATTAAGAAGTGCCTGGGGGCGTTTTTATCATTGTTGGGTCGTTTTTATCACTATTGGGTGAATTAAGGACAGAAATGGGTCCTTTACAGGTATTAGAGAAGAAAATTAAAGAAAATGAACAGTTAATACAAGAATATCAATTGAAGATGAAAAAGTGGGAGGGAAGCCATGGTCAAAAATTTGGAGAAATAGAATCATTAATTTCCAGTTTGAGAAAAACCATTTCTAAGCAAGTTGATAAGCTGAGAGGCAAAAGGTTCGAAAGGATCTCTGAATCTCTGGAACTTAAAAACCAAAGGAGATGAAAAAAAAATTACAATCAAGAAGGTGGTGAGGGTGAAGGTAAGGGTACCAAAGGAGACGAGGGTAAGGGTGGAAGGAAAAAAACACATACATGTACAATGTCCTTAGAAGAGTGAGAGAAGTCCTTAGCAAATCGAGAGAAGATGCTACAAGAATGCTTCTCAACAAGAATTGCACTAGGTGATTTGTTTGGAAAATCACCATTATATAAAGAAATGAAAGAGAAGATGGCTGGAAAAGATGCAAAAATAAGTGAGCTGGAATCAAAAATATTCGACGACGTAAAAGTTCAGCATTTGGGATGTGATATGGAAATTCAAAAATTTAATTCCACAATTGTTGATTTGTAGAAGGAATTGCAAGGTCCAACTGCTGCGATGATGGCAATTCTTGTCGTTCCCAACGAGACGGAGTTGAGGGAAAAAGAGCACGAGAAAGAAATACAGAATCTGAAATATGAATTGACTGAAGTTAAAGATCAGTTGAAAAGTACTAGACAGTAATTGGAGGTCAAGGAAAAACAGGAATCAACGAAGTATAAGAAAAATGTGGAAATGTTGAACAAACTGATGGAGGAAAAAAATGATTTTCTTGGAAATTTAAAAAAAGTTACACGGAGAGTTAAAGAGCTTGAAAACAAATTGCAAAATGTGCCTTGTACAGCTCCAGAACAATTACAGTCTTCTACGAAAGGAAAGAGAGACCATTATGATTTGTCTTATGCTCAAGAGGAGGGATTGCAGCCATCTCAGAAACATGTTAGACATGTATAAATCAATGTATATATGTATTTATCGACAGATATTGAAAAATGTATTTTTGTATGATGGAGTTTTGTATTTATCAACATATAATGAAAAATTCCTTTAGTTGTGTTACTTTTTATGTCCAGGAGTTAGTGGTTCTACAGTCAATGCTTATGAAGTATGGTATTCATGTTTATTCAATCCTCATTCATATGGTATTCATGTTTATTCAGTCCTCATTCGTATGGTATTCATGTTTATTCAGTCCTCAGTCGTATGGTATTCATGTTTATGAAGTCCTCATTTTTTTATTGAGATCTTATTTATGTCTAGGAGTTAGTGGTTCTACAGTCAATGCTTTAGTTTATACTTTATTGTGATGTGTGGCATGATTCTCAACAATTTCATAGTGACATTTTTGCACCTATGACCACTTTTTTTCGTGGATCTAAGTGCTTCCTTACCTTCTTTGATGGAGTTTATATGCACAGGTCCATAGAATTTGTCCCACTATTTTGCATAGATGAATCTATAGATGATTCCCAACATATTTCAGTGGATCTCTTGTTTCCACATTATAAAGTTTGTCTTTTTCTACAACTCTCATAGAGGCCACCCTTACCAAGTTGTGGAACTGTTACCCCCCCCATTTTGCATGGGTATCCACTTATGATTTGCATCACAAATTCAGTGGGGGTGACATGATCATGGAACCTTGATGTACCCATGGAGTTTTTCTTGGTTACTTGATTTGTCATGGAGAGCACCTAGTTGGATGCTTGGGAATGATGATGAGCATGCTCTAGGGAATTCTGAGGACTTTTTAGGACTGCTGATTTAAGGGCATAAAAGGGACAGTAAGCAGCATTTTCTCAAATCTGGGCACATTCTAGGTTTTAAAATCAATTCTCATACATGTTCCTAACCTCCTAATAGCATTGAGAGGCATTTCTGGGTTAATTATGGGCAATCTGTGCACGATTCAGACCTCAAAGAAGCAGTAAACCTCATCGTTTATAAATCTAGGCATGTTCTCGGCATAACAACTTGTTATTCTCGAATTTTCTCTTTGATTTTGGATTCTAAAAGCACCCAGCAGTCATCACAGCCCCAATATCCTTCAACCTGTGCATGTTTTATCCTTCTAAGAGCCTAATAATAGAATGAATTCATAACTATATCCAGCAACAATAGGTCTCTTAATACATTAAGACCATATGAATGCCATTTCATTATGAATGTTATGTTCTTCACCACTTTGCATACAATGTTGCATTATGATCATTTTGGACTTTTCAACAAAACAGGTCTCTTAACACATTAAGGCCATAAATATCACCAAAATATCAACAAAATAGGTCTCTTAATATATTAAGACCATATGAATGTCATTTCATTACGAATGTTATGTTCTTAACCAATTTGCATGCAATGTTGCTTTATGATCATTTTGGACTTTTCAACAAAACAAGTCTCTTAACACATAAAAGGGACAGTAAGTAGCATTTTCTCAAATATGGGCACATTTTGGGTTTTAAAATCAATTCTCATACCTGTTCCTAACCTCCTAATAGCATTGAGAGGCATTTCTAGGTTAATTCTGGGCAATCTGTGCATGATTCAGACCTCAAAGAAGCAGTAAACCTCATCGTTCATAAATCTGGGCATGTTCTCGGCATAACAACTTGTTATTCTCGAATTTTCTCTTTGATTTTGGATTCTAAAAGCACCCAGCAGTCATCGCATCCCCAATATCCTTCAACTTGTGCATGTTTTAGCCTTCTAGGAGCCTAATAATAGAATGAATTCAGAACTATATCCAGCAATAATAAGTCTCTTAATACATTAAGACCATATGAATGCCATTTCATTACGAATGTTATGTTCTTCACCACTTTGCATACAATGCTGCTTTATGATCATTTTGGACTTTTCAACAAAACAGGTCTCTTAACACATTAAGGCCATAAATATCACCAAAATATCAACAAAATAGGTCTCTTAATATATTAGACCATATGAATGTCATTTCATTACGAATGTTATGTTCTTCACCACTTTGCATACAATGTTGCTTTATGATCCTTTTGGAGTTTCCAACAAAACAGGTCTCGTAATACATTAAGGCCATAAATATCACCAAAATATCAACAAAATAGGTCTCTTAATATATTAATACCATATGAATGTCATTTCATTACAAATGTTATGTTCTTCACCACTTTGCATACAATGTTGCTTTATGATCATTTTGGACCTTTCAACAAAACAGGTCTCTTAATACATTAAGGCCATAAATATCAACAAAATAGGTCTCTTGATATATTAAGACCATATGAATGCCATTTCATTATGAACGTTATGTTCTTCACCACTTTGCATACAATGTTGCTTATGATCATTTTGGACTTTTCTCTTTTTTGGTTGTGACATACTTGGTTTATCAAGACCAGTTTTAATATGATTGTTAGCTTCCAATACTTGGATGCCAAGAGTTGTCCCTTGAATTTTTTGTTCATCAGCACTTTGCATTGCCCCATTTATTGAGGATTAAAGACACCTTCTATTTTGAATCATAGATTCCATCAATGGCATATCAACAGTAGTTGCTCCATTCAGTTCTTGTATTTGACTGGTCTCCAATGCCTAAATTGTCGATGATGAAAGACCCAAAGTTTTATTGTTATTGTCACCAACCATCATTAGGGTATCAGAACCAAGTTCCCCTTGAATTTGTTGTGTTTGATCACACTAGACTGGCTCATTTCCTACGATCAGCGAGGTGGAAAAAGTCAGAGTTTGAGAAAAAGTTGTAACTTCAACCACACTGAATCAACTAGATTGATAAAGACATGCTAATATGTAATGAATTGAACTAATATAATACTCACTATTGGAGGGAAAGACATGATGTTGTTTTTTTTGTTTTAACACCATTTTTTGCCTCGTGATTTCCATAGCGATGTGATTCACGATAAGCCTCTTCTCCATATTTGTTGATTGGTTTTGATCTCGGAAGATAGCTATTGAACTGGGAGGACATATTAATAATTAAACACACACATTATGACTCATCGCACTATAAACTGAAAATCAAACGAGATAACATATAAATTAGGACAAACTTACTATTGGTGGTGCAATCAATGATTTCTTAGACTGTTTTTCCCATGATTTAAATAGTTGTTCCACTTGTTGACAAGTGACATCAGGGAAACGTGATGCCAATTGTGTTGCAGTTTCCTTATTTGATTGATTCCTTGACTTATCATATTCAACACGAAGTTGACTTCTAATATTTGAAGGCAACAATCTTCTTTGTCTAAACTTTTGGAAAGTGCCTTCTGATCTCATAACAAGATTGAAAAATTGTGCTATCATCTCATTTACAAGACACATTATATCATGTTCAAATGTGCTTCTATTGTCCTTATGGACTCCTCTTGCTCCTCCTTGGTTGCTATTCAAATTTTTCATTTCTCTATGCTTACGCTCCATTACTTCATTCCTTAAATGTCCCAACGTATAAGGACGAATAGAATGTGTCATCTCAAGAGCATGGTCCCCTTGGACATGCATATAAGGAACCATCTCATCTCCTAAACAACAAGAACACAACCACAACAACTCACTTGCAAGGAATCCAATCCTGCAATGACAGTGGATCAAACTGTTTGTCATGAATGAAATGATGCCACCATTCAAACTAGATAATATGATGAAATCGATGTACCTTTTCTCATATGCATATACATCATCCCCCCTACACCCTTGCAGTTGCAAAATGTGGAATTCTTTATAACACTTCCACATCCTCACCAACTTTTTATTCTTCTCTTCATCAGGTAGGCCTTCAATAACCCAGAAATAATACATAAGTTTCAATGCATATGAATAAATACTAAGTTTTATTTTCAAAGTAAATAACACTGAGAGCCATTCAACAATAGTCAAAAAATAATAACAACATCATTTATTGTTAGTCAAGGCCCACATAAAAAATAATTGATATGTTAACATAATTATTAAACCTTTAAAATTCCCTCATGTCGAATGAGGATCTTGTTTGATGTTGATCCATCTGATTGACCATAGTTAAGATCATTGTATTATTGGATTTTATGATGGTATGGTTCTCCTGGCTTACATGGAACACCAATTTTCTCCATCTCCTCCCAAATTTGAACAAATTTTGTTTTCTCCGTGCCTCTAGTTGGATGTACCTTGTTAATCTTGTGCAATTCTTTGAATTTCATGAAACATCTTCAAAATTGTTATGATCCTAGCATGGCAAGAAAAGTATACAAGCTTGGCCATTGAGCCAAGTGTCAACTGTAATTGGCACCAACAGCTTTTGAGGGTAGGAATTATTGAAATACTAAGAAGCTTAATTTCTAGTTAATATCCAATCATGAAAGTGTGTACCTTTTCATCATTTCTTCTATCAATGGGATAATTCTTCACAATGGTCATCTTTCTACTAGATAGGGTTGGTTGAATGCTTGTAATATGCTCATCTAACTTTTCTTCCCATCCTTTGCTTGGTTCCAAAGCGGGATTCAACTCCTATAATAAAGTTCAAGAACATAGTTAGTTTAGGAATTTTTTGGCAAGATATAAACATTAATTTCAAAACTTGTAATAAATTTGCATAGCTTACAAGGAGCAATTCTATTGACATTACATAACATTCAGAAACACTACGGATAGTATCTCCTTCTCCAATGTTGATTTCATCTGTAACCATGTGTATCGCTTTTTTATGGCATGTGCACCAAGGACAAAAATTATTTCCCATTAGAGAAACACTATTATTGCATACTAAACTACATATGGCCACTAGATCATGACACTCAAACAAATTAATTTTCACAACCCTTCCATCTACCATAGTGATGCCATCTTCTGAAAGCTTATTTATTTGTTTCATTAAGTTCTCCTCATTTTTAGGATCAGCAGCATGTGCTAAAACTTGCCTATATTCTTCTGTTCCATCCCATTTTCCAAGGCTTACACAAGACATCAAGCCATTGTCTTCTAGTAACTCGAATAATATCTCACACACCTGCCCACCTCGATCATAATGTACGCGAGAATCAATACCAAGTTTGAAAGAAACTTCATTGACTATAGTTCCAGACTTCTTTTCAAAAGATTCAACCATAAAGGAAGCATATGACTTTACTTGCTTGACCCTGACTCCATATGTGAAACTATCAGTTCTCTCCCAACCCATATCAATATCCTCAGCTTCTTTGTCCACTTTTTCATTTTTCTACAAACTGATGTTGGATTAACCCACTTTAGTACACCATGAGTATCAATTCTCTTAAGACATTGCAAATCCTTATGAGTCATGCTTGATTCGATAAATACTGAAGCCATGTTCCTCAGCATAAAATCCTTACGAATCTCTGCCACAACAATTGATCGAAGTTTATCAAGGAATCCATCTAGATGTTCAAGAACATCCTTAATTTTAGATTCTTCATTATAGTTTTTTCTCATGAAGTACCCGATTCCAGCAATAATGTCATTCTCATCTACATCTTCAAGTGATTTCCTAGAGAACCATCTCCCAATTTCTTTAAATTTGGTCTTCCCCTCATTTAGTCTGTGGTTATACCATCCCGGTCGCTTCTTAAGATGCAATAAGGATGTCCTTAAGTGGTTTCCTAATGACCTTCTCTTAGCATTCATAGTTTCATTTGATGAAAACCCTTCTGGCATTTCTGCTACAGCTTGACCAATTGTAGAATTTTGATTTTATGTAGTTGCATTTATGTCCATTTGTTCATGAAATGCAATTATTTCAGTTGTTTCATGTCTTCCAGTTGCATCCAAGTTCATAAGAGGTTCATTTTCCAATTACTACCCATTGGGATCTACACTTTGATTCCCTTCATCAGTAAATGCAGTCAAAGTGATTTGCTCAGAGTGATTTATAACAACAATAGTGTCAATCACTGATCTTTGAGGGAAACTTAGGGCCTCATTCTACAAAACTGGGTTCATTCTTTGGTACAAATTTTTATTTTGCAACTCATCATTCAATGTAATGGCAGCATGTAATGGGACCCTCACATTCTCTTGAACAGAGTTCATTCTTTCATAAATATTTCCACTTTGTGCATTAACATTCCCTTCAACTGCAATTGGATACAAAGGTTGCCTCTATCGTCCAACAACATTGTTGTTTGTCATTGGTTGCTTACATTGATCATGACATTGAGTTTGAAGAATGGCTAGATTATTGCTTGTTGTTTGAGGGAAACTTGTGGACTCGTTTTGTGGTATCGGGTTCTGATCTTCAAATCCTTGACATTGTCCATGAGCAACACATTGTGTTGTCTTTTTACCTATACCACAAGTGAATTGAAGGACAATGTCACGTGGTTCCAAAGTTAGAAGTTTTAAGTAATCTAGACCCTTACGTCGACCTCTTTTTCGAGGAATATTTTGTTGATATGGCTCATTTGAATGATCCATTGATGAAATACTCTGCAAAATCAACAAAAACAATCAATATTGGCCTTAGATTTCAGACATAATTTATCTAATTAAAAAAAACTGAAATATATCATAAATGTAATTTTACACTCAATTTTAGTTGCAATTTAACACTGTAATTTTACACTCAAATTTTACTTGTAATTTTGCACTCTAAGTAACGTAATGTTGTGCAATAAAAATTCAAATTTATGCCATTTTGCAACTTGCCGAAAAATCAATTCACTCTACCATTGACTACTTTTTGAAACAAAGTCTCTGGTCAAGGAGATATTTTCCATCCAAAACAGCCATTCAACCTGTTTTGCAACCTCCCAGAAAAATGCTCGCCATTGGAAAAATTGGTTAAGTATTGAAAAAAAGGGCTTAAGTAGGCTTGGGAAAATGCCCACCATTTCCCACCTGTGAGGGATAATTTTTTTAGGAAAGCATCAGATTGCAAGTGGATGACTTATGAACATGACCACTGGCTCATTTTTTAAAAAGGGTCTCTGGTGAAGAAAATATTAGCCTACCAAAACAACCACTCAGCATGTTTTTCATCTCAAACTGGCCTAAATGGACTTAGGAAAATGCCCTCCATTTCTCACATTTTATGGATAAAAAATTTCTAAGAGAATAAGTTGGTAGGTGGATGATTTATTCCCTTGATCATTGACTTATTTTTGAAACGAAGTCTCTGGTAAAGGAGATATTTTCCTGCCAAAACAACCATTTATCTTGTTTTGCACCCTAAAAGAACCATGCTCGCCATTGTCAAAAATCTTAAGTATTGAAAAAAAGGGCTTAAGTAGGCTTGGGAAAATTCCCACCATTTCCCACCTGTGAGGGATGTGAACATGACCACTAGCTCATTTTTTAAAAAGGGTCTCTGGTGAAGAAAATATTGGCCTGCCAAAACAGCCATTCAGCCTGTTTTGCATCTAAAACTAGCCTAAATGGCCTTAGGAAAATGCCCGCCATTTCTCACATTTGATGGATAAAACATTTCTGAGAAAATAATTTGGTAGGTGGATGATTTATTCCCTTGACCATTGACTTATTTTTGAAACAAAGTCTCTTGTAAAGGAGATATTTTCTTGCCAAAACAGCCATTCATCTTATTTTGCACCCTAAAAGAACCATGCTCGCCATTGGCAAAATTGTTAGGTATTGAAGAAAAGGGTTAAGTAGGATTGGGAAAATGCCCACCATTTCCCACCTGTGAGGGATAATGTTTTTAGGAAAGCATTAGATTGCAGGTGGATGACTTATGAATATGACCACTGGCTCATTTTTTAAAAAGGGTCTCTGGTAAAGAAAATATTGGCTTGCCAAAATAGCCACTCAGCCTTTTTTGCATCTAAAACTGACCTAAATGGCCTTAGGAAAATTCCCGTCATTTCTCACATTTGATGAATAAAAAAATTCTGAGAGAATAAGTTGGTAGGTAGATGATTTATTCCCTTGATCATTGACTTATTTTTGAAACAAAGTCTCTGGTCAAGGAGATATTTTCCATCCAAAACAGCCATTCATCTTGTTTTGCACCCTAAAAGAACCTTGCTCGCCATTGGCAAAATTGTTAAGTATTGAAAAAAAGGGCTTAAGTAGGCTTGGGAAAATGCTCACCATTTCCCACCTATGAGGGATCATTTTTTTAGGAAAGCATCAAATTGCACGTGGATGACTTATGAACATGACCACTAGCTCATTTTTTAAAAAGGGTCTCTGGTGAAGAAAATATTGGCCTGCCAAAACAGCCACTCAGCCTGTTTTGCATCTAAAACTGGCCTAAATGACCTTAGGAAAATGCCCTCCATTTCTCACATTTGATGGATAAAAAATTTCTGAGAGAATAAGTTGGTAGGTGGATGATTTATTCCCTTGATCATTGACTTATTTTTTAAACAAAGTCTCTGGTAAAGGATATAGTTTCCTTCAAAAACAACCATTAATCTTGTTTTGCACCCTCAAAGAAAAATGCTCGCCATTGGAAAAATTGGTTAAGTATTGAAAAAATGGCTCAAGTAGCATTGGGAAAATGCCCACCATTTCTCATCTGTAAGGGAAATATTTATTAGGAAAGCATCAACTTGCAGGTGGATGATTTATGCACTTGACCATTGGATCAGTTTTGAAACAAAGTCTATGGTCAATAAAATATTGGCCTTCCAAAACAGCCACTCATCCTGTTTTGCACCTAAAACTGGACTAAATAACCTTAGGAAAATGCCCGCCATTTTTCACATTTGAGGGATAAAATTTTATGAGAGCATAAGTTTGTAGGTGGATGATTTATTAAATTTACCATTGGCTTATATTTGAAACAAAATATCTGGTCAAGGAGATATTTTCTTGCCAAAACTACCATTCATCTTGTTTTGCACCCTCAAAGAAAAATGATTGCCATTGGAAAAATTGGTTAAGTATTGAAAACAATGGCTTGAGTAGCATTCGGAAAATTCCCACCATTTCTCATTTGTGAAGGAAATGTTTTTTAGGAAAGCATCAGCTTGTAGGTGGATGATTTATGCAGTTTACAACTGGATCAGTTTTGAAAACAAGTCTCTGGTCAATAAAATATTGGCCTGCCAAAGCATCCACTCAGCCTGTTTTGCACCTAAAAATGGCCTAAATGGCCTTAGGAAAATGCCCTCCATTTTTCACCTTTGAGGGATAATTTTTTTATGAGAGCATACATTTGTAGGTGGATGATTTATTAACTTTATCATTAGCTTATTTTTTAAACAAAGTCTCTGTTCAAGGAGATATCTTCTTGCCAAAACGGCCTTTCATCTTGTTTTCACCCTCAAAGAAAAATGCTCGCCATTGGAAAAATTGGTTAAGTATTGAAAACAATGGCTTGAGTAGCATTGGGAAAATTCCCACCATTTCTCATCTGTAAGGGAAATGTTTTTTAGGAAAGCATAAGCTTGCAGGTGGATGATTTATGAAGTTGACCACTGGATCAATTTTGAAAAGAAGTCTATGGTCAAGAAAATATTGGCATGCCAAAATAGCCACTCAACCTGTTTTGCACCTAAAACTGGCCTAAATGGCCTTAGTAAAATGCCTGCCATTTTTCACCTTTGATGGATAATTTTTTTATGAGAGCATAAGTTTGTAGGTGGATGATTTATTCACATTACCATTGTCTGAGTTTTGAAACAAAGTATCTGGTAAAGGAGATATTTTCCTTCCAAAACGGCCATTCATCTTGTTTTGCACCCTCAAAGAAAAATGCTCGCCATTGGAAAATTGGTTAAGTATTGAAAAAAATGGCTTGAGTAGCATTGGGAAAATGCCCACCATTTCTCATCTTCCACTGAAAGTTTTTTTAGGAAAGCATAAGCTTGTAGGTGGATGATTTATGCACTTGAACACTGGATCAGGTTTGAAACAAAGTCTATGGTCAATAAAATATTGGCCTTCCAAAACAAGGGCTTAAGTAGCCTTGGGTAAGTGCCCACCATTTCTCACCTGTGAGGGATAAAAAATTTAGGAAAGTATCATCTTGCAGGTGGATGATTTATGAACTTGACCATTAGCTCAGGTTTTAAAACAAGTCTATGGTGAAGATAATATTGCCCTTCCAAAACAACACTCAGCCTGTTTTGCATCTAATACTGGCCTAAATGGCCTTAGGAAAATGCCCTCCATTTCTCATATTTGAGGGATAAAAAATTTCTGGGAGCATAAGTTTGTAGGGGGATGATTTATTCACTTGACCATTGACTCCTTTTGGAAAAAGAGTCTCTAGTAATGGAGATATTTTCCTGCCAAAACATAAATTTCGCGTGTTTTGCACCTTCCCGGAAAAATGCTCACCAGTGTTGAAAAGCAGGGCTTAAGTAGACTTGGGATAAAAAAAATCTCTCCTCTGAGAGATAAAGAATTTCTGAAAGAATCAGCTTGCATGTGGATGATTTACGCACTTGACCATTGTCATTGCATTTCATAAAAACATCATTTCTAGACATTAAAACATCATTTCTAGACATTAAAACATCATTTCCAGAAATTTAGAGAGTCAACCAATCATTTTCTATAATCACTATTAAATTCAGAATTCAGAAGAATTTTCGAGCTTGCACGACATACCTTCAACATAATGAAATTTTCAAAAGAAGTTTTTGATTCGATGAATTTTCAGGAATTGTCTTTGTTGTGAGTCGTCTTGATGGCCAAAGATAAGGACGGATATAGTGGCATGTTTTCGTTCTTTCATAACCATGCCAAATATCACCGCCAAAAAAGGGATTTTCGAAAAACATTCTCAATAGTATTTCTTCCATGAAATTTTTTTAAGTTTCCCGCCAGATCGGTGATTCAAACACTTTGATTTTCGAAAATCATTATCGGTTTAATTTCTTCCCTAAATTATTTTTTCGTTGCATGCCAAATGGGTGATCAGGTATGAATGCTCAACCAATTTCAATTTAGGATAGGTTTCTCGATTTATTACCAGTCAGATCATGCTCAGGAATGGATGCTCCACCACTCCTATCACATAATTGCGGCACTGTTTTCTTAAATACTTAGAAATTAAAAACTATTTTACTTGCAAGCTTCACTCATGGAATACGTTGGTTATTGAATGCGATTTAGAGTTTCAAGACTCTTACACCTACCTTCGTAGCTTCCTAACTCATCTTGAACCTGCGTTAACTCTTCTTTTTTCCAGAAAATGTCCCGAATCGTCGAGAAATGGTCCCCATTAAAAATTTTATGGCCACATACTTTTACGATTAGTTGACTCACTCACTGTCTTCACAATAAAAAATATTATTTCCTCAACCATGTGGAGAATTTTAACTAATCAAAAAAATGATATTTTTACAAAGAAAGCATCTTTTGGCATTATTACTAATGAAATAGGATACGCGCTAGTTATGGATAGAATGTTATGTATTTAAGGCACGTGGCAAACTTTGGATGAGTTCTAAGGTCGACAAATGGAAGCATAGGATTTTGTTTCCTATAGGCCCCCTTCCTCTTCCCCTCTGGTGGAATCATAGCCCCTCTAGTGCTATTTACACAGCCATCTTGGACCATTTTATTAATTTCCAACACAATATTTGCATACATTTCGAATTGGCATAATAAGCCAATCATATGGTCCAAATAAAAATATTTACATCGTGCATGCCTAGTCATTCACTAGTTGGGACTTGGCCTTGAGCTCCACACTAGGAATCCATACTAGCATATTTACATCATTTACATAATATAATTGAATACATTTCAAGGGTCAAATTGGGGGTATTACAGAGACACGACCTAATATCCATAAGTCCCGACCATGTTCGGCATCTGCAAAACTATGGAGTCCCTAGTGTATGAAATAGACTTGTTTGCATTGGGATATAAACTCAAATAATAGTTTACTCGTAGAACCTACCTTCCCAGTTTTAATAATTGGGGGATCCAACATGTTGCTAATATACAAGTTGTCTCTGATCCAAGTAAGCACCACTATCATTTATGGTCCAATTTCCTAGTACTTACTATATTTTATCCACGGCCTGTGCTAGGTGAAATGTTTGTCATGTTCATAGATATCCTTTTTTGGCACACTGCATATATCATTTATGCATCAATAATTGCAAAGTTTAGAATATTACATGTAATGCCATATGCAATATAAACAAGCTGAAGTAAGTAGTCAACTTTCCACTAACCAAGCATTACAAGGCGATGAAGAGCATTGACTATTGTTGTGATGTTTTTCTTTGTGATGGTGATGTTGGGTAGCTCCCTTTACTGCCTCCTTAACATGTTGGATAGTGCCCTTTAACTTCCTTCTAGTTTCCCTCTCCTCTCGAAACACAACATGATTTTGTAAGGATATAGTTTCACCCCTCACTAGTTTGAGGGTGCTCTACCTATTTTGTGAAATAATGATTTATCCTAAACCTCCAGGCCAGCTCAACCAACGAAGCTTTATAAGTTGATCTCCTATGGACCTTAAAAAAGATCTTGATATCTCGATATATCATTCCTCCAAATCACAAATTGGATTCGGAATTGATGGGTTAATGTGAGATATATAAATTTAGAAGGGTCTCTGGAAGTGGGCGTATTAGATGAAACTAGTCAGGTAGCATTCCACACTCAATAAACCAAGATGTCGTACCCTACTGATATTCCTAACTGAATGAATGGGTAGGTATCACTCCATCCTTCTTCCCCTCCTTCAATCTCCTAAGTAGGATGAAGCAATAAGTCTGGTAAAGGGAATAGGTGTATAGCATGCAACGCCTTGCTCTTGAATGCGGGCATGATCTCCGGCTCCCTCTACATGAGTTGAAGTAGCCACTAGATTTCCATGCAAAATCTAGATGCAGCTATGTTCTCCAAATTTGTAATGTTCATTGTGATACCTCCCCATTAATTCATGAATTTTCCAAAGTATTGTTTCCCCTTTTGCTCCACTTGTTGATACAGACTAGAGTAAACAGTACATACGCAAAATGAAATTCTAATGTGCATTGTGGAGGATCAAAGGATACTTTATTCGGTAGAAGATGATGTTTCGGTCATATTTTATCACATATGGTAATGGGTTAATTTATTTTGTTCGTTTGAAACTTTCAAACCATTCAAATTCTTTTTCAGTTGTTGTCATTAGCACTTATCATTCATTATTAATGTGTTATGTGGCAATAAGAATCCAAAACACTGCTAAGGATTCCATGTTAAAACTAAGCACATGCTTTCATGTTAGAACTAAGCACATGTATCAGAAAATATACATAGCAAACAGTGGAGAGAGGAAAACATTAAACGACAACAAGCACACAGATAATGAGATCTCTTTTGGAAACCCCAACTAGGAAAACAAGTCTTAGTGTCTAAAAAGTATTAATTAAACTTAGTAAATCAGACCAAGCCTACCAAGTTAGGTTGATACTAGTCATCCGAGACATCTTGCAATTGAGTTATTCAAGTCTTTAAATATACTTCGTCATCATCCATGAGTTACCAAGGGTCGTAAACAACTTACAATAAGTCAATAATTAATTGTATCAAGATTATCTCCACTTTGTGACTGAGTCAAAATTAGCCCAACATTCCAGAAGTCAAATATCCTTAATCCATTAAGACTACATAAAATAAAATAAAAATTCAGTCAAGATGTGTGTCGAATTCCTTATGCTTGTTGAATCTACTAACCTAGAAAACACACGACCATTGTAGTTCAAGCAAAACTAGAATTAGGTATGATAATTGAAAGTTATTGAGTTTAATAGATCCAATGCACAGAGATATCAATCCAGTACCCAATTGAGGAAAGAAGACTCTTGGCACATGGAATAGGCTCGTTTAGAATTTATAACTTTCTATCATGAAGGAGTTGCTTACTCTTGAATCCAAGTTTCATAAGAGTGTTCTTGTGTATTAAAAAATAGAAACTGATAATATGCTCCCTCAAGCATAACGATTGCAGTTGTTTACTCACTAACCGGAGCAAGAGAGAAAAAATTATAAAAAGAATAACCATGAGAGAATCACATTGATTCTCAATTGTGCATTACCTTCTTTCATTTTCATTCAAAATTTGTTGTAAATATGTTATATTATAAGAAAGCATAGTTTGTATTGTTGTTGTATGTCAAAAATATTTTTGATTATGTATATAAAATCTAAATATTATTTTTTTACACTAATTTTTTGTTAATATGTTAATTTCAATTTTATAATGTAATTTTATATTTTAAAATTTACTTTAAATTAAGATTTATCAAAAAAAAAAGATAATTTTTTGTTGGTTTAAATTTTTTTATAAAACTTAAAATTAATGATATATACTGCTAAATAGTATTGCATCTCACTACTCTCTATACAATAATATGTTTTCCATTTAAAATATATATATATATATATCCTCTATCTTGAAAAATAATCTGCTTTTCCTTGCGTGGTAAGAAATATTCATGCATTTATTGTTGTACTCAAGTCCGCACTTTTCCACATCGAATGCAATATTGCTCAATCCTGTTACTTAAAAATCCTATATATTTGGACAAGTTTTATACATATTCTATTTTCTTAAGGATTTTTCATTCACTACCTTGTTGGGTCTAATTATTATTAAGAATAGTGTCTAATTTTAAGATTTCTTAGGTTAAAATCTTAAGGAAATCCTAAGCCTATTCAAATTGTTATGATTTTAAAATAAATTATCATTATCATTATCATTATAAATGGACTTAATTAAATATTTAGAATATTTAATAAAATAAATATAACCTTTAATTTTGAAGAATAAATTGGATTTCAAATTCCAACCCTAATTATTACGAATGATGATGATGATAGTTAATGCCCGAGTGAAGCTTATTTTAGAATTCATTTTTTCATATCTCATAACATGATTTCAAAGTCTTATAGCATTTCCATATCCATGTGCATGGTTTTCATAACTTGCTTGATCATATCTTATGAACTTAAACAATCTATCATCATTTGCCAGCCATTAGATACTCAAAGGAATGTATTGATCCCTTTTATCATTATAGAGGACTATGTAAGTTAGGTTCCCAAATTATTAAAAGGTGTTAGCTCAATGGAAGAGCGCCTGCCTAACAAGCAGGAGGTTGGTAGTTTGATTCCTCTGTGCCCTAATGATATTGCAATATTGGTATTTCATTAGTACAGAATGAGAGATAAGTGACCAAAAAACGACCTAAATCCACATATAAACAACCACTTTTGAGTTAGAGACCACTGGTAGCAAATTTCGAGTATCTTATCATGCAACCAAAAATGTGGTCGTATTTAGTTTGTTCATTTATAACTTGTCTTGTGGTCATATATTTGGTCATATATTGTGACAATTAATGACCAAATATATAACCACAAGATAAACAATAAATGACCAAGCTAAATATGATCACATTTTTGGTCATGTGATAAATGACCTATAATTTGCTACTAGTGGCCGCCAACTCAAAAGTGGTCATTTATATGTTGATTTTGGTCATTTTTTTGTCTTTTATCTCTCATTTTGTACTAGTCCTAAAGAAGGCATTTTTGAGTTGTTGGTCATACCTTTTGGATTAACTAATGTTCCATTAAAATATGATGAGAATGATGGATGATATCTTGGATCCATTCACAAACTCCTTCATGGCCGTATATCTAGATGGCATCCTCATATTCAACAAAACTTGGGTGGAACATTTGCAGCACATTTAGTAGGTCCTTAGCACCCTATGATAACATAAGTCTTACACCAATTTGGAGAAACGTTAATTCGGCATGGAGAGAGTTCAATATCTAGGATACATCATGGATGAACATGGGGTGCATATGGACCCAACCATGATCCAATTCATGCGTGATTAGCAAGCCTCAATGACTCTAATAGTTATCTGCAACTTCTTGGGCCTCACCAAATTTTACCAATGGTTTGTGTTTGGTTTCTCTCATATTGCTTGGCCTTTGATACAAGTGACCAAGGGTGGAGCCAAAGCCAGGTTTGATTGGGATATGTCTCAACAAGATGAATTTGAGGATCTAAAATGACGCATATGCTTGAATGTAATCCTCACTATGACATAAATGCAACAAACTTTATACATTGAGACAGATGCCTCTAACTATGCTATTGGTGTATCCCTCACCCAGCATGCAAATCTAGGCTATCATAGAGAGACACTCTTTGATTATGTTCGTCAATATACCACCTATTACAAGGAGATGTACTTCATTGTCTAGTCATGTTGCTAATGGAAACATTACATCCTAAATAAGAAGACAATCATCCACACCGATCACAAGCTTCTGCAATTCATGCAAACATAGGGAAAGTTACATAATGACCACCATCAGAACTGGTTCACATACCTACAACAATTCCACCTAAACATCAAGTACAAGAAGGGAAGCACAAATCAAGTTGCAAACTACCTCAGGTGACCTTCGGTTGTTGCACTATCTACCATTCTCAACTCTTTTGGATAGGATGTTGAATATTGTAACTTCTAAGAATATTATATTTGTACATTATTATTCTGGAGATGTTTCATCCCTCCGAGGTAACCCTATTATGTATCCGGAGATGATTATTCCTCCGATGGTTTGTGGTAACTAGGGTTATTAGACCCACCATGGGGGGGTCGGCCCTGATCTTATATTTTAGGGGTTATTAGACTTCTCCAGGAGAGGTCGGCCCCATTATGGATTTTGGTCAGTCGGGAACTAGTATAAATAGAGGAGGTGAGCTCCTCATTAGACACACTTACACAACTCAGAAAAGTAGCGCACTTGTGTCTAGGAGGTCTACACAAGAGGTAGAGAAGGAGGTCAAGTCTAGGAGCACATCTTGTATTTTGGTTGATCATCTTATTGAGGAAAGATTTGCTAGGTTTTCTACCCCATGAGGGTTTCCCAGGGTAAATTCTGTGTCTATCTTGTGATTATGTTTCTTTTAGTGATCTTGCTAATCTATTTGGTTTAAACTTAACATGGGATCAGAGCTAGCCTGAATAGAACATCTTTCACAAGGTGAAATTATATTTCTCTCTCTCTCCCAAATTAGGGTTTCTGCAAAAGGTCAGTATTTTTGGATTCTGGTTGCATGGCTGATTAGCCCTTCTAAAGATCTATCTTTTGAGCCTTGGATCAAAGTTTTTGGTTGGGTAGAACTCCGGAAAAGTCAAACCCTAGTTTTACCAAAAGTGCGATAAACCAGAAATTCTGTTGCAGTTCCGGAAAAGTTAAAAGTTAAAATTTCCGGGTAAGTACTACTCTATCTCTTATCTCTTGGACTCCCCCAAGAGAATATGGCTCCAAGCACTAAGCTTGAAGACAAGCTAGAAGGTATAGAAAATTTACAGGCATGGAAATACAGAATTGGTCTCATTCTTGAAGAGAATGATCTTGCTCATTATGTCAAGGATGAAGTTGCAAAACCTAAAGGAGATGAAGATAAAGAGAAGCATAGGAAGGATTTGATTAGGGAAAAGAGAATCATAGCTGATTCTATTAAAGACCACTTGATTCCCCAAGTGGCCTCCAAGAAGACTCCAAAGGAAATGTATGATGCCCTAGGAAGAATGTATGAAGGAAAGAACATCAATAGGAAGATGAACCTAAGGACTCAGTTGAAGAGTACCAAGATGCACAAAGGAGAATCCATTTAAGACTACTTCTCAAGGGTCTCCCAAATCAAGGAGCAACTAGATTCCATTGGTGATACTCTTGATGAAGATGAACTTGTGATGACTGCTCTAAATGGTCTCACTAGACCTTGGGAATCATTCATACAAACTATGTGTGCCAAAAAAGAAAGCATGAAGTTTGATGTAGTATGGGAGGATTATGTTCAAGAAGAGGCTAGGGTAGCCAACAGAGAAGCTCTTCTCAAAGAGGATGACCAAGCCTTGGCCACCCACACCAAAAGAGGAAAGAGGGGTCACTTCAAGAAAGTGAACCACAAAAAGTCTCAACCCTCTCATAGATTCAAAAGGAAAGGAGGAACAAACTCAGAAAGAGACCTCTCCACAGTCCAATGTTATAATTGTCTTAAACTAGGACACTATGCTAGAGACTGTACTTCACCAGAAAAGAAGAAGAAGAAGTTTGTTCACAAAATACATCATGCACATATGGCAGAAGATGATAGTGAAGAAGAAGTAGGAGGAGAAGAAGAAGAAGAAGAAGAGGAAAGGCCTCAAAGGAAAAGATCTAAAGTAAAGAAAGAAGATCCAGAAGAATATGTCCTATTTTTTGCATTCTCTGGATCTGTGTCTCCTGGAGAAGATACATGGCTCATTGATAGTGGTGCTTCAAAGCACATGACAGGTCAAAAGAAAACTCTCTCAAGACTTGAAGAAAAGTCTTCACCTCAAAAGGTATCTCTAGGAGATGATTATCAATATCCCATCAAGGGAATTGGTGAAGCAAGCTACAAGCTTGATTTTGGAACACCCTTGAAAATGAAAGAAGTTTTATATGTACCAGGTTTAAAGAAGAACCTACTCTATATCTCAACACTAGATAAGAAAGGTTTTAGAGTGGCTTTCATAGATGGACAAGTACTCATGTGGTCCAAAGGAAAATCAATTAAAGATGCAGTTGTCATTGGTGAAGAAGAAGGAGGTCTCTATAAGCTCAAGGGACATCCAGAAGTTGCCCTTGCTCATGAAAACTCTAGCCCCAGTGAGCTATGGCATAGAAGACTAGCTCACATTAACTACAAAGCCTTACCCTATGTAAGAAAGGTGGTCATAGGATTACCATATCTAAAGGTTGATCATAATGGCTCATGTAAAGGTTGTAAGAAAGGGAAGAATGTCAAGAAACCTTTTCCAAAGAGTGAAACAAAGACTAAGAACATTTTGGAGCTAATACACTCAGATGTATGTGGACCAATGCCCACCACTTCCCTAAGTGGGTTTGAGTATTATCTCTCATTCATTGATGACTATTCAAGGAAGACTTGGATATACTTTCTAAAAAGTAAGAATGAAGTCTTTGGAAAATTCAAAGAATTCAAGGCCCTAATAGAAAATCTCTCAGAAAAGAAAATCAAGATTCTCAGAACAGATAATGGCGGAGAATATACTTCAAAGGAATTTGAAGACTTTTGTAAAGAAGCCGGAATTAAGAGGGAACTAACCACTCCCTACAATCCCCAACAAAATGGGGTTGCTGAGAGGAAAAATAGAACCATCATGGAAGCTGTAAAGACTATGATACATGATCAAGATCTACCCATGTATCTATGGGCTGAAGCAGCTAGGACAGCAGTCTATGTGCAAAATAGACTATCCCATAGTGCTCTTGAATTCAAAACTCCAGAAGAAGTGTTTACAGGAAAGAAGCCTGAGGTAAGTCATCTCAAAATATTTGGGTGTCCTGTGTACATCCACATTCCAAAAGAAAAGAGAACCAAGTTGGATCCTTCTGGTAAGAAGGGAATATTTGTTAGATATTGTGAATCATCCAAAGCCTTCAGAATTTAAATACCAGGTTTTCATCATATAGAAATAAGTAGAGATGTAACATTTGATGAAGAAGTAGCTCTCAAGAAATCCAGGAAGTGCCAACTTGAAGAAATCTATGAAGAAGATACACCTCCTAGAATCACAGAGGCTGTGCACATCCTTGGAGATGATTCACCAGAGGATCATGACATGTTGGAACCACAAGAACCTCCTATTACAGATTTATCTAAGAAAAGAAGGCCAGCATGGGCTAGAGATATTATTCAAGGAGCTAAAAGATATGGAGCTCCTGAAGGCTCCACTAGAGAAAGAAAGAAACCAAAGCTAGTGTCCAACTATATGGCCTTGATGTGTGATCTTGTGGATCAACAACCTACTAGCTATGAAGAGGCAGCCCAGAAGAAACAATGGGTAGAAGCAATGACAGAAGAATATCAGTCAATAATAAAAAATGATGTTTGGGATGTAGTTCCCAAACCAAAATATAAAAGTGTGGTTTCTTCCAGATGGATTTTCAAGATAAAACATGCTGCAGATGGTAGCATTGAAAAATACAAGGCAAGATTTGTAGCCAGAGGATTCTCTCAGAAGGAGGGAATTGACTATGAAGAAACATTTGCACCAGTTGCTAGGTATACTTCAATTAGAACTATCATGGCACTTGCATCTATGATGAAGTGGAAATTACACCAAATGGATGTTAAGACAGCTTTTCTGAATGGTGTAATTGAAGAAGAAGTATACATAGAGAAACCACAAGGGTTTGAGGTTAAAGACGGGAGGACTCATGTATGCAAACTGAAAAAGGAATTATATGGATTGAAGCAAGCTCCCAGGGCTTGGTACGGAAGGATTGACAATTTCTTAACAAGCATGGGCTTTACCAATAGTAAAGCTGACCCCAATCTTTATCTCAAAGTAATGGATGATGAACCAGTTATACTGTTTTTATATGTAGATGATCTATTTCTAACCGAAAATGAGAAACAAATTATTGAAAGCAAGAAGAAGCTTTCTTCAGAATTCGAGATGAAAGATCTCGGATTAATGCACTACTTCTTAGGTCTAGAAGTATGGCAAGAACCAAAAGGAATCTTTCTAAATCAAGGTAAGTATGCTGTGGAGATTCTAAAAAGATTTGATATGTTGGAGTGTAAAGCCATGGCCACTCCCATGGACTCCAACTTGAAGTTATTAGTTAATGACTGATCGGAATTAGTGGACCTAAATCTATATAGACAAATCATTGGGTCATTGATGTATTTAACAAATACTAGGCCAGATATATGCTTTGCTATAAATACCCTGAGTCAGTATCTAGTAGAACCTAGAAAGGTTCACTTAATAGCTGCAAAGCATGTAATGAGGTACCTAAAAGCTACATTAGATTTTGGTCTATATTATCTTGGAGCTCATGAACTCCGATTACATGGTTACTCAAATTCTAATTGGGCAGGAAGTGTCTCAGACAGAAAGAGTACTTCAGGTGGATGTTATGGTCTTGGATCTGCCATGATCTCATGGTTCAGCAAGAAACAATCTAGTGTGGCTCTCAGTACTGTTGAAGCAGAATATATAGTTGCCTGCTCTACCAGCTATGAAGCAGTGTGGCTTCGAAAGCTATTATCTGGAGTGTTTGACTTATAAATGGATCCCACTGTGATTATGTGTGACAATCAAAGCTGCATTAAGATGACAGAAAATCCTGTATTCCACGACACGTCAAAACACATAGAGATCCGATACTTTTATATACGAGATATGGTGCAGAGAGGAGCTATCAAGCTCGAGTATGTGAGCACTGAGGATCAAATTGTTGATATCTTGACCAAACCTCTGTCTCGAGTGAAATTTGAATACTTCCGAGACAAGCTTGGTGTAGTTCAAAAGGACCCTCCTCGAAAGGGGGAGTAGTATAATCACTGATGATGAGTTTGTCTCATCGACAGCAAGGTCGATGATGAGGATACCTGTTTACTACACCTGGATACTTAGAAATTTTTAGATTTAGGACTCTTATACTTAGAATACTTATTAGTGAGAATACATGCTTTTGATAATAGATGTATTAGTGAGAATACATGCTTTTGATGATAGATGTATTGGTGAGAATACATGCTTTTGATGATAGATGTATTGGTGAGAATACATGCTTTTGATGATAGATGTATTGGTGAGAATACATACTAGAATACATGCTTTGATGATAGATGTATTGGTGAGAATACATACTTTTGATGATACATGTATTGATTAATATACTTGTATAGTTAACGATACTTGTACCTGTATCAGTGAGGATACATGTGAGGATTGCATCATCCTTGAACACACGTTCTAAAGTGAGCCGTAGACAGATGTCTCTGAGAAAGAAGAAGGATTGCATCATCCTTGAACATATGTTCTAAAGAGATCCGTAGACAGATGTCTCCGAGAAAGAAGAAGGATTGCATCATCCTTGAACATATGTTCTAAAGAGAGCTGTAGGCATATGTCTTCGAGAATGAAGTCCTTGGTGGACATGTGAGGATTGGATCATCCCTGGACTTCAGTCCTAAAGAGAGCCGTAGACATGATGTCTCCGAGAATGAAGTCCTGAATGAACAGGTAGGGGATTGCATCTTCCCCGGACCTCGGTCCCAGAATTGAGTCGTAGACTGATGTCTCCGAGAATTGAAGATAGGACTGCATCATCCCTGAACTAGGTTCAAAATGTACGTGATGGGATTGCATCATCCCTAGACATGCGACTTTTCTTAAAGGTACGTGTGAGGACTGCATCGTCCATGAACTGGGTTCAAAATGTACGTGATAGGATTGCATCATCCCTAGACATGAGACTTGTCTTAAAGGTACGTGTGAGGACTGCATCGTCCATGAACTGGGTTCAAAATGTACATGATGGGATTGCATCGTCCCTAGACATAAGACTTGTCTTAAAGTGATAAGGACTGATCATCCTGGAACTTGATCTGGATTGTATCATCCATGGACCTATGTCCTAAAGAGAGCAGGATTGATCATCCTGTAATATGATCGTGTGTATTGCAGAAAATACCGATGATCGTGTGATGATGATGCTGACGATCGTGTGATGACGATGCTGATGATCGTGTGATGACGATGCTAACGATCGTGTGATGACGATGTTGATGATCGTGTGATGATGATGCTGACGATCGTGTGATGACGATGCTTATGATCGTGTGATGACGATGTTGATGATTGTGTGATGACGATGCTGATGATCGTGTGATGACGATGCTGACGATCATGTGATGATGATGTTGATGATCGTGTGATGACGATGCTGATGATCGTGTGATGACGATGCTGATGATCGTGTGATGACAATGCTGACGATCGTGTGATGACGATGTTGATGATCGTGTGATGACGATGCTGATGATCGTGTGATGACGATGCTGACGATCGTGTGATGACGATGCTGATGATTGTGTGATGACGATACTGATGATGTTGATGTTCCAGTAACTGGTTGAGTTACTGATGATGATGAATTGAAGAAAGCTTCCGATGATTTATAGATGTATCATGTATGATGTAGTCGATGACTCCTTGCTCCTGCAGATGTTGTTATAATATCCTTCTCGTTAAGGGGGAGTGTTGAATATTGTAACTTCTAAGAATATTATATTTGTACATTATTATTCCGAAGATGTTTCATCCCTCCGAGGTAACCCTATTATGTATCCGGAGATGATTATTCCTCCGATGGTTTGTGGTAACTAGGGTTATTAGACCCACCATGTGGGGGTCGGACCTGATCTTATATTTTAGGGGTTATTAGACTTCTCCAGGAGAGGTCGGCCCCATTAGGGATTTTGGTCAGTCGGGAACTAGTATAAATAGAGGAGGTGAGCTCCTCATTAGACACACTTACACAACTCAGAAAAGTAGCGCACTTGTGTTTGGGAGGTCTTCACAGGAGGTAGAGAAGGAGGTCAAGTCTTGGAGCACATCTTGTATTTTGGTTGATCATCTTATTGAGGAAAGCTTTGCTAGGTTTTCTACCCCATGAGGGTTTCCCAGGGTAAATTCTGTGTCTATATTGTGATTATGTTTATTTCAGTGATCTTGCTAGTCTATTTGGTTTAAACTTAACATAGGAGATCTCCAAGTGGCCCCAATTTTACAACATCGACCCTTACTTTGTTGTTACCTATCAGACATTGTGTGCAGGAAGATTGGTCTCAAACTTTCATCTCTAAATGAAATTTTATTCCATCTCAACCACCTCTATGTTCCTTCATAAGAACATGAGAATCTAATATAGGAGGCACATTACAATTGAGTGGTAGGGCATTGAAGATAGTGGCAGTATTGAAAAAGTACTTCTACTAGCAAAATATCTAACAATATGTTGGCAAGTACATCATATAGTGCACTGCATGTGCCATTGCCAAACCTACAATCAAGAAGTAGGGGTTGTGAACTCCATTTCCTACCCTAGATAGACCTTGGGAATATGTTTCCACAGACTACATGTCTAGCTTTCCTTCAACCAAGCATGGAAATGACTATCTATTTGTGGTTGTTAACCAATCCTTTAAGATGGTGTTTTTGACTCTCTGTAAGAAGAGCATCACAACATAGACCATTGCAAAGATCTTCTTTAAGCGTTTTTAGGTTCACTTTGTCCAACCACGAACCATTATTTTTTGTCGAGATAGTATATTCATGAGTACTTTCTAGTCCAACCTATGGTCGATGATGGACACCAAGCTGACCAAATTGACTACCTTCCACCTTCAAAAATATGGCCAAACAGAGGTGGTCCACATGATGATTGTGCATATCATAAGAATGTACAAATACAAACATCCACACACTTGGCATGAGACCCTTCCTTATGTTTAGTATAGCTACAACAGAACCCTTCATGGCTCTATTGGCCATAGCCCCTTTTAGTTGTGCTAGGGGTTCCAACCATTAGCCCCAATTGACGAAGTGCTACCCATTTACTCTACATAGGATAGATCCTTCCTTGTTAAAACTAAAGCTAATAAGGCAACCAAATTCATTGAACAAATCCATCACATACAACAACAAGTTCATGATATTTTGCAGAAAGCCAACAATAAGTATAAGTAGTCATACTATCAGCATTAGGTTCCACACAAGTTCCAAGAGGGATATAAAGTATGGTTTCATTTGTAGAAAAGCGCCTCATAGAACCCCATCAGAAACTCTGACCACTCCAATATGGACCTTACACCATCACCAAGGATATGGTTGAAAATGATTTTGATTTAAGTATTCCCACTTTCCTCAGCTTGCACCCTATCATTAATGTGGAGTTGCTTTAACCATATTTCCCACCTCTCTTGGACACCTCAAAGGTCGCCGAGCACTTGGCCCCTACAGAACTCAATCTTGAATGCATTGATTAGGTGACAATTGATCGGATCATGGAAACTAAGATGAAGAGCACTCACCAACATAATCAGATTCAACAGAATTTTCCCCAGGACAACTTCTTCACCAGGGAAAGTGGCTCGCCAAGAATCAAATTCAACAGAATTGTCCCCATATGATGGAGGAACTTGAAGTAATGGGGACAATTGGTCCCTAATGGTTTTTGCCTCTATTCTTATGGTCAAAAATCATTTTCAATCTCTTTCTAATTGTTTCTTTTTAATGAGCATAACTTACGCATCTCTCTTCAGAGATAAGGTACCACCATCTAGTCTAGTTGCATTGATTACAATTTACAATGTTTTTCCATTTGATTCATTAATAGAATTTGGGTTTTATTGTAATTTTGTGCACTCTACAAAATATTTTTGTCTGTGTTTCCATTTTTATATTTTTTCCTTCATTTTATTCTCTAAATAATCTATATTAACATAAGTAACTAGCTGAAAATTAGAAATATCTGGGAGGGAAATAGCATTAAAAGGTGCTTACATCTATGGTTCCTTACATCTGATCTAAAAAGCTTTATAACTCTTCCATTTCTAGCCTTACGGGGAATCTATCTTGTGAGAAATGCAAGGATATTTGAAGGCATACACCTACAAACTTTCTAGATAATAGCCCAACTAATATCAATATTCAATATCTTTAAGGAGAATCATATTTCTAAAATGCCTAGACAAATAGGAGAGTTACAAGTGGATAAGTCAAGGTGTTGGAGCTTCTTTGATGGTGTATTCTAGGGAATTATAGAAGTGTGAAATAGGAGGTATAATTCATCTCTCATGTCCTCATAATTTCGCATTCAAGGCCTACGTGGGGAAAGGTACCAATAATTCAATTGAGTTATTGGCTTTAAGAACTTTAATAAATTTGGCTTCTGAATATAGTGTAAGGACATCCAGATTGTCAGGTATTATTCATTGGTGGTAAATTGGATGCTAAGAGAACATTGAATTTATAATACATCATTGAGAGATTTATACAATCATGTCAAGGAGGTTGTAGGGCTTTTCCACAATTTTCCAATTCACCATATCTTCAAAGAATTAAATCATTGAGTGGATGGATTCTCTAAAGAAGGTATCTAGATGAATCCAAGGGAAATTATCAAGGTCATACCAAGGGATGGGTTTGTATATGAACATTACCTTCTCCTCTAAATATTCTAGTGTTATAGTTTCAGTTCAAAGTAGAATATTGCTATATTATGCATATTATCTCAATTTTAAGATAGATCCTTTTTGGGTGATCCTGTGTTTTTTTTACTCTATGTACTTTATCCAATATTTATAATGAATTATGTAAGTTTAGTAAGTGGATTATATATACAGCTTTTGTGGTGCTTCAAAAAAAAATGAAATAAAGTTCAAGCATAACAATATTTTAAAAGGAAAGGCTCATATTCCTTATTTTTTAACATTGTGCATCAACACCTGAAGAAAGTGTTTTTATGCTTGTTTGAAGTAATACAAACACAATTTTTCCCTAGGAAAAGAATAACATTAGTATTAGTATGATAATTATAATTTAATTCTCAAGAGTTATCTCGAGTGATCATGAGCCATGCATGAGATATATCCCCCAAAGTTGGGGAGGTCACGAGTTCAACTATCTTGATCACGTTGAGGTTAGGCTTCATAATCAGGGCCAACGGTTTACCCCATTTACCATCCATGGATCATGGGGAAGTACTTGGAGGGTTTCTCATGAGATTATTCCTTAGAAGAAATGATAATTATAATTTGTATTATATTTAATATTGGATATAATTTATATTTAACGCAACCCTAGCACCAAGTTGATGCAAGGACAATGATATCCAGTTACACAACTCCTACATGCATCAAAAAAATTTATAAGTAGGAGCATTTCTGTCACTGTTGTAGAGATTTATTCCTACGGGTAAGAAGAAGCCCTCTTAGGATAAAGTGAGAAAGACTAACTCTATACTAAGACAAAAATGAAACAAATGTGATCTTGTTCCCTAGATTAAACAAATATTTTAGAATTCTTGCATTGGAGAGAATGAGAGAAAGCAACTCACCTTCACTCTTGATGTTTTGTCCCGCTCGTCATTCCAATCCCAAAGTCCTCGTGATGAACCTGTTGAGATCAAAAAATACACAAGCATATACAATTATCCAATATTTCTAAATCACAAGTTAGAATCCAAATCCATATTGATACAAATCATGAAATTGAAATACAATCAACACACATGAATTGGGAAACAAGGCAAGTTAACTTTATTACAACTTGAATATTCTTACAAAGGTTGGTTGATGTCCAAGCCAACTCCAGCTCCAATTCCTTCCTCTAGCTATCTTTGCAAAAGGCTTATGGTCATAGGTTTGATGCCCCAAAAGTCCTCCCTTTGGCCCATGGAAGGCCTCTCCTTTATAGTGTTGGGAAGGGTTAACCAAAAGGAGAGTAAAATGGATCTAGAGAGTGTTTAGTGGATCAGGCCTACTAAACAAAGAGAGGGGTTGGGATCAAATCAGAGCTGACAATCGCAAGAAGATCTCTCGAAAGGTAAGATCCCAAGATCCATGGAAAAAAGGCTAAAACTGGATTATCGCGCCCCCAAGTCTAAGCATAACGCGGTATTATCGCACCCTGGGGTAGGAGCATAGCAAGGCAACCCTAATTATCACGCCCCCATAGATGTGCAGAACGCGATAATTCTTGCAGATTGGGTGTGTCTGGGTGACATGTGGCAGGTGAGATGTTTCTTTCAGTGTTCAGGAAATAGACTTCACTCCTGGATGTCCAGATGATCATTAAGGGGAAGTGTCGTTTAGGTCGCTTAGTGTAAGGATGCGACACTAGGGTTTACTGTGTAATATTGAGGTATAACAGATGCCCGCTAAAGTGTGAGGTCAGAAGAGACTGATGGCCAAAAGACTTTACAAAAACTTTGCGAAGATAGCATCGAGGGGAGCAACGAGGAGCTGAAATAGAAACAAAATGTCAAATATACCATCGAGGCGGGCATTCCCATGCTCGGCAAAAATTGACTCAAAGCATGGCTACCGACCAATACATTGCAAATCCATAAGTACTGAGATGATATAGACTGTAGGAAAATCATGGCTACTGTGAACAATCGTAGATCCATGAGACAATAATGACACAGCCACGACCAATACATAAGTGGATCTATGCAACAATACAAGAGTGAGGTCTTCCACGTAATGACTAGGTGGAAACCTGACCAGAGAAATGCCATCGCAACCTGGATGTAATCAATATACAAAAAGGTGTCCAGGGTCTTCTACCCGATCCCAAACGATACGAATCTAGCCATGTGATTACAAGGTGTTGAAGTCGAACATGGTAGAAACCATTTGATTACCGGTCAATGATGTGAACTGTTAACAAATGCGAGGGAAATCACCAATGATGACAATGATCCCCAAGGTATCTGTAGTGCATATCAACAAAATGTGAATAGATGAGTTGATGTCGAGCACTTGTGAGATTATTCAATCAGAGGTCGATGATGAAAACCTATTGTTGAACATGAGGAAACCTACCATTAAGGCATGCAGGTACCAAGGTATTGATGGTTGACTCCTAAGCCTAATTCCTGGATAGTGATTTGGTGTCGATAGGAATAGACTCGTCGAAGGTGAGAAATAATGATTCCCACATCATCGACACGAAATCAGAACGAGAGATAGTATGTAACCATGGAACAAGAGAACATGTACTGACATAGCGGAAGACTTGACATAGTGGATGACTTAGAGCAATGCAAACCCTTTGAAAATGTAACGGCATGAAACAGAACCTGGGAGCAAGGATTATAGATAGAAGAGGACAAACACATGACGAGTAGGCTCATGGCCAAAGAGACGACTCAAGATGATGACCATAACTCAGCAAAAAAAAAAAAAACTTGTCAGACGCATGCCATGTTCAAAGGTGATGACTGACAAGCTGCCAACAAGATAAACTTGACTCATTTCCCATTTTCCCCCAACATGATGGACGAGTACCTCTTTGTTGTTTTACGAGCTTGAAGAGGATAACAGATGCTCGGCATAGCTCATCTCATAGATGAATCCGATCTCATATGTTTTACGAACCTGAGAAAGGAGGGGTTCATCCCAAAGTGGTCCCTTCGATGTTGAATTTTAACGAGTCCAAAGAAGGAAAACGTGGCAGTTTTTCACATTTAGAGAGCCTGGAAAACTTAAAGAAGGCTCCAGAATTTAATTTTTCGTAAATTTAGTCCCTCAGTCCCGAAAAAGTGTAAAACAATTCCTGAGAGAAATCTCCCAGTCAAAAGTTGACTGAGGTATACCTTTCTCATAAATAGTCTAGACGGGCCGAAAAAGGGGTAACCTATCACCGAATAGACGACCTTTTAAATACTTTTACAAGTGTGAAAGCGACAAGTGCACTTGGCAATCTTTTCGAAACGAGGGAGTCTGAAAAGAGCTTAAAGAGAACTTCGATGGTCTTTTTCATAATGCTTAATCATTTTGGTCCGAAAAAAGAATAAAATAATACCAAAACGATACTTTCCTCATCGTTTTATGAGCACGAGTAAAGTCGACTAAGCTTGACACAGTTTACTTGATTTTAACAAGCACGACACAGGTGTGAAAAAACGCTTGGAATCTTTTTCAAGTTTTAATCCAGAGCGTGAAAAAGATAAAGTCAGCTCAAATGAAGGTCAAAACAGTGATATATCGCCAGTGTGAATAGAGTATAGAAAACCTGTCAAAAATGGTTTATGAAACCTTGGAAAAAGATATTAGTAATGTGAAGTATTTGACCTAAAAAGATATTTAATAAAATAATGATCGAAAATGTAGTTATGCAACTTATATAAGCAAGAGGAAAAACTAGAAAGCTACCATTTTCACTTTGCTATTTTTGCTCATAGAGGGATTTTTACCTATTGAAGGGCAAAACTTCAAGTGACCATATCTGGAGATCTGAGGCACCGTTCTAACAACTGTCTGCACCAGGTAAGAGCTCTTAAGCTCCTCTTTCAATTCATGTCCTTATTTTTCTATTTCTCATCAATTTGATAATTTTTTGAGGAATCCCTAGGGGGATTTTTTTTCGCATCTGGAATTATCGCGGCCTCCCTCTATCGGGAAACACGATAATCCCATGATTACCGCTCTGTAGCTTGGCACGGGGGGGTGCGGTAATGTCCAATTTCCACGCATCCAGGCAATGCCCAGGCGCGATAATCGTAGAAAAAAGGAAACAATCCTTGGTGTTTCCTCATGTTTGAGATGAGATCAATTTTCTAGCTTGCTCATGAATGTTTTAATTGGATTTTTATAGGAGTTTACATCTCATTTAAGGCAAAATGGTTGATTGGAAGGAAAGGGAACATGAAGTTGATGATCAGGTGGCTGCAAATAATCAAATGACACTAAATGCACTACAGGCATGTGGGTTGTTGAAGTTCTTTAAGACCAAAGGTATCCGAAAACATGGCAAACTTCTAACTCACATAATACAAATGTGGGAGCCCGACATTCAGGCTTTCCGAGTTGGAGAGCATACTCTCGAGATTGAACTCAAAGATATTTACTTTCTCACTGGCCTCTCTAAGAGAGGGGCGCAGGTGAACCTAACAGGGCACGGGGCTTCAGACGAGAGTACAAATGACTTAATTGTTCGTTACTACCGACAGGGTTCTTCAAAGAAAAGTGGGAAAGTGGCCATCAAGGATGTAATAGAGCTCCCATTGAGGACTATATTGTTCACCATAACCCGAGTGGCGGGTAGTGTGAGCCCTCATCAGGAGTCCCAAGCGTAGATGAATCTCGTCCTAAAGTGTATGGCACCAACTTTGTTCAATTGGTGCAAAGGGGTGTTATCCAACCTCAAGGAACAAGTAACCAAGTGTAGAAATGGAGATACTCGCCAATTTGGGTACGGGCGTATTTTAGTCACCTTCTTTTTGGAGAGGGTTCCATTGCTACATCCACAGATATCCATGCCTATCCACCCTGTGACCGAGCCTCGGATGGGTCAATGGAGTGACTACACAGGACAGCTCGGGGGACCACAAGTATTAGCCTTCAGTGAGGACTTCTTCTCGTGGCTCGAGGAGCAGATCGTGATGATCGAGGACTACCCTTATGCAAGGGTGGATTTCTCAGAGGACATTGACTTGGCATTTCCCGATGACGAGGATTGGGATAGCTCAAGTATATGACCTTCACCAATGTGTTTTTAACTTTTTAAATGTATACGATTTTTAGTGATTTTTTAATGTGTAAAAAGATCTAATGTATGCACATGTGCATGTTGTAGATCATGGACCAAGGAGACCAGCGGGCTATTCGCCACTGCGTCGAGGTGGGGTCCAGCATCAGGCTGCTGCTGAGGAGGAAGAATAGGATGAAGAAGAAGCAGGAGGTATCCATGATGTAGAGCAGAATCTTACGGGTTTGACCTTTGGAGTTCCTGCTATGAGGATAGACGAAGTCCCTCTCCATCTCCAGCGGCATACTGTGGGTGTGCCTAGGCATATCGGCCTACTCCTCCGTAGGGTGGCTAGAGCCATGGTATGCTACCACGAGCAGCGTGAGGAGTGTGAGGATCGTGAGGGTCGCGATAGGTCTCCTTAGACAGTAGTATTTACTTTTTACGGCATGTATACGACATGTAGGCCAGAGAGCCAAATTTTGTCTTTAAACACAACTTTATCATATGTATTCAGAAAAACACTTTTACATGCGATTATATACATTTGGACTTATTTCTATGATTTATTCATTTACAGTGGCTTGTCTGTTTGATTTATGATGTATTTTTTATGTATGAGCTAGATGCCAATCCAAAATGTAGTTAGCCAATGATTCAGCTACAAAATTGAATTCTCTTGGTATATGTTGATATGAAATGTAATCAAAAGATCGTTCCAAGAGGCGTACCCTTCTAAATAAGCAAAGTAATATAGGATCGCGAATAGTGTAGACATGATTCAAATGGGACACCACGAGTTGGGAGTCTAGAAAGACTGATAAGGAGTAGATTCCAAGGGAAGCAACCTCAGTTAAGAGTCCAGTGATTGCATGGTACTCTGCAATGTTGTTGGTTGTGGGGCCCAACCAAGTGCCTCCTGAAGATACCAACTTGCCAGCAGGAGAATAGATAACCCATGTTGCGGAAGCAAGGTTTCAGGTGTGTCGGCTAGCACCATCAGCGAATCCATAGTAGGAAGAAATCTGCGAATAGAAGCACAAGTCAAGGTAAATGAGGATACATGAAATAAAATCCATGCACACACACACAAAAGAAATAACTGAAAACAAGCTAAGTACATTATGTACAAAATGTCTCGCGCAGGATGAACCTACGCGTAGAAACGTTTTAGGTACAACCCATTGCGGGGCCGTGCCAATGGTGTGCCATCACAGTCGACTAGCTCGTAGGCTCCTTTTTCCAATACACGCTTTATAATGAAGGACCATGCCACATGGACTCTAGCTTTCCTTTTCCTAGTTTGTCATGCATCTGGTCATATGTGAGTACGAGGTCGCCTTCGTTGAAAATTCAAGGTTGAACGAATTTGGCATACTATGCTTTGACGCATTTCTTATGGGCTTCGTTAGCTAAAGCAGCGTCACGGCGGGTTTCATCTAGCTTAGCTAGATACAAAAACCGTTCCTCTTCGGAAGTCGTATTGGGAAGTAGCTCTATGGCTATCTTTAGTGACAGAATTTCACATTCAATCGGCAAAATGGCTTCCAGGCCATACACCAGTTGAAATGGTGTGAAGCCGGTAGCACTTTTTATTGAGGTTCGGTAGGCCCATAATGCCGAGAAGAGAGCTAAGTGCCAATTGGACTTATGAGTACCCACAATGCGCTGTATCATGTGCTTCAAAACTTTGTTTATGGCTTCGACTTGGCCGTTGGCCTGTGGGTAGTATGGGGTTGATTTTTCATGACGAAAACCCAACTTGGCACTCAATTCTTCAATCATATGGTTCCTAAAGAGGGAACTGTGATCGGTCACAATAGACTGTGGAACTCCAAACCTAGCTCTGATGTGGTTGAATATGAATTGCGCTATTGTTTTACCATCTTCTACAAAAGTAGGCATCGCTTCAGCCCATTTTGTGAAATAATCAACAGCTACTATGACATAGCTATGCCCCCCGGCTGAAGTAGGCTTACAGTGCGTGAAATCGATGCCCCATTTGGTGAAGGGGTCGACGGCAACAATGGGGTGAAGTGGAGCAGGATGCGAGTGTTTCTTGCTATGGAAGAATTGACAGGGTGGACATTTCTTGACCGTTTCAATGCAATCTTTGAAAATCGAGGGCCAGAAATATCCTGCTTGTAGAATCTTCTGGGCCGTAACCATCCCAGAGAGATGACCACCACATGCTCCAGAGTGGCAGTCATTAATAACGTGTTCATCCTGTCCAAATTTAAACAACGTCGATGAACGGTATCGACACCACGACGATAAAGGGTATCATTGATGATGAGGTAGTACTTGGCATGATGTCGGATGCATCGACGTTCATCGCGCTTGAGTTCAGGCTGAAAACGTTGGGTTTGGAGATAGAGTATGATATCCCCATACCATGGATCGGATGTGCCAATGAGGAACAATGATTCATCGGGGAGAGAATCGATGGGCTCTAGCTGCTCAGTGACATGGGGTAAAGTACAAATCAGCTCTGCAAAGACTAAAGATTTCTTGGATTTTGCTTTGGAAAATTCCAAGTCAAATTCTTGAAGGACAACAATCCAACGAGGGTATTTTCCCCCAAGAACTTGACGTGTGAGGATGTAGTACATTGGATTGAAATCAGTGATGACAGTGGTCCGACGAAGCAGAATGTAATGGCGAAACCTCTGGACAGCAAAAACTGTAGCCAGAGCCAGTTTTTCAACATGAGAGTAGCGGGTTTTGGAGTTGAGGAGACTCTTACTAAGATAATAAACCACATGTTCTATGCCATTGGTGTCTTCCTAGACTAACACCATGCCAATGGTGGAAGTGGAAGCTGTGAGATATAAAGATGTAACCCCGTGTGTAATTGGGGGGTTGAATTACCGGATCCTTAGTGAGGGATGCCTTTAGATTATCAAAAGATCGTTGGGCTTCATCATCCCAAAAGAAAGGGATGTTCTTTTTCAGAAGCCTCATGTAGCCTTTGGTGATCTCAGCAAAATTGCACACGAAACGGCGTAGAAAGTTTGCATGCCCCTGCAAACTTTGAAGTTCTGGTATGTCCATGGGTGAAGGCAGAGCTAGAATGGCTTCTACCTTCGCTGGGTCTAAACGTATACCATCCTTGGAGATTATGAATCCCAATATTTTTTCGGCTTCGACACAAAAGATGCACTTGTGTGGATTTAAGCGAATATTGTAGTGGTGGCACCTGGAAAATATGGCGCTTAAATGATCTGGGCGATCATCCCGAGCCTGAGAGTGGGCGGGGAGGTCATCAAGATATGGTTCTACAATATGTTTAATGTCGTGAAATGCATATGACATCACCCATTGGAAAGTTGCCCCAGCATTCTTGAGGCCAAAGGGTAGCTTTCGGTATGCAAAGGTCCCCCATGGGCAAATGAAGGTTGTCTTATGCTGGTCGATGAGGAGTATCTCTATCTGATTATAGTCGGAGAAGCCATCCATGAATGAAAAGATGACACTCCCAGCACAGTTATCGATAATCTGGTCAATAAATGGAGTTGGATAGTTGTCTTTTGGACAAGCTTTATTCAAATCACAGTAATCGACACAGACTCTAATCATACCCTGTTTCTTTTCCACGGGAATGATGTTAGACACCCATTCTGTCAACGGGACAGGATAAATAAAACCAGCACGCCGAAGTTTTTCAATTTCTGCTTTGATAGTCGTTGCCTTATGGGGATGAACGGGCCGAGGTTTCTATCGAACTAGTCGGGCACCAAGAAAAGTTTGGATTTCATGGACCACGATGGAAGGGTCTATTCCTGGCATTTCTTCATAACTCCAAGCGAAAACGTCATGAAATGTTTTAAATAAGGCGGTATAGAACTCCACCTCGGTGGGAGTACATGTCTTGCCTATGTGAATGTTTTCCATGACACCAGGTTTCACTAAAATGTTAATATGAGTAGTTTCCATGATGTTGGCCAAGTTTCCTTCGGAGAATATATCGTCAAATGAAGTGGGAAACTTGGATTTAACAATTTCAAGTGAACTGTTGGATTTGGTGTCTTGCTCAATCGCCTGGATAGTAGGGAAAGAAGATTGGTGATGGTAATCTTCCCAGGGTGGTTCATTGATGCACATAACCTCCATGATTGATTCGTCGAAAGGAAAAATCAGTGTGAGAGGATCGATAAGTGACGACAATGGGCCAACCTCAGATGAGAGTTGTGCCACGACGTGATGCGTAGTAGGATCAACCCTATATGTGGCTGACTAGATCGCCTGATAAGTTGAGAGGTTCCTGTTTAAAGGCATGGAGTCGTCGTAGTTTTCAAGATCTGTAGGACTCGGTATCACCCAAGAATTGAAGAATCAGTAGATCCATTGGATGGGGTGATACTTGATGATATCATGTTGACAGCATGTATAGGGCATCTGAGCTCCGGGAATACTCCGATGAGGGAGGAATCCTTCATAAGACCAACGCCAACATCTTTGAGATGGTACTGAGACTGACCCAGTAATGGAACGGTGTGGGTGGAGTTCGAATGAGTGTCTGGAGTATAGAAGTCTAATTGATCTATAGTGACAATTTTCCCTTTTTGAGGAAATTGTACTAGTCGAAAAACAGAAGATGCAACGACGGTCATGGCGTAGAACCAATTCCAGCAGAGTATAAGATTATAATCCAATGGTGCATCTACAAATTCGATGTGTATAGATACTGTCTTTCCCCTTAGACGCCAATCACAGGAATGAGTCTGTACGGCTGAAAACCGTGTCCATCAAATGCTCTGAGAGTAGCGGGAGAAGTTGTAACTTCAGGTGAGCCTATGGCTCTCCAACAAGTCAAGGACATGATCGACGTGGAAGAACCTTCGTCTAAGACAGTGAGATGAATGTTGTTTCCATGGAACTTTGTTTGGACCTGGAAGGCTAACTGGTGAGAAAGCCGAGGTTTAAAAACTCAAAGTTAAACATAATCGTGTTTGAAGTATTCGGGTCCACTGCCCCCAGTGCTGAGAGTAAGGTTCTGCGCTGCGTGGGGAAGTGTTGGAGAACCTCGAGAGTCGACGTCACGCATGGTGCTTGAGCTAAGTCCTCGACAATATTGTAATTTTGGTATGCTCGCGCGTTGGGCTTAAATGTCTCCTTTTGGATAGTGCCCTTGGGTGGGCACAGCACTGTGTCTGTGATAGGTCTCTCAATGTGGATATGACCGTTGGGGGGAAGTGTCGTTTAGGTCAATTAGTGTAAGGATACGACACTAGGGTTTACTGTGTAATATTGAGGTATAACATTCACAAACATGATTTTGTAGCAATGTTAACATGACACAAATACATGAAATTAGGAGGGGGGAGGAAGGTAACGCAAACTCTAATCTATCTATTATAAACTTAAAGTGGAAAATGGGTTCTTTATCATTTCACTTTCACATTAACCTATGGGGAAAATCTTATTGGAGGTGAGAGGGGTTTGTGGGGCATTCAATAGGAGTATCCAAGGGATATTCACTAGATATATTGGACTTTAAGGTAAAAAAATTCTCATTTTCCCTCTTTTTGTTGCAAATTTGAGATATTATTTAGAATGGAATTTAGGATGAGATTTGGGATGGGATTTGGGTTTATATGTGCAATGTAGGTAGGACAAATTTTACTCGATAACCCTATGAATTGAGATCCTATTTTAGAACAACAAAAATATAGGGTTTAGATATTACATACCTCTTACCCCTTCATCTTCATCATCTTAATCTCCTTCTCCTTCTCATTCTTCCTATTATTCTTCTTGTCTGCTATCTTCCCCTCCTCCTTCCTCTTATGGATTTCTCCTTCTCTTTGTTTTTATATCTTCCCTCCTCGTATTCTTCCTTCTTGTCTTTATCCCTCCTTCTTCCTCTTTCTTTTCCCTATCACTCTTCCTTCTCCTTGTCCCTATCCTTCTCCTTCTTCTTCCTCTTACTATATTTCTCTCCCTCTTCTTGGTTCCCCTTTTCCTTCCTCTTCCTCTTACTTCCCTTCTCCCATTCTTCCTCATGTTCTCCCCCTCATCCCCCTCCTCTTTTTCTTATCCCTCTCCCTCCTCCCACTCTTTATTTATTCTTTCTTGTATCCCTCTCATTTCTCTTTCATTTTATCCCCCCCTCCTCTTCCCCTTCCCCTTCCCCTCCCCCTCCCTTTTTTTCATCCTTCTCCTTCTTCTTTATCTCCCTTTCCTTTTCCTTCTTTCTCCTTATTTTTATTCCCATCCCCCCTCAAATTTCATTCTTTATCTTATTATTCCTCTTATTATTTCTCTTAATATTCTCCCTCTCCCTATTCCTCTTTCTATTCATTATTTTTCTCTTCCTTTCATGCTTCTCTTCTTGCAATATAATGTAACACAAATAATATTATTATTAATTATTACTACTCATAAATTATTGCTACTATTAATATTAAATTAGTTTTTCCTCCATTAAAATAAATTTTAAATCAGTAATTTAGGTCTCACTTAGATCAATATTAATAAGCACATCCATTGCTTTATTGTAAAATAAATTAATGCAAATTAACCCCTCTTGTACACTACATTTCACTGCCCCTCCTATCCAAGTATATACATCCAAGTAGATACATCGGTGTGAGAACATATCACAATGGTGTTGATCATGGTGCAATAGGCAATTTCTATTAACTATAACAACTACAAGACTTTGGACCATGAGTATCACAGTAAATGCATAGATGTATCCTTCTAGTTATCATGTTCTATGAGTAAAGCTACATAGCATATGTTGATGTTATGCATGTGTATTTTATATGCTCATGCCATATTATGCATATATTTTAATCCACGGATTTATGTACTTACCTTAGTAGTGCATCGTTGTAATAGATGTACATATCATATGGGTAACAACAAAGAGGGATCAAACAATGATGCCAAAAGAAGGAAAAAAAAACTAGGAACACCATAGAAGAACAAGCAATATTCAATGAGAACAACAAAGTTCCCTTGGTGAGTTGTAATTACATACATTATGATAGTTTATAATATTGAAATATGTACTTATTTTGTGAAGAGTTGCATTTATAATTATAAGCATTACTTACTATATTCTATTTGTGTTGTAGAAAATCTTAGTAAAAAAACTAGAGCATTTTTAAAGGATCTAACTTCAAAAGACAAACCAGATATATATGAGTATTATATGCATTCAATGGGATCAAGTTCCAAGGGTCTCAATTGCATCCACCGTATGCATTTTAGACAAGTCATGCTTTATCTTACATTTTTCAGTGAAATTTAGAGTGTACATTATAGTATTAATTGAATCCAATATACTACATTTTCCATGGTACTTCTTCTTTATATGACAAGCATATTAATGTTTAAGCATAGGCTATAGAGATGATGATGAAATAAAATGAATATCTATCTCGATAGGAAATAAAGAATCAACTTATCGTAAGATATACAAGTTGATTTGTAAGGAAAGGTTTAAAAATATGGAAGTGGCTAAATTTCCCATCAATAAAGTTTTAACATTGTCACTAGGGAGTGAAAAAGAATACCACAAACATCGAGATGAAATAAGCAATGCTAGTAGGAAAGGAGCATTAAAACATTTATGTAAAAGGTTCCCAAATACCCTATTTAGTGATTATAGATGGGTTGTTCATAAATTGTTTGACACCTTGTTGATGCCCCTGAAATCCCAACATCAACAGTTGGGGATTCTCCCCGATAAGCAAGCCCAATTAGATCACTCACCGTTTGGTGTGGAGGAATCCGTCCGGTTAATGGTCCGACTACCGTGTGTGTGTTTGTTTAAATATTTTACCGGTTACAACCCGGTTCACCGTTTAGGTATTTTAATTTAATTATGAGATGCAAGTGCCCTAATTAAATGCATATAATTGATAGGCAGCAACCACACTAGCGATGTGCAGGTTCTTACCTCTCGTCTTATCATTCCTGCCTTATCAATTACCTATTTATTCCTCTTCTAAATTAATCTAATATAACTATCCTATCCCTACAAGGAGCAAGATTGAATTAAGAGTAATAAACTGGAAATGCCCATAAAAGTCTCACATATAGTTGTTTCAACACATTAATCACATTCACAGCAAAAATAATATCAAAGATAGCTCAGATATGATAAAGCACATTATTACTCATTTAGCACATAAACAATTGCACAGAAAGCAAAACCATTCATCACCATGTAGTTCAAGAAAGTTTAAAATGGTCTCACAGTATGATTATAAATGCAATAAGAAGTAGTTCCATTAACATTCCACACATTCCATGCAAAATCTCTACACCAACTTTTCCCAGGCAACAGATCCTTCTTTATTAAGCAGAAAAATAGTTCTCATACAATAATAGTCTAGCTCTATTGTACCTGCCAAAATATTCCTTTCATATGTATTCACTTCCTCTATTTATATTAAAAAAAAATTGTCTCTAGTGCCTCTTCATCTACCCTAACCCTAAGATTCCCAAAATTTTGTCTTCTAGTGCTTACATCAGAAAATACAAAATATATTTACAAATTCAAATTTATGTGGGCCCAACTAAACTGGAAGAATATTCCTCCCACGCATTAGCTCCTTCAAGGATGACATTTAGCCTTTTGGGCTCCAATACTTGTAAAGAGACTTCATGATATGATAACCGAGTCTCAACGTGCACCACCCCCGCTGCTGTTGTTGTGCAACTATCTTCTAAGAAATATAGATGTATGGATGCTTTCCCTATAAAATGGTGGATGTCTTCCTCTGTGAGAACATCCAACTTTCTGATGTATTCGGACTCCCCTCGTAAGCCATTCTGCAGCTCCGTCATGCGCAGATCTCTTGAAGGAAGTTCGTTCATTGGCGAGAGCGAAGAGAGGTGACACTTTTCATGAACTTGTTGGATTTTCTCATAAAACTCCGGACACTTATGCACAGTCTTTAGGATGTCATTATTCAATTTTATGGAATCTCTCCTGCAAAATTCTAAAAGTTCCATTTCTGACTTCAAATCCGTTGTTGTCTTAGGAAGCAAGTTGTCAGGGTATTCAGCGTTTGTCTTTATCTATGCCATTTAGATTTTGATCTTTTCTGCAACATCAAATAGCTTTTTCCTGACTGCCTATGACTCAGCAGATATCTCGTCCATTCTTGCCATCATTAGCTTTATCTTATATATCTTTTCTATGAGAGTTACTTGAGAATGATGTATTTGTTCTTGGATTTTACAGGCTTGATCACAGAACAAAGACATGTCTAGCTTTCTCTTGTCTGCAGTCTCCAGCTGTTCTGTCAAATATTTTTTCTCCTTTTCCAATACCTCCATCTCAACTTTTAATTCTTCAACATGTTGATTGGAAGCTGCCTCGCTTGATTCTAGTTGAGTAGTCTAAGCTTCAAGGTCATTCTTCTCTCCTTCCAATATCATTAACTGAACAATTAATGCCTCCTTTTCTTCATCTAAGCTCTGGTATTCATTCATTATTCTTTCTTTCTCAGATAGCAAGGTGTGATATCTCATTTTCCATTCTATCCCTTATGCTCACTCCTTCACCAAATTACCCTTTAATTTATGCACTTTCTCTTTGCTTCGCTCAACATCATTCATTATCTTTTTAATATTATCTTCACTTGCTTGAGCAGCAGCCACACTGACAGATGCCATGAATCTGGGGTCTTTGTGTGTACCCTCCAGGATGGTGTTTTCCTGTACAGTGACGACATCCAGTTGGGAGCCCACTTTCAGTCTCTTTTCACTTCTTCTTAAGATGGTTTTTTTGTTACGGTCAAAGACGATTGTGTCCAATTGAGCCACAGTGAATCCCTTCGACGGGGTGAATGGCACGAGTCCGAGCTCCTCCAAGGGGAGGTGGCCTCCTATGATTATTTCATTAGATACTTGGGGCGGGTCTGTGTCCATGTTCTGCGTGCTCGGGCTTCCCATTTCCAAAAATTTCTTGGACTTTTCTTCTTCCTCTTTCTTCTTTTGTTGTTCAGCTGCTTCCTTTTCTGCTCTCTCTCTCTCATTCCTTTCAACTTCTCAGCTTCTTCTCTCTGAATCCTTTCAGCTGCTTCTTTCTTAATTCTTTCAGCTTCTTCTTTCTGGATTCTTTCGGCCTCCTCTTTCTGAATTCTGTCGGCCTCTTCCTTCTAGAGCTTTTCAGTCTCCTCTTTTAGCCTTTGTTCTGCCTTTTCCAATTGTAGATCTATGGCTTCTTATCTTTGCTTTTGTAATTATGCCTACTTAGCAGCTTTGGTAGCAGTGCTAGAACCGGTCCTCCTTTGGGGCGAAAGCGCTTTCTGAGCTCAGTCATATTTCTAGCTCTTCTGAATACTTCTTCATCTTTGTCAAAGTAATTGGCATAGTCAAAATGTATTTTGACAGCGTCACAATTCTCGGCCACTTTGTTGATGTTAACATTTCTCGCGAAACTCTTTTCGCCAAAATGGAAAGCTTCCAATTCCTGAACAAATGCTTCAATAGTTTTGACTTTTGAGAAATTGTATGCCCCGATACAGAAAGGAAACAGTGGGAACGAATCTTTCTTACGGTCATGCAAGAAACCACCAATTCCATCTATGAAGACTTGCCTAACTACTTCTTTGTGAACCACATAGTCAGTCGCATATCTAGGAAAAAGGGATGGAGATTGGGAACCTCCATACATCCTGAAATACACGCCGTCCTACGAAAAATAGTAGTCCCCATACTCTTCTACAAATGCCATGGCATTTTCAGATAAGCAGTTGGGTTCTTTGTTAAAAATTAGCTCATAGAGAGGCATGATAAATTCTTCACATATGAGCTTAGAATAACCTTTGTATTTGTTGGCCCATAAGATCTTGTAAGCAACATAGATTGGGGATTCAATTATGTTCCAGATGCATCCCAACTTGGGGAATGGGTGCCTTGATAAAATGCAATCTACAAGGTATGAAGACATGTAAAAATTTTCCTTCTTCTAAGTGAAACCTCTTTTTACAACCGCTATTTCCGATGACAGACTATCTGAGATGATGTCTGCCCCGTTAAAGACTGCAGGCTACATGGTGAATTAAGGGTAGCCAATTCAATTTGTAAACAGTCTCGTCTGCTTTGCCGAAGATCCTGCTTAGCATCAGGGCTATGATCCTAAAGGGGGTCCTCAAGCTTTGGCACTCATATTCCCCACTTGCTTTCGTCCTTAGTTGTTTTCCCATTATTAATAATTTCTTAGCATACTCAAGAGTCTCCATATTAAGACTTTGAAGCCATTCTTCAGTCAACAGGACCTGAGTGTGTGGTAACTTGTACGCTGCTGCTATGTGGGCTGGATGGAACGAGGAAAATTCTTCTCCTTTGTTGTCTGACATGATTCTCAACGTGGCATCAGCTTGTGACAAAATCCACCTAATGAATTTTGAGCAAGGGAAAATCTCTTGGCGTGTAGCTGCTTTCTTGATGCCATATTTCTTGATATTCTGGTATAAGAACATTTCTTCGAGCACTGCACCAAGAACATCCTTGTCCCAGATTATCTGGTATAATTCTCCCCATTTGAATTCAGGGAGAATCCCTGTCACTACCTTAGTATCCTCGAACACGGTCTCAACCTTGGTTTCCAACACAACCTCGACATCTGACCCTGACTCAATCACCTTGGATTTCCTATTGGCTCCTTTCTTAGTCATCTTTCAAATTCTGATAAAAGAAAACCATGTATAAGCAGAATTCAAACAAGAATTAATTAAACATTTTCTTACGTATTACAAACGCTAGGCAAGGTTGAACAAAACACCATTATTATGTTGTTAAGTTTTGTACTTTGTTTACCAAAATGCAGGTGATCAAAATAGCATATGTAAAACATATCAAAACATTTATGCCAACCAATTTAACAATAAAACCAATCGACTGCTAAAAATAAATTTTGAATGCAACTTAGGGTAAGCAGTTAGGCAGCACTTAAAAAGTTAGCTTAAAGGATTATGAACAGCGTTGATCAGGTTCAAAATACGAAACACGAGTGCACAAGGTAAAGCTCCTAAGGGCGCAGGCCGGTTAGTCTTGTTGAGAATGGAACTAGGGCTCGATTATGCGCAGTGATAGAGCTACACTATGGGTCTACTTGGGTCTCATGACCGCAGGGCCTTACTGCGCGAGGCCGGCGGTGTGAGTAACTACCAACCGCACCAAAACCACTTGGACGATGGTAAAACCAACATAAGTCCCACTGGGCACTAAAAGGAGGGTCAACAACTCGTAAGAACAGGGTACCCCTGGTGTGCGAAATCCGACATTTGATCCCCCCCCCTTTTTAACTACCACTCCTAGGAGCAAATCCCTAACCCCAGCGGGTGAGGACGACATGTACGAAAAATGGCCTTGAGGAAGAAACAACATTCGAAGAAGCAAAATCCCACATCACAAAAAACCAAACAAAAGAACAAAGTCAGCCAAAAGAGCAAGCGGTGACCTACCTATCCGTTGATGACTGGTCTACAAGCTTGATGGCATTGAGGATGCTCGGCGTTTGACGAAATGACAGGGCAACAACTCGAAATGGCGTTTTGCAAAGTTAAAACGGTAAAAAAAACAAATTCCCCAATGCCCTACAAATAGATTTTGAAATCAAGGGCATTTAATTCCAAGTGGATGGGTTGGTGGGGCTTTAATGCAAAAATAATGAAGTTTGGTGGGGTCACCCACGGCCAACCCCGTTTCAGCGAGTTTCGCACTTTCGCGTCGAGGTTGCTAAAAGAACGTCGTCGACTGTATCGACGTAATTCACATAACTCCCACGAAACGCGACAATGGAGAAACCTCAAGTGTGTCAGAAAAGGTTTCAACGAGGTTTTAATCGGTGTCTTGCTGCAAGTTTTGTTGTCTCTCTTGCGACCATTTCAGTGGCATTAACCAATTTCAGCCGAAGAACTTAAACCTCAAGGATCGGCAGCGACTGTTTCGATGGCATGAAACGAGTTACGCCGAAAAATACCTCGATGTCGAAAAGCTTTTTTCCAACGAGATCAGTGGAAGAAAAGAATCCTCGCCAAAATGCGTCGCTGCTGACCAAGCAGACCATCTCAAGTTTCAAAGGCGACCGTTTCGACGCAATATTTTCAGTCTCGCCGAAACATATCACGGCCTACAAAAGTTCATGGCCGATAGGGATTTTCACGCCGAAACAAATTCCTTCCAAAGAAACTAAGTAAAGGAGACGTGACCTTTTCGACGATCTTAACAAAGTTCCCAACCGTTTCGACTTAACTCGTTGAGTCTCGCCGAAACGGAAAAGGCGCTCAAACCTGAAAGATAACTCCAACCATTTTGGCTCGGCTGGGTGAGTTTCTCCGAAATAGGAAAACATGTAAAACTTAAAGGACGCCTCCGACCGTTTCGTCTCCACTGGATGAGTTTCGTCGATCGTGTCAGCTGCAAAAGCTGAGTTTTACTTAGTCTCAAAAAAAAGGACTTATTTGCTCGATCCTCTTGAAAAAACTAAGTATGAAAGTAGTATTTTTCTAGGAAGACTTAAACTCTAAAAATCTCTTAAGAGAAAAGGAGGGGCCCCATTATTTTCAAAATAAAATTTGGGGATCAGGTTGTAGCAAGTGAAATAAGTTTGATTTAAGCTTATTTCTAGTCACTCATGTTTTTGGTCCTTTACCTTTCATACTTCGTTTTGTATCATCAATGAATTTTATAGTTGACTTTATTTTGTTTGGTTTCGAACAAATTCAATAATTTTATCAATAATCTCCCTTAAGATGTCAAACAATGGTTTTGAACAAATTCAGTAAGTTCATCACTAATATCCCTTGAGATGATAGATAATAAAAAAACACCAACATATGTTGATAAAACTATAAATTTATCTTTAAAGACATCCCTGCATATTGGGAAGAGGATAGGAAGACCTCCCTTCAGAAGGAAGCATGAGGAGTGGACCATTGGACACTACAATAAAAAACTACGAAGGTAATACCCAACCAATATAAAATAATATTGTACTTTCTTAATTTGCTATTAACTTAAGGTTTAAACTTGTAGTTATTTATTTTAATGTGCTTTTGCCATCGATCTAGGAAGTGCCTTCACACTCCCACAATGTACATTTTCTCTATTGTAATATTTTAGTAGCATTGACCTTTTTGTGGTCATTTGTCAAACATTGATAAATTCAAGCAGTCTTATCTTATCTTATGTGCAAGCAAACGGAACAGAGAGGTTTTTTATGGCGGTGTCTAGGGTTAGCCGCCATCAGCTGGGCCTACAGGTGGAAGTGCAGGCCCATTGACACTTATTGTAGGCTTACACACGCAGGTGACATTTTTTGGTGTTTGCAAGGATGATGCTGACAGGAAGCCTCGTTACTTGTGTCGGGTAAGGGTTTATTTTGGGCTTTTTCAAGGTTGTTTTGGTTTTTACCCTACTTCCATTTTTTTCCATTTTTCTGCTACTATCGCCATTTGAGATGGTGTATGAGGAGATGTTGGATTATGGTAGCGACCATCTGGAGGCTAGTGAGATTTGGGCTTCGCCAGGTGGAGGGATGCAAGCTGAGGTGGAGGCGGGTTCACTTTTGGATGCACTGGATGATACGGGGAACCGGTTGTCATTATCGTATACAACTGGGTTTCACTCTGTGGGTAGAAATTTTTCTACTGGGTCACCGGCTTGTTCAAAGGGTTTTCATTTTCCCAGTGGGGATTCAGAGGTGGTTGCATTGGGTGCGACTTCGTGGGGTTTTGAGGGGCCTCATTTTCCACTGTATTCCTCTTCTGCAGCACAGCAGACTCCGGGTGATTCGCATGCATTTTTCCATGAAGCAGGGTTCGGTTTCTGTCAGGGTTTGGATAATTATGGAGGAGGTTTGTCGGCGTCTTTTGTGGATCCGATGCTTGGCTCTGTTTCTCTGAGTGATTCTGAGTTTTTGGAGGATTTTTTGGGCACCTATGAACATCGGGGTTTCTCGAGTCCTCCAGCAGGTGGGGTTTTGGACTCAGCTCGCAGACTGGATGGGGGTTTTGATGGTGGAGATACTTGTTCCAGGTTGAAGATTCGTAGGAAGTGGTTGAAGAATAAGGGAAAAGGGGAAAACTATACCTTGGGGGAAGACATAGGCTTTCATCAACTGCTGGAGATGACTAAATTAACCCTAGAGGGCCGAGCCTACGACCGTTCATTTGCTTTGAAGTCGGTGGTGTGGTGGGATGAAAATCACTGGATGGGACAGCTTGGCTATGTCCCAGAGGTGGTGGCTCTATCGCGGAATTGGTTCGCATTCCATTTTACCTAGGAGGACAATGTGATTTGGGTGCTGAGTCGAAACTGGAACCTGGACCATGCACCTTTTTTTCTCAAGCATTGGGACCCTCTTTTTGATGCAAGTCGGGAGAGGATGGATACTATTCCACTTTGGGTGAGGTTTCCAGGGTTGCCTCTTCAATATTGGTCAAATGAACATTTTATGAACATTGGAAATATACTTGGCACCTATCTTGAAGCGGACTACTCTTTCAGGGAAACAAAACAGCGTAAGGTTGCTCCGATTTTGGTTAGTATTAATGTCTGTGATGGTTTTTTGGAGGGCATGGATTTATGCTGGGGTCCTTACATTTTCCCACAGAGACTGGACTATGAAAATGTACCTTTTCGGTGTCGAAGGTGCCATGAATATGGGCATCCGATAAATGAGTGTCCATTGTCGTTGCAGACTATTGGTGGCTTTAGACGAAAGCATGGTGGGGTGGAGAAGGCTTCTCACTCGGCCCCGGTTTCGCCACCACAAGGGATGTCACCCCCGGTTACGAATGATGAATAGAACCTCTTTCGGATAGTCTTCCCTCAGCACAGCTTGAAGAGGTTGTCGGTGGACTGCGCGCAGCTTAGAATCTTTAGGTGCCCTCCTTTTAGGCTATTTCTTTTCCCCCACGCACTCAATCCTTTAATTTTTTTGTTAAAAATGTTTATGTTCCTATCCCTGACTATCTTGAGGGTCTCCAAAATTTGACCATCTCATCCCGTTTATTTTTGCCTCCCCCCTCTTCCCCCTCCCCTTCGGGTTTGAGTAAGGCCATCTTGTCACCCACTTCGGTTGCCTCCCCCCCCTGACCCTGATCCAAATCTTTCACCGACTGTTCCCTCATCCCCTCCCTCTTCATCCCCTGAATCCTCAAGGTCCGGATATTATCTCCGCTCCTCGGCTAAACTATCCTCGGGAGGTCTTGGGAAGATTAAGGTGAAACGTACTAAAGGCAGAGGTCGCCAGTCTTTCATCTCTAAGGCACAGTCTAAAGCTTGCACAGATGTGTTGGAAGGGAAACAACTCTCTATTGAACGGGCACTTAGAGCGGTGTGAGCCCAGAAAAAGGGAAAAAAATGAAGATTACGTCTTTTAACTGTAGGGGTATTGTTGGTCCCCCAAAAAAATCAGCACTGGGAAGGGTGGTCAATCTTGAACACCCTGATATCATTTTGCTACAAGAGGCAATGGGTGTTGGGGATGTTGTTGTTACTTAGTTGAAAAGTTGGTTTCCAGGATGGAATTTTGAGGCCTCGGATGCCAAGGGTCTGTCTGGAGTACTGGCTTTGGGCTAGAATGAAGCAAGGGTTAAGGTTCCTAACTTGTGGGGGATGGAGTCTGTGTTGGGGGGGGGATTTTTTGGCTTTAGACATTGTGGGTAATTTCGAGGTTATTAATGTATATGGACCGTATCTTGAACGTATCCCCTTCTGGGATTCTCTCTTTTCTAAATCTCTGATTAATTATGATTCCGTGATTCTGGGTAGAGACTTGAATTTCACTTTGGGACATGCAGAAGTCTGGGGTCCTCATGCTCAAATTGATACTCTTGCGGATTACTTTACTATGAAGTTGGTGGAGAAGAATTTGATTGACTTGGAACCTGTTCGTATTCGTCCTACATGGAGGAATAACCGAGCTGGTGATAGTCGGGTGGCCAAACGATTGGACCGGTTTTTGTTGGCGGAACGTCTAGAGGATAGGTTCTTCCATTTGAAGTAGTGGGTGGGAAATGGTGGTTGTTCTGATCACTTTCCTATTTTCTTAGAAGTACTGGATGGACCCTGTAAACCGCCTAGTCCACTAAATTTTAACAAGGGTTGGCTAAAGGATCTGACTTTTTTTGAGGTGGTAAAATTGGTTTGGATCCCATTCAGTGAGGGGGGGGCTTGCTCTGCGACTTTTCAATTTGCTGCAAATATCAATAGATTGAAGAAACCCATTAAGCAGTGGGCCTACGAAAAAAGTATGCTGGAGGATTTTGATCTCAAAGAGATTGAAGGAGAGCTGGCACTTCTCTATGCTGGGGACAGAGGGGGGTTTTTGAACCAGGTTTCAAAGGACTCTTTGGTACGGTTGGAAGGACGCGGGAATTCTATTCTTCTTGAAAAAGAAGAAACCTGGAGGCTGAAGAGTAGGGCCATTTGGATGGAAAGTGGTGACGAAAACTCCAAGTTTTTTCATGCGTATGCAAAAGGTAGACGCTCTTCCAATACTATTTGGAGCTTGGAAAATCAGTTGGGTGAGCCCCAGCATACTTTTGAAGGTATGGCTGAGGCGGGGGGTCAATCATTTCCATAATATTTTTAGGGCGAGTGAATAGGTTACTATTGAGGAAATCATTCTGGTGGCACAACTTTTTCCTCGCTTTGTGGAGGAGGAGGACAGCCGGTTATTTATGGGTTTCGTCACAGAGGATGAGCTTAAGGAAGTGCTCTCTAGTTTTCATAAAGATAAAAGTCCTAGGCCTGATGGATGGACAATTGAATTTTTCCTTGAGCTCTTGGATTTCTTCGAAGAAGATCTCCTGAAAGTGGTAGAATATACTTGGATTTCTGGAAGGATCCCAACATCTTTTAACTCTACTTTCATCGCACTAATTCCAAAATTCGACTCTCCTACCTATCTGAATGATTTTAGACCTATCTCCCTGTGCAACGTCATTTACAAGATTATTACTAAAACCATTGCTAGATGCCTCAAAGGGATACTGTCTAAACATATCTCCGACAAAACGTTTGGATTCCTGGATGGTCGATAGATACATGAAGCCATTGGAGTGGCACAGGAGGGTTTGCATAGTATGAAAACCCAAAATCTAAAAGGGGTTGTGTTAAAAATTGATCTATCCAAGGCCTATGATAAGGTAAGTTGGCTTTTTCTCGGGCTTCTTTTTACTCATCTCAGTTTTGACATTGGTTTTATCAGATGGATCATGATTTGCATTTCCACTATTTCTTTCTCTGTGCTCATTAATGGAGCAGCATCCCCTTTTTTTCACTCGGGTCGTGGTCTCAAGTAGGGTTGTCCGCTTTCTCCATTGTTATTTCTACTCATCGTTGAAGGCCTTAGTCGTGCTATTCTGGATGCCAGGAGGCGTGGGGTCTTTAGCGGGATTCAAATAGCCCATGATTTCCATATTACTCATCTACTGTTCGTGGATGATGTCCTCATTTTCTGCTTGGGCACTAAACGGGATGCACTTAAGCTCGGGGATATTTTGGAGCTCTTCTCCAAAGCTACTGGGATGGAAATTAACATGGGAAAATCTACTCTTACTATTCACATGCTTAGTGAAGCGGAGGTGGAAGCTATCCTCAGGTCTTTACCATTTATGCATCTTCAGCTCCATGATGGTTTGAAATACCTGGGTTTCAATCTGAAACCAAATGATTACAGAATTGTGGATTGGAAGTGGCTAGTTGAGAAATTAGAAAAGAGATTGAAGTGTTGGAGTCATCGTTGGCTCTCTCGGGCGGGGAGGTTGGTTCTGGTCAAATATGTACTCGAAGCGATTCCTGTCTATTAGATGTCACTCTCATGGATCCCTAAGGGAACCCTGGAAACCATTCGTCATCTTTGCTCTCACTTTCTGTGGAATGGAAAAGCTGAATCGTTTGTTATGCCCTAGGTGTGTTGGAACAAGATTACAACTCCGAAGGCTTTGGAGGGTTGGGGCTTAAAGAATATACATTTTTTCTCTAAGGCTCTGGATTCCAAGGGAGGATGGCGGTTGATCAAGAGAGGTGGTCTCTGGGCTTGGTTAATGGTTAAAAAATACATTGCTCCTGACTCGTTGGAGAATTGGATCAGAAGCCTGGGAATATCTCATTCGGGAGGGTCGATTATTTGGAAAGTTGTTGTCTCGTCTTTTGATCTCATTGAAAAAGACTTGGTTTGGAATGTGGGAAATGGTCGAAGGGTTCGCGTTGGTCTAGACCCTTGGGTTGGGTGTGAAAATCACCACTGGATACCGGTGGAGGCAGTGGAGACCTTGAGACATATTGGCCTGGTGTATCTCCATCAGCTAGCAGCTCCACGAGAACAGGTTTCGGGTTTCCAAGATTGGCGTCCGACCAATTCTTACGATCTAACTATGGATGTGGAACACTTGTTGTCCAGGTATATCATATTTCTCTCTCATGATCATATTTTTCTCGATGAGGACGAAGATGTGCTGGTTTGGGATGTGGATCTGGCTGGGGTTTATACTCCCAAGAGGGGGTATTTGAAGCTTACTGAAGAACAGACTCCGGATGAACCGGTCTGGTGGTGGAAGTCTGTATGGAAGGTTAAGAGTCCTCCAAAGACTCGTCTATTCATGTGGTGTGTTTTGGAGAATAAAGTTCCTACTTGGGATTTCCTTCAGAAGAGAAACAAACAGGGGTTGGGATGGTGTATCTTCTGTAAATTGAATGGGGAATCAGTCAACCACCTTTTCCTTTTGTGTCCGTTTATCATATCGTTTTGGTCAGAATTCTCTCGCCTGCTTAATACACCGTGTCTCTGGGAGGGGGCTTCTGTGCTAACTGCATGGAGGAATTGGTACAATAACCCCAGATTTAAATCTTTTAGAGCTCTTCCTCTGTTGGTTTTGTGGGGATTTTGTCTTGCTTGGAATAATTGCTTATTCAATGATAAACTCTGCACTCCAGATATTACTGCAACAACATGTTGTGGTCTGCTGCCCTCCTTCTGTGCCAAAATGGGTCCTCAAAGGGTGCGGGATATTCAACCTGTGATCATTAATAAAACTCAACCGTGGGGTTTTTTTGATGGTGCATCTCAGTTAAATCAATGTGGGGGTGGGGCTATTTTGTTCCTTGTTGAAAACCATTTCTTCGAGATGTCTTTGGGCCTTGGGGCTCAAAGTAATAATGTTGCAGAACTTCTGAGCCTGAAATTTCTTATTGTTTTCGCCTTTGAGAAGGGATGTCGAAACATTGCAGTTTATGGGGATTCTAAGAATGTTGTCAATTGGATTTCTGGCACTCATCTTTGTCAAAACCTTAGACTTGCTAACCTTTTAAACTCCATCCGGGCGGTTTTGAGCACATTTGATTCCTTTACTTGCATACATGTTTACAAGGAAAATAACCAAGAGGCAGACAGGGTGTCAAAGGTCGGGCTGCAGCTAGCATGGGGTTTATGGAAGATAATGGAAGTCATGGATGGGGACAAACAGGAGTACTATCATCGTCCTTTAATCGAGGCAGATGTTTTGTTTCCCTACTCAAGGGAATCACTATAATTTTTTACCTTTTTCTACATCATCTTTTTATGTATGTCACTCATGTCTCTGTTGATAAATCATGTGGTCTTAGACTGTCTTTTTTTATAGTGCCTCTATGAGGTTTTTGTATAATTCTGAAAGTTACTTCTACTAGCTCAAAATTAGAACAACAAACGGTTTATAGACACTATTTTTTGAAACTTGATGGGTTCAGGGTATTGAACCAGGATATTTTTTTATGGTCTGCGCTGTTTCTACAGCATTACACTCTTTTCGATTTATTTGAAAAGTGAATATATACAGAATGTAATTTTGCTCTCGAAAGATGAATTGAAATTATGTTTTTTTTTCAAGGAAAAAAAAATCTTATGTGCAAGCATGAATAGAAACACAAAAAAGTAGGTATTCTTCTTATCAAGTCAGGAGGTCATAATTTAGAGGGTGCTTTGCAAGTTTATTAATATAATCTCATTTATTATGCTAATATATAGCTAGCTTAATATATGTCATTGTTATAAAGTTTTATCTTATTACACATAGTTAGATTATTATAATCATGATCTAATTGAAGAAGAAACAAAGTACGCCTTGAAGAATGGTTATATAAGACTAGCAGAAGTTTACCAGCCCATGCACGGTAATTAATTATTAATTATGTGTTTATTTTTTAACGTACATATATTTGGAATTATTCTTTTATTAATTGAATTATTATTATATTCTTCTAGACTAATGATGATGAGAGTGATTTAGAGGAATCATAGAGCATCAATATTGTTCGAACCTATATGTTTTTTATTACATCTTTTTTCCAAGAAAAAAAATTCATATATTTGTTATTTCAAAATCAAAATATACATGAGCAAGCCCTAGGCTTGAAGCCAAAGTTCAAAACTTTTGACAAGTTCTCTATGCAGAAAAAACAAAGACTAACCTTTATTTTCACGTTTTTACTACATCCTCAACTTCTGAAAATAGCATAAACTTTCACTAAAAGGAACGTCTATCATGGTCCTACTAGTACATATCTATTTAAAAACAAAAAAATCGTATAGTAAAAAAAGAAATGATTAGTAGATGGAGACTGTAACTATTGGTAAAGTCATCTCTCCTCTTAACTCCTAAGTAATCGAAGGGCCCTCCTGTAGTGTAACGACTTCCTTTTAAAGTAAGTCTACCTATTGTTGAGTTCCCAATAGACATGCTTTAATAAAAGTGACTCAAAACATGTTTTTCTTTCAAGATGTGTTGAAATAATGGACTTAAATTCAAATTTGTGATTAATATAGAACCTTTGAACCAATCCACCAATAGTTTGGAATCTCCAAATAATTGAAGAGTTTTGTTGCCTTGTTCTAAGGCATATTTCAGCAGAATCCAAAGAGTATATAATTCTGCTCAATTGCTAGTTACTATTCTTGCACCAAACTTTAAAGTATAAAAATGTGTGGATGGAAAGTATAAGGCTGCTCCTACTCCACATTGGGCTAAATCACCCTGTTTAGCTCCATCAAAGAATCCTTGTGCTTCATTTTTTTTTATGAATGGTTCCTTAATAACCTTGCATTTCTTTTTGAATTTTACTTTTATTCCCTCCTTGAATGTCATTCTTATTTTATGAGCCAATAGAAAAGCATGCCAGTTGTTTCCTTCAATTGTTCATGGTGTACCAAATACCCCACATTACATAACCTGGAAGGGATTGAAACCGCACAGTTGTTGAATTCTTTATCCATGCTTCCATACAAGAGAGAAAAGTATGATTATTCCAAAGAACTATGCACCTTAAGGACTAAAAAACATCTTGTCAAACCTGCAATGAAAATGGACATGTAACAAATAGGTGCTCAATTGATTAACCTTTCAGTTTACAAAGAATACAAAGATTGGGTCCAATCCAATTCCTTTTTTGTCCATTGTCCGGAAAGTATCTTGTTTGACAAGGCCAACCATATAAATATCATGATTTTAGAGGACAAGCTAATTTTGAAATAGTAGACCACCACCCTAGTCTTTATGTGGGCATATCAGCAAAAGAAAGAGCATCATAACCAAGTTTGGTTGTTAAAAACCTCGTGGCTTTGTTCCATGTCCATTTTAGTTCATCATCTCAATACGACAAGCTTATAGTGTTGTGAGTTAAGGCTTGAATATAATTTAGCTATCCTATATCTAAATTACCATGTAGGATCATAAATTCAAGGGATTTCCACTTTTGAATCCAGCTTCTAAAGTTTGTTTCAAACCTTGCATTAGTTAAAGTTCGAACTCCTTTTTCACAACGCACTATCAACAACTGATCAAAGAGTTTGTAATGTGTTGATGCGCCAACCCACATTTTTATTACATCTTTAAATGCTAGCAATTTTTTATTTTTTTGAATTGACGTTCTTTTGTTTTTTTCTTACATAGTGGAGATGAGGAGGAAATTGAAAATAGTTTAATTGGCTACTGATGTCAAATTCATTTCATTTCCTTATATGTATAGATATTTTTTTATTCGATGTTGTATACAAAGTTAAGATTTCCTTGGGGTAGTAATGTACAAATTGCGATAGGCAAAAAAATTTACATGGTTAATTTTTTTATTAACCTAAAATTATAAATTTGTGTTCACATATACATCATTTTTTGCTTTCATAGTATGAAAATGATTGAAAACTAGTGCGCTAAAATAGGGACATAGTAATAATCAATCTCATTGATATCTAAATATTTTACAAATAATAATTATCAAAAAAATAATAATCATTAAATTTATAATTGTCTATTATTATAATAATTATTATATTTAACATTAATTAATAATTAATAACTTCGAAATAACAAACATTTAATTCGTAATAAATATTTTTTTTCGACGAAATTTAATTTGTATTAATTAGAATAATAATAATAACCAACTAAATTAACAATTACTACTACTAATAATAATAATAAATACATGATCGATGCTCTAGACGCATTAATGATGCACCTAACACGTAAACAACACAACCATGCAAATATGATTAATGATGCACCTAACATGTAAACAACACAACCATGCAAATATGATGCCAAAAACACACTAATGATGCAAGGACAAAAATACGACATCCTAATGCTGAAATTACATCTTTGTGTCAAACTATGTGATGCTATTAACAACTCCTTACGATGCAAAAACAACACAACTCAAAGCACACTCACATCAATGCTAGTATAATGATGGCCATTAGATGCACTTAAACACAACAACACTACAAAAAAACATGCCTACGCAATGTAATAATGATGTTATAGGTGTTACATTTCAATGCACACAACGTTAAAGGAATGTGCATATAAATGATGTGACGCATATTATGATGCTTAGATGATGCAGACCAAGGCTCACATCAAAAACTATGATGCAAAATATGCATGTCGTGATGCTAATAAGATGAAAATTACTACGCCCCTAAAAGCATTGTGTGGTGCATTGTGAAAAATTAATCTTTTTTGGGGATACAATAGAGGCATTGCAAGGGTAGTGGATTGTAGTAGTGTAAGAAAACATGTTAGCAAAACCATATTTTATCACCATTATAAATACACTTACAAACTAGTTATTGCACCACCTAAAAATGTATTCCCTTTGGAGACATTCTTTACATAACCCATCTATACAACAAACTACTTGATTAAGCACTTTCACAGCCATGGCATGAACCAAAATCATACCATTCGTGCCCAATTTGAATTGTTCAAACTTATAACATCTCATTAATGACCTTATACATCATGATGCCACTTGGCCATACATTCCTACCAAGTTTCCCTCGGATAACCCCAAACTCAAAGGTTGAGCAAGAGAGGACCCATACAACCATGTCATCATGACCTTTTATCTATGGTGATCCTCCAATAGTACTACATCCTCCAATAGTACTACATAGGACTATGTTCAACCTAGGTTGTTTCAACAAACGCTAAATGGGATGATCACTACCAAATGGTATATTGAACTTTCCTTATGTTCCCATGACACCTTTGCATCCATTACCACAATATTTTTAACCCTTTTTTCAAATATTCACCCACCATGACACCAAATTCGATATCCTTACCACATGTTTCCAAACCACCACTACACACGTCACAGATCATACCCATGAGAGGTATCAATGGCATGGCCTTTATAAGAATGGCCTTGAACACCCCCTTGTCATGAATTGGTTTTTGAAATCACTTATTCCCACCATTTCCAAAGATGTGACCACCACATGCCCTAAACTAAATAAGAGTGATCTTAAAATCCTAACAATTCAATCTTATTTACACACAATCACAGTACTTATATATTGCCATCCTTAATGCTCCTCAACACCCTTCGCATGAAACACCTTCTATGTTGGGAGCATCCTATGTCGTTGATGGTATTACAAGGTTAATTTCTTTTACCATAATGTAGTAGTTTGGAAGCATGAAAATGTCCCCTTGGGATAGCATTTACAACCACCATAATGGTCAACCTACCACCCATATGGCAAGGATAGTACCTATTATAAGTGAACATGGCCCATCTCGTGGTGACTACAATTCTTATTGTTTCCCCGCCACTTCTTATGGGCCTAATACCTCTTACATTGACCCTCCACCTCATAACCCCTACTTCCCTTTTAATATTCCTCCACATGGATATTTTTTTCCACGTCCCCTCTTATCGTCATCTCATATCAACTTGGTCAACCTTTACACCTAACCTAGTCATATCTTTTAGCGACAAAATCCATTAGGGGCCAAAATAATTAAAACCACCAAACACAAGTAGGGTGAGGAAGACTTACAATCAAAACCAAGAGAAAGTAGGTGAATAGCAATATAACCCCAATAAAATTGGTGGCAAGCCCAATCAAGATCCAAACCAACCCCCTGGGGACCAACAATGACAAGGTCATACTACCTAGTTATGGGTCAACCATCTTTGTGCTATTTGTGAGACACATGACCATTACATCCATCATTGTCCTAAAATTCCCAAGTTTCAACACATTTGAGGCTTAAGGGCCAAGCATATTAACAATCCCTCACTTGGGAATGTTTATCCCCCCACTAGAGAAGCCTAAAAATCCAACATTCACAATATTTCTGAATTTTTCTCCCAATAACATTTAAATATCCCATGATCAATATGTTCCTCCATCCCCTTACTATTCCAACTTATCACAAGTTAGACATTCATTTTCCCAACATATATAAATTAACTTCGCCATTGGGATCGCTCATCCCCTTTTATCCCTTGTTTAAGGACTCTTCTTTACATGGGGCTTACCATGGCTAGGAGATTCATCATCCCTAATCCTGACCTGGACCCACCCATAAAATAGCAAGACATTCACACTTGGACTCCACGTCCTAGTGCCCTTTGTGGTTGGTTTGTTCACTCTTCTCACCTCTATCCCACACTCCCAAAGATTTGATTATTATGGGTTCACTCACCCCTTTACAACCTCACTCTCCCTTGCTTCAAACTATTTACTCTTGCACCATTTGTGGATTTTTTAGTCATTATACCCATGATTTTTTGAAACCTCCAAACACTTACTACTCTCTTATTGTCATCTAATATCAAGCCCCCTCCCCAAAATATCACCCTATAGTTCAAGCTTCACTTGCTTCTTTTCCCAAGCTACAACTTAGCTCAACATTATCTATTACTCACCACCCATGTAATGCATCCATCTCCATCCATTATCTTGTTCACTTAGTGTTATGACCCTAGCTAGGGGATAATGGGGGGCCCGAAGGGCCCACTGAAATAGAAGTGGAGGCCATTCAATGTAAAGTGAATTGGTTCCACTATATTGTTATTATTAAATAAGGTCCTCTACATTAGTAAATAAATGTAATGGGACCTCATTAAAGAAGGTCCACTAGGTGGCTAGGAGGTTAGTATTGTATAGTGATTCTATAAATAATGATGGATTCCTCCTTATGAGAGGTGGATAATATTATTGTAATTGGAGCATTAGCTCATTAGGAGGAATCCCCCTTGAAGAGGCAAGTGAATAGGATTTGATTCATCCCATCAAAAGAATCACATTTCAATAATAATACAGATTTGATCTTATTGAATATCATGCGTGTTACTTATTATGGTGGATATATCTTCTATATTATTTGTATGATCTTATTTTCATATTAGGTTTATAACAGTTGGTATCAGAGGCACATGGGGCCATAACATTGGAATTTTTTTCTCTTTTTTGCATATTTTTCAAAAGAGAAAAAGAGGGTTGCGACACGCATATGCATTTCTGAGTTTTTTCTAGTAGAATCTCCCAAAACTAATTGCAAATTTGAAATCCTCTCGAAAAATTAGGCGATTTCAAAAAAATCATTGAAATCTATGTCTAGGAGAGGGAGATATCACAATTTGAAAACTGCACAATTTCCAGGGTTTTGTGAGACGGTCGTACAGACCTTGTAGAGGTCATATATTTTGACAAATTTATCGGATTGGTGCAAAATCAATGTCGTTGGAAATATTATTTTTCGAGATTTTCTCTGATATATTATATGTCATAGTTCCAGGTACACTTTTCTATGTTATATCCCTCACAACAATTTCACTCTCCATTGAGCATGGCAAAGTGGGGCTCCATGCCATGGGAGACACAAATGCTACTCACAAAACTTTCCAAGAAAATAAAGCTTGTACAAAATCCATCCAAAAGATTGACGTTGAACTTAAGAAGAATCAGGTTGAACTTGAGAAGAATATTGCTCAAATGATGGTGGCTCTGGCTAAATGGTTGGAATCTAAGGTTATTTAGAACATCTGGGACAAGTTTCATCGAGAAAGATTTTCCCTATATGATTTGGAGGCTGATTGTGAAGAATGGTATATGGATAGTTGTAATCTTTGGGATGACAACTATCTCCATATTCTTTTTAAGGAATCTTCTCCTTCATGGATATAACAATAACAATCCACTTCTTTTATAGTCGAAGAGCTCCTCGGTGCTCCATCATTTTCCTACTCCTTGGAGGATTCATTTACTTGGGAGGGTTATTTTGATCCATATGCCTCTCCTGGATATATGTAGCACAACACTCAAACATTTGTGGATCTTCGGTGTCATATACGGGGTGACAATTGCAACACATGGACATTAGCCCCAGGTTTTTGGTTGAATCCCTTCAACTAATTCACTATGTCCATTAGCACTCATACATGGGATCCAAGCTTATGTAGGAGTTGTTTGGACGACCTATTTCATGGGACCTTGGTTCCTATTTCAGCATGGTAATCCACATTCTCCCATGGGACCCTGGATTATGGTTGTATAGCTTCACACAAAGCGTCGAGGACAACACTTTCCTAAGGGAGGTGGAGTGTTATGACCTTACTTGAGGGGTAATGGGGGGCCCAGAGTTCCTATTAGAGTAGAAGTGGAGGTCATTCAATGTAAAGTGCATTGGGTCCACTATATTTCTATTATTAAATAAATACTACTAAGTTAGTACATAAATGTAATGGGACTCATTAAAGAAGGTCCAATGGGTGGTTAGGAGGTTAGTATTGTATGGTGATTCTATAAATAAGGATGGAGTCCTCCTTATGAGAGGTGGAGAATATTATTGTAATTGGAGCATTAGCTCATTATGAGGAAGCACCCTCAAAGAGGCAAGTGAACAAGGTTTGATTCATCCCGTCAAAATAATCAAATTTCAATAATAATACAAATTTAAGCTTATTGAATATCTAGTGTCTTGTTTTATATGGTGGATATCTCTTATTTATTATTTGTATGATCTTGTTTTCATATTGGGTTTATAACACTCACCTCATGTTGTTGGCTTGGTTTTGCAACCAAGCTTAGTGCTATGGGCACCTGCTAACTAGTAGCAGCAGTTTCAATATTAAGCAAAAACAATAAACTAAATCTAAATCTAAAACTAAACTAGCATGTGCATATCATAATAAACTTTTGAATTGAAAACAAGAACAAGAAATAGAAAAAATAACTTTGTATTGAAAATGGGGGCAAGCAAGTGCTTGCAATAATAATACCTCCAAGTGATGAAGATGGTTGAGTAGCTCCAAGGGTGAGCAGCTCCAAACTCCAAAGGGTCCTTCTCCAAGGTTGCTACAATGGCCAAAAGCTCAAGGGAGATTTTGGCAGCATGAGGATAGGAAGATGGATGGATGTAAAGTGAGGAGCCCCTACCACCTTTTTATAGGTTTTGGTGGTGGGGAATACCATTGTGGTTTTGAGGAAACCAATGGTATTGACCAACATGGTTTAGGTACCTTTTCCCTCCTTTTTCCTTTTTTGAATATTTTGAATATTTTTATTCCCTTTTTAATATTTTTGGGAATTATGGACCCTTTTTGAGGGTTTTTTATGCTTTTTTAGGAAAAATACTCATTTTGAGTGGAAAAAGGGGTGTATTAAGGCCTTTTGGTGACCTTTTGTTGGCTTCAGAGGCTCAAATGGTGAAAAAGTGGACAAATGGATCATGTGAATAAGGAAATGAGCTAGTGAGCACTTTTTGGGTGTTAACAGATTGCCCCCTGATGTGTGAGGGCAGGAGCTCATCGTATGGCCGATAGACATCATAGTTCTTTTGTCTTTTTCTGGGGTTTGGGGAGGAGAAGAGACCGACTGGAGACTGGATCCACGGCCCTTGGAAGCTGCAACAATAAACAATATTACATGGCCTCAATATGAATGAGGAATAATCTCTGATAATGGACGAGGCGGGCATACCCATGCTCGTATCAAGACATATATAAACAATTAGTCCTAAGAAGGGGGACGTGAGAAAATACATAAAAAATCTGCTGGTACATCATAATGGTCTAGAGGGGACATCATTTTGGGATGTACTCATGATCATAACATGACTGATCTCAATAACTGATACACTGGAATAACTGATGAACTGCTAAAACTGAAGGTGTCCAGCATCTCTAGGGACTCAATGACTGTGAGCCATCTCTGGGAAGTATATGTAACTGTATACTCGAGGGAGTATAAAACTGGGGTACATCTGAATATTGTCGCCATACGCAACCCGGATATCTATAGGAAAAGTGTAACTGGTTGTATCCATAGGTAGACTCTCAAATGGAGGAGTCAGATGGTATCCGGGGTCTTCGACTAATAACTGAACGGACCAATGCCCTGTGCGAGTCTCAACGATGCAATCAAGGTGTTGAAGTCGAGCATGTGAGAAACAACCATTTGGAGAGGCACTGAGGACTCTTCTCGAAATGATTCGTAGGCACTTCATCATAAATGGTGATGAGTCCAAGACACAGGGACCTCTAAGTCTATCCTCTAGAATAAATTTGGTTGTCGTCGACAGAGGGAGACCAGCAACTAACAAGGCAATGATGTTTCCTTGATAGGGGCGCGAGGTGTAGAACTGAAGTGTGGTAGTACTGATGGTAGGACTGACATACTTGTGGGGATGGGAAGTAACTGGGGTCATATATGGGAAGACTCAAACTTCCGTTGTGCAGAGCATGATGACATGGTTGACCTGGAAGCATAAGGAACTGACTTGTAGGTGTGGGCATCATTGCTTTGAAGGACTGAAGGGTATTTATTAACTGAGGTGACAAGCTAATGGGTGCTGTCAAGGGATTCTCAGGGTGACAAAATGTAGAATGCTCTGAACAAAGGCGACCAAAATGGGGAGGCTGCCATATGAGGAGACATGATCTGTTGTGGCGCTGAGAAGCACCATTGGGTCCTTCTTCATAGTTTTAATGAGCTCCAAGAAGGGATAAAAGTGTGCTCTGAAATGCTACTGTCCTGTGGATTTTGTGAGCCCAGGACTGTTCGTGCTCGTTGGTGCTTTCATTTTTAAGGAGTCTGAAAATGGTAAGAAGACTCTGCAGTGGTTGTGAGTATTGTCCTGTTGGTTTTACAAGCCCAGGATGGTGATTGCTCGTGGTCGCTTTCATGTTTAGAGAGTCTAAAAGCGGTAAGGGGACTCCATTGGTGTTCTTTTTCGTAAGTTAGTCTCCAAGGCCCGAAAAAGCATAAAATGATGCAAATGGAGAACTCTTCTAGCCGGTGTGACTAGAGTATTCCTTTTTCGTAATTAGTCTACAAGGTCCGGAAAAGGAGTAAACTTATACTAGGTAGATGCCCTTTCAGATACGTTTAACGAGCATGAAAGGAAGCAAGGTTGCTCGGCGATCTTTTCATTGTTTTAGGAGTCAGAAAAGAGCTTAACAGAAACTCCCTAAGTGCCTTTTTCGTAAAGGGATTGCTCGGCCCGAAAAAGGGATAAAATTATACCGAACAAAAAGGGATTGATGAGAGCGAGAAAAGGTCTCAAGCATCATCATGTGTGCGGAATATTGGATCCGGTGACATAAAGATTGTCAACAAGGGGCAACGGCCATTGTGGCACGCAAACCGAGGTGATGGGTGGCATTTTAAAAAATGCCTAAAAAATTTGGAGGTGAGAGCGAGAAATGATCTCAAGCATCATCACGACCGCGGAAAACTGAATCCGGCGATATAAGGCATGTCAAAAATGGATGACGGCCGATGTGGCACGGAAACCGAGGCGACGAGGGGGCATGGAAAAATGCCCTAAAACTCTGGGCGTGAGAGCGAGAAATGATCTCAAGCATCATCACGAGCGCGGAAAACTGAATCCGGCGATATAAGACTTGTCGAAAATAGACGACGACCGATGTGGCACGCGAACCGAGGCGACGAGGGGGCATGGAAAAATGCCCTAAAAATCTGGGCTTGAAAGCGAGAAATGATCTCAAGCATCATCACGAGCGCGAAAAACTGAATCCGACGATATAAGACTCGTCAAAAATGGACGACGGTCGATGTGGCACGCAAACCGAGGCGACGAGGGGGCATGGAAAAATGTCCTAAAAATCTGGGTGTGAGAGCGAGAAATGATCTCAAGCATCATCACGAGCGCGGAAAACTGAATCCGGCTATAGAAGGTTCGTCAAAAACGGACGACGGCCGATGTGGCACTGGTGAAAAAACAGGTAAAGGAAAGAACTGTCATGAAGTTCAGTAATGGACGGTGGTGTCCATCCAGTTTACTATGGGTAAAATCGCTTGAGGTACAACCCGTTGCGTGGGTTGAGGAGGGGGTTTCCTTCTGAATCGATCAGAATGTATGCCCCCTGTCCGAGGCAAGTGTGTATAATATATGGGCCTTGCCACATGGACACAAACTTTCCTTTCCCGGTTTTGTCATGAGCCTGATCGTAGGCGAGGACAAGGTCCCCTTCAGAAAAAGTTCTCGGGTGGACATGTTTATCATAATTCAATTTGGATCAATTCTTGGCTGCTTCCATGGTTTGAAGGGCTGTGCGCCGATCTTCATCGGCCTACTCCAGGAGAAGTAAGCGTTGCTCGATTGGTGCAGTGTCCGGTAGGAGTTCAATGGCCATATGTAGGGTTGGAATCTGGCACTCAATGGGGAGGACGGATTCGACACCGTGAACTAAGTGGAAAGGGGTAAAACCGGTGGCGGTTTTAGTTGACGTGCGGTATGCCCAAAGTGCCGAGAAGAGCATGTGGTGCCAATTTGACTTGTGTTTGTCTACAGTGCGCTGGAGGATGGTTTTCAAAATTTTGTTTATCGCTTCGACTTGGCCATTTCCTTGGGGGTAGTAGGCCGAGGAGAAATGGTGTTCAAATTTCAGTAAGGTTGATAGTTTTTTCGAGATGGCGTCTTCGAAGTGGGAGCCGTGGTCTGAGACAAGTTGCTTTGGCACTCCAAAATGTGCGATAACATGGTTGAGAAAGAACCGTGCTGCGGTGTCGGCTGTGCAATTGTAAGTTGGCATGGCCTCCGCCCACTTGGTGAAATAATCTACGGCCACAATAATATGTTTGTGATCACTGGCTGACGTGGGATTGCAATCAAGGAAGTCAATGGCCCATTTGCAAAATGGTCCGGCAGTAACGACTGGATGAAGGGGGCGGGTGGGGTTCTTGCTTTGGGGGCAAAGAGTTGATAGTTTTGGCAATGTTTGACTGCGGTGATGCAATCAGTAAATAATGACGGCCAAAAGTAACCTGCACGAATGATCTTTTGCGCGGTGGCCATGCCGGAGAAATGGCCTCCGCAGGCACCGCTATGACAATCATCGAGGACTTATTCTGCCTCACTATGGGATAGGCAACGTCGTAGGATGGTATCAACGCCGTGTCGATAAAGCACATCCCCTAACAAGAGGTATCGGGGGGCGTGGTGACGTATACGACGACGTCCGTCACGATCGATGTGGGGTCGAAATTTCTGCGTGCGGAGGTAAATTAGGATGTCACCATACCATGGGTCGTCAGACGAAATAATGAAGATGTGATCGTCAATCAGATCCATTTGGATAGCGGGTGATGACGAAGAGGATGGGAGGTCAGTGATGAGATGGGAAAGCGTGAGGGCTTTGGTGCTCTTGGGAGTTTTGAAAGTGAGGTCATATTCCTAGAGGATAATGACCCATTTAGCAACACGACCTTGTAGGAGCCGTCAGTTTAGGAGATAGACCATAGGGTTGGATTCGGCGACAACCGTGGTGTGACTGAGCAAAATGTAGTGTCGCGATTTTTGGACGGAAAAGACTACAGCTAGGGCTAATCTTTCCTCCTATGGGTAACGTAGGGGTGGGCCAGACAAGGTCTGGCTGACGTAATAAATGACATGTTCTTGGTGAGAGGCATCTTCTTGGACCAAGACTCCGGACACCGCATGTTCAGATGCCGAGACGTAAAGGATGAAGTCTTGAGATAAATCCGGAGGGGAGATCAAGGGGGCTTGTGTGAGAGCTTTCTTGAGGGCTTCGAATGCCGTGTCTGCTTGCTCATCCCAAACAAAGGGTATGTGGGTGCGAAGTAGGCGTAAGAATCTATGAACTTTGGTGGCGTAATCAGGAACGAAGCAACGAAGGAAATTGGACCGCCCCTGCAAACTCTGGAGTTGCCGAAGCGTGCGTGGAGAGGGAAGGTCTAAGATGGCTTTGAATTTCGGGGGATCAATAGTAATTCCATCCTGGGAAACAATGAAACCCAACAAACGGCCTGCAGGAACGCAAAAGACACACTTGTGTGGGTTCAAGCGGATTTTATATTTGCGACAACGCAGGAAAACTTGACGGAGGTCGTTAAGGTGGTCCGATCGTTTCTGGGAACGAGCTGTAAGGTCATCAAGATAGACCAGCAGGATATGGACCAAGTCGTGAAAACAATAGGTCATGGCCCGCTGGAAGGTGGCACCAGCATTTTTTAGGCCGAAAGGCATGACACGATAGGAAAAGGTGCCCCATGGGGTGGTAAAGGCAGTCTTGTACTGATCCTCCTTATGAATCTGAATCTGGTTGTATCCGAAAAAACCGTCCATGAAAGATAGGACTTCATGTCCCGCACACGCATCAATGAGTTGGTCAATGAATGGCGTGGGGAAATTGTCTTTGGGATAAGCGCGGTTTAAATCATGGAAGTCAATGCATACTCTAAGGGTGCCTTGTTTTTTGTTGACGGGAACGGGGTTTGAAACCCATGTGGTATAAGCAATAGGATAAATGAATCCTGCTTCGCGAAGTTTCTCAACCTCGGCTTTAACATCGGGGAGCTTGGAAGGATGAATGGGTCGTTGTTTCTGACGAATGGGGGGGACATCAGGCCATGTGTCAATGTGGTGTTCTATAATGGAGGGGTCAAGACCAGGCATTTCGGTATAGGACCAGGCAAAGACATCATGGAATTCTTGAAAAAGCTTTTTATATGCCTGAGTTTCTGCTTGAGTGCAAGATGTGCCCAGCTAGATGAGCTCAGGTTTTCCAGGTGTGGTGGAAATATCAATTTGTATAATGGGGGAAATGTTGGACATGTTCCCTTCTTCGAAAGCATCCGGTGCTGGGATGGGGTCCTTGAACCAATTGACCTTAGTGGGTATGAAATCTTTCGATTCGACTGACAACTGGTTAGATGTCGTGGATGTAGACGCCTCTGGAAGGAATATGAGCGATGATGCATATCGTCCCAAGGGTAGTCGGGTGCAGTGAGCGTTTCCAAAATTTGCTCATCAGTATGGAAGTAGTCAGACCATAAATCAAGGGGTTCTGGTTTGAAAGTGGTAGTCGAAGAGATCATATAAATGGTGTTAATCTCTCCAGATGAGGATGATGCGGGAGGGTAGATTTCCTCAATGAGGGGAGGAGATATTTCTAAGTCGACGTTATTCAATTCATACAACGTTTCTCTGTAATCTGGGATATCAGGACAGTGATGTGAGTAATGACCGTAAACACCGCATATGGCACAAGGGTGGTTGGTGCGCAGTGATTTATCACGAGGCTTGGGGTTTGGGTCGAGTTTGACAATCGGGATGTTGGGGTCGTCGTCAAGCATTTGCATGTGTTCCTGTAATGCGGGTAATTGTGGACACTGATGAGTTGGATGGCCTAACTCATCACACAATGAGCATTTGGGAGGAGCACGAAACACGGGGGGAGGTTTAACTGCTTTGGGTGGGGGTACCACAGTGTATGGTTGTGGGCCTGATGAGAGGAGGGGGATTCGTGGACGACGAAGAGGTATTGATACCGGGAGGTGGTTGAGTAGAAGTGACAATGGGTTGCACCGGTTGCAGGATGACATTTGGTGTCGGCGGGGCAACGGGAGGCGAAATATACCACGCGGGTAATCCCAGGGTTAACCCGGGGAGACTAAGGGTAGCCATAACCGGGTCGCTTACTACGCCCGAGGGAGGGAATAGAAAGGGGATGGTGTGGATGGGTGTAACACCAATGTGACTAGGGACCAATGGTGGTTGAGGTAACAAGGATGGTTGATTGTTGGGTGTTTGTGTATTGTGGGACAGAGTACAGAGGTTAGCGACGTGGGTCTCCGGTGATGGTGGTGGAATGGACTGGAATGTAGAAGTCATCGGCGCGTCGGAGTAAATTCCGGGTCCCACTAAGGAAACAAATGAGGTAGTTGCACCACAAACAGGTTGTTCAACCATGGGGAGAACATTTTCAGGTGCAGCGGGGGCCTTGGGATCGTAATAGGTGAGTTGGTCGACCTTGACCACGCGTCCCTCATGGGGGAACATCATGGTACGAAAAACGGATGAGGTGAAAGCCCGCATGGCATACATGTAGCTACGACCAAGTAAGAGGTTATAGTCAAGTTGGGCATTGATGACCCCTATGTCAATGAGCACGGTTTTACCAGCCAGCTGGACGGGGACATTGGCGAGGAGGCCTTGGGGTTGAGCCGAACGGTCGTCGTAGGCTCGTAATGTAGTGGTGGACTGCTGGAGAGTAGGGGATTCCAACTTCTGCCAAACGAATGTGGACATAACGCATGTAGAGGCACCTTCATCGATAATGCACCGATGGATGACAAGATTCCGAACCGAAACGAAAACTTGGAATGCTAAAGTGGAAGGCAAGCGTGGTTTGGATTGGTCTGACTCGAATGCCATCAGTTGTGAATCATTGGGGTCAATGGCGCCAATGGCGGAGAGTAAAGTCTTGCGCTGTGAAGGACAGTTTTTTAAGACTTCTAAAGCAGACATGGCTACAGGAGACTGGGCTAAGTCATCGACAATGTTCTAATTCGACGCAGCACGAGCATTGGGATTATTGTTGATGCGACGGAGTGGGAAGCGAGGTGCTTTAGAAGCGCCATTGAGTGGAGCCGGAGGTATACGTAACGTCTGATCTGTGGGATGAACGTTAGTGTTCTTGTCGGCGGGAGGGGCTTCAGGGGTGGAGCCATATTGGTTCCGGCGGGTTTGGAGGTTGGCATCTGCGGATGACATCATCAACAAGTGGTGGGTATCTGAATCAAACATGGGTTGATCAGGAGCGGCATAAGTGATTTGTTGTGGTGGCGCGTTGCCCTGAGGGGGAGCTAACGGCTGAGTGTTCACTACGCCTTGGGTTGGAAAGGGGTTTTGCAGCACCAAAGGTTGATGTTGAGGTGGTGGAGGGTTGGGTGGCGGCTGAGGAGCCGCTTGTCCTTGACGATGGGCATCGTCAGTACAGAGTTGCCGAGCTCGCTCCAAATGTGGGCAAGCATGTGTGTAATGGCCATAGACCCCGCAAATAGAACAAGGATGGTTTGTTCTGAGGTTATTGTTTTTGGGCTGCCTGGGGTTACAATCCGGATTCTGGTTGGGAGGAGCAACGTTATTATTTTGCGGAGGATTGGGAGGTGGAGGACCTTGATGTTGTTGTTGGTTGTTTCTGCGGTTACGTCCTCTTCCACAGTTTTTTTGTCCACCCTGGTTGCGCTGGTTGTTTTGGTGTTGGGGTTGATTGTGTTGTGTGTACACTTGCCCTTGAGCAGCGAGAGGATTTTGGTTCGCCGCAGGTGCTGGAGCAGGTTGTGGTGGATAATAAGCCGGTGGGGCTGGAGGTGGTCCAGTTACCTGCTGGGGTTGTTGGTAACCCTGAGCTATTGGAGGTGTTGGGTTAGCTGTTGCAGCTTGATGTGGGTAATACATTGGTTGAGGTGCGGCTGGGGGGGCGTATGCAGGTGGTGCATGACCAAAGCACTGAGGTGGACATGAAGGTCCGTGGGTATGGTGGTGATGTGCCATGGGAGCATATGAACTGGTTGCTCCAGATTGAGATGTAGCCCGCGAAAGGTCAGGACCATGGCTAGGATGTGCAATGGAAAAGGGTTGGGGATGCGAGGCCATACGACCAATGATGCCATCTGCGGCATGGGATGCCCCCGACGCATCGTGTTGGGATGACTCGCCCCGAGGGGCGTCTGGTATAATGGTATACAGATAACCCGATTGGGCGTAAATGAGGTCAAACTGTTGGGCTTTGAGGATGGCATCTTCTTCAGACTGGGGTCGTTTGGATGCCACATCCTTCGCAATGAGAGGGAGGAGGGATTTGAGAAACCAATCTAAGAAGATACGGTCGTCTAACTTGATTTTGCAGAGGCTTCGGCGTCGACGACACTCATGAATGTGATCAGTGATGTGGGTGGCCGTGTTCTGTCTGCAAGACAGTAGGATCTCGACTCCCGCATCATAGCAGATAGGTAACTGGAAGAACTGCAGGAAGGTTGAGGCGAGGGAGGTAAAGGTGGCATGGGTCCCATGGGGCTGCTCGATATACCACTTAGCTGCAGATCCAGTGAAGGTGCGCTGTAAGAGACGGAGGCGGACAGAGTCGTCCACTATGGAGTTGGAGGAACACCATAGATGGAAGGACATGATATGGTTCTGGGGGTCCTCACTGGCCTTGCCCTCAAACTTAGGGATGTCGAAGGAGACTTTGGTGAGAATATGAGGCCATGCAGGGTCGTGTCTGATAGGATCATTGGTTAGCCTGGCTAAGTCTGGTAAGTTCAGACTCGCCATGTAAGGTAAGCTAGCAGATGGATGTGGCGTAGTGACTGGGACATGACTAGTCATGGTGGTATGATGTAATGGTCCAATAGCCCCTAAGGGTATGCTAGGTATTGAAGGTATGTGTCCTCCAATAGCTGTGGTCTGGTATGGACCAGCGTTTCCAAGTGCAACATGGGTTACACCGGGGTTAGGAATAGTAGTGGTGATTCCTGGAATCTGGGTTGTGGTAATCAGAGGGGGTGTGACCCCTATGTTGGGCATACCCATAGTAGGAGGTAGTCTCGTGTTGGGCATTCCTAAAGGTGGAGTGTTCGCCATATTATGCATACCTAGGGGGGTGGTGGTTGCCATGGATGGCACCGCAGTAGAAGGGTTTGTGGATGTATCTCCTATGGTGCTGGTAAAAAGTGGGTCGAATTGTGTTCCAGCCATGAGGTTGGTTGGGAATAACCCAGTAGGGTTTTTGGATTCAGCCTCAGAATCAGATGTGAAGTGAGGCGTGTCAAAATCGGATGACTGTATGGTTGACCGACGATGTGTCGAGTCAAGGGATAAGGCTCTACGTCGGTGATGTGGAGAGCCAAGTAGACTGAACTTTGGGAGTTCGCCCTGAAGACGACGAGAGCGTCTAAAATTCTCAATGGTGAGAAATAAGTTTTTTGTGTAAAAATCTTCTGTGTAAGATGGTAATGTATAAAAAACTCAAAACCCTAATGCAGCCAAGGGTGCAAAAAGGGGAGTGAAAATAAAGGCTCTCAGGCCAAAAAAATCAACCTCAAAAAGCACTTATTATAGCAGCTGTGCTATAATAAGTGGAGGGATACAAAAAATGGTCAGAGTACCAACAGGCAAACAGCTTCTAGAAAAAAGAGGTGCTACTAGACCAAAGGTGGATTGTATCATGCAAACACCTAACTAAAAGTATTGTGAATCAACAAAGGATATTCTCTGCAAGGTGATGAAATCCAAGTCAAATAATATTGAGTGTTGAATCAACGGCTAGATATCCCCCTACCGGGAGGGACACCGGGTAATCAATCCTAAAGAATGGCAACTAGGATACTCCGTTCATGACACGTCCAGAAAAGGTAAATCTGCCGTTTGGTCCTTTTACCGCAATACCCCCATACAGGGATATCCCGAGAACTACGAATGGTAGCCCTTCGATTACTGAATGGATTTCGGTATTCCACTCAGGCTTCCGGAACCATCCTCGCGACTTCAACCCTCCTAGGGGAGAGGCCTTCCGATAAACTGGTTGTGACAGTGCCAAAAAATACTAGGAGATTTTGGTTCCCTAATGGACAACAGCTATGTCTCAGATGTAATAACTGAGGGGTGTTATTGGAACACCTATCCCCTCAGTTCTACCTAGCTACAAAGTTCTTTTAAGTGTTCCCCAAGTGGGGTTAAAAGTTGGTTGAAGTTAGGGTAAATTTTAAGGCTCAGTTTAAATTATGTGTTTGAGTGGGTGCACGTGTGGTATTTTAAACTGAAATTGAAAATGTAAATGCTTTGCGGAAAATATTCAAAAAACAAAGGATTTTTTGAAATAGGAAAGCAAATAATATGACTTCTTTAAGAAATAAATGGATTTCTTTTAAAACTTGCTATGGGCAAAATATCAAGGAAGTAAACAGTAAAAAAATTTATCTAGATAAAATGCAAATAAATCCTTCTTTCAATTTCTGAAAATTTTTAAAAAGACTTTCTAAAGGAGCATTCTAAATAGTAAAATATTTCTATGGCTGTAAAGAATGCAGGAATATAATACTGTAAAATGTGCTAATTGGGCAGAAAATACAGCAAAAAATTAATTTTTTAAACGGATTGGCCGAATGGAAAAAATTGGCATCGCGGGTTTTGATAGAACAGCCACGATGGACCAAGCGGGTTTCTGTCACACAGTCACGATGGGCAGCGCGGGTTTCAGTCGCGAAGCCGCGATGTGCAGCGCTGGATTTCGTCACACAGTCGCGATGTGCAGCGCAAAAAATGTCCGCGAAGCCGCGATGTGCAGCGCGCTAATAAGCCGCGAAGCTGCGATGAACCGCGCGGAAAAGAGCCGCGCAGTCATGATGAGCCGCGCGACTGTTAGGCAAAAAGTCGCAAGGCGAAAGCCGTACGCGGACGTCGAAAAACGAACCCGAAAATTGAAAATTTTGTGTTGTTAATGGCAATAAAATGGGCCAAGATCTAGAACAACAATAGATCTGCTGTCTAGGGTGGCAGATCTATGAAATAAACTGACTAAAACGAATAAAAACTAAGATCTAAAGCAAAAGTGAGATCTAAAAATTCGAAAGCAGCGGAGTCGCCAAAAACTGTTGGCTTGGTTTTGCAACCAAGCTTAGTGCTATGGGCACCTGCTAACTAGTAGCAGCAGTTTCAATATTAAGCAAAAACAATAAACTAAATCTAAATCTAAAACTAAACTAGCATGTGCATATCATAATAAACTTTTGAATTGAAAACAAGAACAAGAAATAGAAAAAATAACTTTGTATTGAAAATGGGGGCAAGCAAGTGCTTGCAATAATAATACCTCCAAGTGATGAAGATGGTTGAGTAGCTCCAAGGGTGAGCAGCTCCAAACTCCAAAGGGTCCTTCTCCAAGGTTGCTACAATGGCCAAAAGCTCAAGGGAGATTTTGGCAGCATGAGGATAGGAAGATGGATGGATGTAAAGTGAGGAGTCCCTACCACCTTTTTATAGGTTTTGGTGGTGGGGAATACCATTGTGGTTTTGAGGAAACCAATGGTATTGACCAACATGGTTTAGGTACCTTTTCCCTCCTTTTTTCTTTTTTGAATATTTTTAATATTTTTATTCTCTTTTTAATATTTTTGGGAATTCTAGACCCTTTTTTAGGGTTTTTTAGGAAAAATACTCATTTTGAGTGGAAAAAGGGGTGTATTAAGGCCTTTTGGTGACCTTTTGTTGGCTTCAGAGGCTCAAATAGTGAAAAAGTGGACAAATGGATCATGCGAATAAGGAAATGAGCTAGTGAGCACTTTTTGGGTGTTAACACATGTCATGCCTTCTATTAATCAGTATCGATCTATCTCACCGTCATGAGATGCATTTCAAATCATATTCTAATCCTACATCCCGCCCAATGAAGGACCCATGTATGAGTATATGCTTTCTCTGTTTAGTTTTTTGTAGCACTATTACATCACAAGTTATGTTGTATGTGTGTCAATATCATCAAAGGTACCATTGTTTCACACGTCTTCAATGGTTCCACTTCATGTATATTACTTACAATATCATCTAGGTATAGGCCTACCCTCTACAAACATTGCATTTTACTTTTTGTCATAGGTTCCACCCCGTATTGGTGAATGACCTCACCACTCTATCAGAATGCAATATCTTTGTTAGGGATATGGATCCTTGCTAGAAACAAAGCAAGGAATATGGTATTAGGTTGAATTTGTTAGGGTTATGGACATCAACTGGCAGCAGAGCAACATCATGGATTTGAAAATCTAGCTTGGAGAAATAACATAATATAAGTCCTTAATGAAATGGGCTTTTCAATATGGCATAAATTTGAAACTATGGTTATGCTTGAAATAGATTAACCTCGTCATTGATGCCTTTCAATCAACCTAGTAAATTGATGCAGCTAAGGAATCCATGAAAGATTAAATTCTTATCACTAAGGAAGCTTTTATGGTTACCCACTTTCGAGGTATACGATGTGCTGGGATTAAAGTTTGTCAAAAATCTTCTTCTCTTGCTCATTATTTTTCAATATAAGGACAAAGATTCATGGATTTTGTTTAATTTGTTGCCTTTTTTTTAGGCCTCAACAATCCCCTGTTGCAGGAAACTCCCCCTACGAATAGGTTGAATCCCTCTTGGATATACGATGTAATACCCCCAATTTTGACCCTTAGGAAATATTGGCTTCTAATGTAAATATTGCATACACACGTTGTATGTTTTCCTAGCGTGGAGCTCAAGGCCAAGGCCCCGCTAGTGAAAGCCCGAATTTTGATTTAAAAGGCAAGCATTGATATTTGATGCCCATGTGCTCTTAAGCCATGGAAATTGTAATAGGATGTAAATAAACATCATGCAATATAAAATACCAAAACTGGCTACGGAGGCAACGAATGAGAAGGGTCCACGTGTATCCACTAGGGAGTGGTGAGGGGGCTAAGGGAGTGAACCATAGGTTGCCATATGTCTTTATGAGAACCCATTTGACTTTTCTAGATGACATTTATTCCTGTTGTAACAAAGTGGTTGAAGAATTAAGTCAATGGCTTTAATGGAGGATGGGCAACCCTGAAATTCGTATGGGTAGGTATGGGCTCTGTTTACTTGTCCCACAAGTCACTCTACCTCTTGGAATTTGCTTCTTCCTCATCCCCATTCCATGGGGGAAGAACCCAGCTTCATTCTCCATCCAAAAAACGAGCTCCCAGCAGTGAGAAAACCAGAAATCGCGACTGTGAGAGAACCCACGTTTTGGGAAGCCAAAAACGCCCAGAATGGGTATTGGACAGTGAAATCCAATGGGGGATTCATTGGTATGAGCCTTGGGGCGAATTTGGGAGCAATAGCTACCCCAAAATCCATGGGAAAACCCAGTTTTAACTGCCCAAAAAATCAGTGACGGATTTGGAGTTATATGAGACAGAGTTGTGAGAAATCCAAGAGTGGATGTATGAACAGAGGATGGGGTTGTTGAGTCCAGCTTGAAGTGTATGTAGCTCTGGGATTGAGCTCAGTGGACTAGCATCCTCCTCCATCTCCTATTGCATGCTTGAAAAACCCAACTGTGTGTTGGCTTAGCATGACGGTTTGAGTGAAACACTGACTGTGAGTGAGCCATCTAGTTCCTCCTTAGTGGATACACAGCCCAGCTCGGGGGTGATCTCTCAGCTGAAAGAATACAGGCTGGACAGAGATCTATGGTTGGGTGGAACGTTGCTCTCATGTAGCCCGTCGTTGGACATTGCGTTGCAAGATAAGTGCTCTCTATGATTTTAATTTATATACAATATGTGTTCTGCAATGTGTTATTTGAATGTTTATTCTTCATGATTAATGAAATCGATATGAAGTAGCATAAGAAGGGGATTGAATTCTCTGCCTATTGATTGCTTGAGATAAGTATGCTGATGCGAATCTATGCTTATGTGTGTTGTTATGTTTAATTCCGCTGTGTTTTATTGAGTTGAATCTGCACACATAAGTTTTTAAATCTCATGAATTTTATGAGTAAAAATATTGGGGCTAAGTTTGCCAAAAGCCCCGGTGTGTTGTTAATGTTTCCTTCCCCACATTTAATGGAAGAAGGGGACATTACATACGATATTTCCCTAGACTTGCCAATCCAAGATAGAAAGGAAACAAATAGTACCTAACATCTCCTAGGCCTCATTCATACACAAGAAAGTGGAGAATTCGAGAAGGAAGGAAGAGGGTAGATGGCCTACCTTAGTCTAGCTCCTAGCTTGGAAATCCAAACTTGTGATCCTGCATACAAGAACAAATAACAAAACCTTCCAATGCACCAAGTGTATCAAATAATATCTAACTACCAATTAGTAGACATATTCATATGCATCCATCAAAAGAGACATGAAATGGGAGAATAGGCCAAGTTATATTAAAGGAAAGCCATGAACAATGTATACCAAAGCTATACCTGACTCTATAGCAGCGTGTCCTTCAAACTTCCCTTCCAAATCCCTTTGAGCACCACAAGATCATAAGGACCTCCTCTCTTAGCTTATTTCCCTTTAAGCCCCTTGAGCCAAGGTATGAGGCTATCTTTATAGGATGGAGAAGCCAAACTACTTGGGTGAAAGAGTTGGATCAAGTGAGGATAAGGTGGATAAGGTGGATCAAGGGAGATTGAGATTGCCTTGAATGGAAATTAAGAAAGATACTCGAAAGATAGGATGATCCACCAAATATCAAGCTCGGATCCCAACCCTAAAATCATGGCAAAGGAGTCTCAATAGGATTATCGCTCCCCTAAGGCAGAGTACAGAGCGAAAATGTTGCAATTTTCGCTCCCCTGAAGGCATGCAAGGAGCGACAATGTTGCCATTTTCGCTCCTCGGACAAGGGACGAGGAGCGAAAATCCTCTTCCAAGGCTTAAAGTGAGGTTGGGTGAAGTAGGATTTAACCGCCAAAGGATAGGAAACTCTCCCAAACATGGATAGGGAGTGAGTGAACCATAGAAAAATGGGTTCTAACACTCTTATGGAACATAATACTCATGACTCTCATGGCGATGAAGCATGCAGTGACAATTTGAGGTATAACATCCCCAATTCAACTGACTTGGGGACCTCCTTTTTAATTTTTAAATCAAGCCTCTTGATCTAGGCACTACTTCCTTAGACTCCATTTTTTAAAGTTTAACTAACAATGAATGATGTTGACTAAGATTAACATTTACCGTATGCATGTTTGATTTCCCTCTTTTGTTATGCAATCATGAGAGTTTGCTTCAATTGTATTTTCGGAATATGGTATGCCTTGGATATTCATTTTTTTGCTTTTTTCATGTTGCATGTATCGTAGTTTGATGTTGCTCCTCTTGGATATAATTGGCTTTGACCTATGTGGAATTGTATGTAGCTTTATCTAGGATCACTGAAGTTGTTTTGCATCCCTAGTTGACTCGAAATTATGTTTTAGGAAAAATCAACCATTTTGCCAAGTGTTGGGTATTAGGTGCTCCAAATACCAATTGCCCATTTACATGGATTTAAATATTTGAATGCTCATGAATCATGTCAATGAGATTTTGCATCTTGGAAACGTGTATAATAAATATGTAAGATGAGCTGACAAAATTTATTTCAGTTAAAGCATCATTTTAAACAAGACTCAAACTTTCATTAAAAATGCCTTCATGCAAATTTTGGTCCTGAACAAAGATGATGTTTTAACCTTTAAAATAGGCTACCTATTGGTTTTCTGGGATTACAAACTCAATGCAACTGTCGGAATGCAATTTTGTCACGGAGTAGTCTATTTATTCTACGTTTTCGACTTTACGGTAAGTTTTGATCGGAATCCAGTAATTGCTTTTTGGTAAAATCCAAATTTCTACATGTTTAAATTGTATTTTTGAGTCCATAAATATATTCAACACCCTCAAATACCCCCATGGCACCCAAATTATGCAATTTCATTAGCTAATATATGTGATTCTAAGATTTTTTAAAGATTTCCAATCGGAATATGAACAAAATTAGATGGAAAATATGCTCAGAAAAGATTAAAAACGTAGAATATTTAGACTACACCTTTTGTCACTAATCAAAATGAAAATGGAAAGTTGGATTTTCTCACCTATGCACCATGTGGTACTTCATGAATTATGAATACTACTAAATTTACATTTAAATTGGATATGTAACCACTCGTTTGAGTGTCCTATCCATCCTTTATGCCTTGAAAAAAAATAGTTCTTCGATGGAAATTTTGTATAATAGAGTTATGGTCTTTCAAAGTTCGACAATATCAAAGCCCTTGTGAAAGTCCCAAATCATTTATTTTAGACGAGTCTTTTGACTTAGGTTTCATAATGTTAATGAAGTTCTTGACTCTGGATTATTTATTATAAAGTAGAGAGCTTATTCAAAAGTCAAACGTATTTTATGAGGTTGAAATACCTTGCTTTGACCGTTCAAATGGCACTTTCTCATTTGCCCCAAATAAGCTTATTGCCCCGTTTCTTGGGGCTTCGTGTTTACCATGTTTGCTTTGCAATTTCGTCGATTGAAGGGTCTTGAAAACATAAGATTTTACAAGTGTTTTTACCTTCCAAATTTATGCCCCCAAAGTTTTATTATTTAAAATTTTGAATTTATAAGATGCTTCTTTAAAGTAAAGAAAATGCTCTTTTAAATCATAAGATTGAAAACAACAAGGGATCGAAATTTCGAGCTTGGAAATGATGAAAGAGGATGTGGGCCCACCACCATTCAAAAGGAAGACCATTGGTTTTATGTCGATTATCATTATATGTAACCTTCATAAGTCTTTTAAAAGACCTAAAGGGACATGCTCAATTATTTCACAAGGGGAGCACATCCGAAAAGGGATATTATATTAAATGACAAATTCAATTGAAGTCCTCATTGAGAAAAAACAAATAGAGAATGAAGACCCCACAATTATGTAAAGCTTGTGATTAAGAAAACAAAAGGAAAGCAGTGATTTCTTGAAAGGAAACTAAAATTTCCACAAGGTAAGAGGATAAATATGAAACAAAAACAATTATTGGCAAAGCTCTACACATGAGATGAATGTGGTGGGAAAATGGACTTTGATCTTTAACTTTGTGGTAAAACTACTTTTAATATGAAGATAACTACATATTAGTAATATGAAGATGTTATTTATGGGCCAAGATGTTTTGAAGAGTTAAATTCTTGTGTTGCATGAGTAAGAGACTAGCATGTTGTTGTATATAGTGTGGGGTTATTGTAAGAGTATTTTCATTGATTTTCATAGAATATTCTTTTATGTCATTTGTGGCTCTTGCTATCTTTCTCTCCAAAGAGAATGTGTTGTTATGAATATGAAATCATAGTTCATAATTCAATCGAAGATTATTCTCACTTGGTTACAAATTATTTGCTTATCTATTTTCTTAGTAATAAATATTGCTTATTAGAAATGTATTTGTCATTCAATTTTATATTTATTTACTTTGTATTTAGCATTAAAACTAGATTTAGATTAACATTAGAATATTTACAGTAGATTATTTAAACCATTTACATCTTACATCTTGTTTTGCATTAGGGAATTAGTTTCTTTTAATTGGGCAAGAATCCAAATGGGTTCCCTTTTTTAAATGAGTTGAGGTCTAATTGGGACTTCTTTTCAAGATGAATCACTATTGTTGGAAATGGTCATTTGGACTAGTACCCCCCTTATGGTAGGGCTCGTACCTCTTATAGCCAACATAGTCCATCATGTGGTGACTACAATTCATGTTGTTGCCCCGCCACTTCCTATGAGGCTAGTACCTCTTATGGTGTCCCTCCACCTCATAACCCTTATTCCCCCTTTCTTAGTCCTCCACATGGAGAGTTTGTTCCACTTCCCTCTGTGTCATCATCCCATATCAACTAGATAAACCATTCCTCCTAAACTAGTCAATATTTTGCATAACAAAATTTATCAAACCAAACCAATCAAAAACCCACCAAACATAAGTAAGGTGAGGAGGGATCATAATCAGAACCAATGAAAAAGAGATGGAAAGTAGTACAACCCTAATAACATTTGGGGAAACCACAATCAAGATCCAAACCAACCCCCTCAAGACCAATAGCGACATGGTCGTACCACCTAGTTACAGACCAACCATCCCTATGCTATTTGGGAGACATATGGCCATTGCACACATCATTCTTCGAAAGTTCCCAAGGTTCAAAACATTTGAGACTTAGGGGATAACCATAATAACAATCCCTTGCTTAGAAATATTCAACCTCCCACTAGACAACCCTAACCATCCAAGATTCACAATATTTCCAAATGTTTCCCCCCAACAACATTTAAATGGGCCACATTCAAAATGCACCTCCCTCATCTTCCTTTCCAATTTAACACAAGTTAGAGACTCATATTCCTAGTGTATATACATTAACTCCACCATCGTGGGGACTCATGCTCTTTCGTCCTTTATTGAAATGGTCCCTTGCATATTCAAGACTCTTCTTTACATGGGAATCACCATGGTTAGGGACACCTTCATCCCTGATATAACAACAAGACATTCATACCCATACTCTACATCCTTATGCTCTTTGTGATGGTTTCAATCACTCTTCTCACCATCGTTCCACACTCCTAGATATTTTCTACTTGAGGCCCCGCTCGCCTCTCCGCAACCTTTATCTCCCTACCTTTAGACTAATCACTCTCACACCATTTGCGGATTTTTTGGTCACTATACCCATGATTGTTTGAAACCTTTTGGAAATTCACCACTCTCTTGTTTTCATCAAATAGTAATGTAATACCCCCATTTTGACCCTTCGGATGTATTGGATTTTAATGTAAATGTCGTATATATGTGATGTATGATTCCTAGCATGGCGATCAAGGCTAAGGCTGAATGCTTAGCCTTGAAGGGCTCTTATTTTATGATTGTGCTATCCATGTGCTAGTAAGCCATGGGGAAATTGTAAAAATGATGTAAATGATTATAATGCAAATAAAAATACCAAGGGGATGGCTATGAATGCAACTAAATGAGGGGGATATGTGTATCCACTAGGGAGAGGTGAGGGGGTTGGGGGATTGGGCCCTAGGATTCCATATGTCACCTTGAGAACCCACCTTTGACTGTCCTTGAGAACCCACCTTTGACTGTCCTGGATGTCATTTAATTTTGTGTAAGGAAGTATTGCAGAAAAACTGTTCATGAGGTTAAGGGAGTATGGGAAGCCCTGGAATCCATAAGGAAGGGTATGGGCTCGGTTTTGAGCTTGTCCCACAAGTCACCCTACCTCATGGGGGACGTTTTCCCTCATCCCGATGGCAAGGGAAAACAAAAAGATGGCTATTGAGAGGAGGCTAGGAATTGCAGCGGTGGAAGAACCGGAAATGGTGACTGAGAATGAAGCCACGTTTGGAATTGTCAAGATGGACCGGCATATTTGTGTGGGGAATGAAATCCAACAGGGGAGTTTTCAGTTTTCATAGAGGACGCAGCCCTGTAGTAAGAAGAAAACCGGAAATCGCGACTTGGAAGGAAGTCATGATTTGTTGAACCAAAAACGCCAAGGAAATATGTGTGGACAGAGGAATCCAATGGGGGATCCATAGACACAAACCGTGGGGCAAATCTGAGATGGCTAGATGCCCATAACTCCATAGGAGAACCCGGATTTGATAACCGAAAACCCGGTCGCAGAAAAGAGCCATTTGGCCGCAATGACGCCCAGAAATTTCATAGGAAACCCTGATTCGGAATCCTGAAAACCCAGTTACGGGACAGAGCCTTTCGGCTGCAATCCTGAGGAGATCCAAGAGAGGATCGCAGTGGGAGAGAGACCAGGGGGGTTATACTGTATGGTAGAGCCAGTGAGAGCTCATTCATCCTTGGTTTAGAAGTTGGAACCAGCCATACCTGCCCAGGTCAGCGCTGAGGGAAGGGGCGCCCGAGGGACTGTGTAGCAGAGAAGGGGACCTTACTTAGGCTGAGAGTGGAGGTGATGGGGGTGCCTGAAATTTATGAATCCAGTGGATATTCCTGTAGATCTGTGGTTGAGCTCATTAGCTTAGAAACCTCCTACCCCGTCTCCCCACTTGCTTGACACAGCCGGTTGTGTGCTAGATGACCCTAAATGATTGTGAAACCATGGATGTGAGTGAGCCTATTATTTCCTCCTTAGTGGATACATACCCCCATCTCGAGGGTGGTCTCCGAGTGCTAAAAGAATACAGGCTAGGCAAAGACCTATTGGGTTGGAATGTTGTAGTCCATAGCCAGTTGCTTGGAGATTTCAATGGAAAAGTAAGTGTTCTTTGTGATTCATATCATGTTCATTCTATGTGTTTTACTTCTGCAATGATTTAATTATTGATGACTATTATTGATATGTTGAATGCATGATAGATATGTGTGTGGATAATGTTTCATTCAGTTGTGTTTATTTGAGTATGCATATGCATCCATGTGTTTTTATTTTTATGAATTTGTTCATTGATGAATAGGGATAAGTCTTGTTGAGGCCCAGAATGATTAGAATGTCCAGTTAGGGATTTGGGGGAGAAATAGACGCCCCCTGCTCTGTTCATGTTCCCTTTGAGGTTTTAGGTTGATGGGAGGAGACATGGCAGAGTGGATCAGAGCTCTTTACAAAGTGGTAAAGAGGCATGGATGAAGTTTGGGAAACACTTTGATTGGGAGAATGGAAAAATTAGAGTCCTCGGGTGTGGCAGAGGATCACACCGTTGCATAGATCTCACCAAAATATTTCCAATGATACCAAGTTTTCCAAAAATGGACTTGGGATGATAAATTTATCAGCCTAAGAAGTTGGAAGTAACAGGGGTATATGGCCGACTTCTGACTTTCTGAACCCGCAGTGCTGATTGTGGATTGTGGAAGTCGGAGGCATGATTTCTCGGCGTGGTGCGTTGGAGTTCTGAATTTTTGACTCTCGCATAGCAGATTACAGATTGCGGAATTCAGAGGGGTGATTTATCCGTAGTTGTGCATTTGGGGGTTCTGACTTCCGACTCCCGCATCGCGGATTGCGGAAGTCGGAAGCGTAAATATTCGAAGTTGTGAATTTGGAGTTCCGACTTCCAACTCCGACATCGCAAATTACGGATTGCGGAAGTCGAAGGTGTAATTTTCCCGTAGCTGAGAATTTGGGGTTTCGACTTCCGACTCCCGCATCGCGGATTGCAGATTGCGAAAGTCGGAGGCATATTTCTTTGAAGCTGTGTATTTGGTGTTTCAAATTTTCGACTCCCGCATTGAGGATTGTGGAAGTCGGAGGTGTAATTCTCAAAACTGTGAATTTAGAGTTCCGAATTCCAACTTGCGGATTGTGGATTGTGGACTGAAGTTGTTGCAGCTGTGCAAAAGTGCATAGTTTGAAAAAAAACTAATAGGTTGTTTCTAAGGAGCTCCCCCATCACCTCTAAAGGGCACAACGGGGACCGAGGACGTTACAGATGGTATCAAATCCCAAGGTTGCAGAACTAGGGCTGCTTGAGCCAAAGCAAGAGCTTATGGGCTTGTTAGAGCTACGAAGCGAACAAAGACTGAGAAGGATCGATGACTACGTAGCATTTCATTGGGTGAAGTGCGCAAGAGTTAGTGGAAGATTGGTCCGCAAAATTCCACTGGAAAAAGGATTGATACCTTTGGAATCCGCCTTGAGTGAGTGAGACCTGAAAGCCAACAGGGACTATCTAATCAACACAGAAAGGTTGATTCGGATCTAGCTAGACAACTAGCCCTTTACATGACATCAATATTGAACAATTGCAGTGCTGATAAGTGCAGGGAAGTTAAGAAAGGCCAAGTTGGACTTGACCATAATTTATTAAAATAATGTGAGCAGCAAAGCATGTGAACCTAGTGCAATGAGAGATATTTCAGTGATCCAGGAAAGCTACATAGGGCTGACAAGATGGTTGCAACTGAAAATTAGAGAATAATCTCCAAAGGGAAATGTTGATAAAGAAAAAAATTTCTCACCTTACACTAGTTTTGTTTATAGCATAAAAATTGTATGCTTGGAAAGTAGCAAGTAGGAATGTTATACATAAGTATATGTATTGAATTGCTGCTTGGTGAGAAAATCATAGCTAAGGATTCCTTGTGTGCTGCTAGAGAGGCCATGAATTTGGATCAGCTATGATGTGGAAGAGGAATTCCATGCTATGATGAGGGATTGGAAAGGGAGAATCCCTTAACCCCTATCTTGCTCTTGTATTTATATTTTATGAGCTTTATATACAAAAAATTATGGCATATGAATGTTGAAAATGCAAGATATTAGATAGATGAAATGTGTATCCATAGTAAACATATTAAGAGATAATGCATACTGCATGTAAACTTACGTGTGCTTGCATATGGTATTGCATATTGATAAAAGTAGTGAGATTTTATATATGCAATGAGCCAGTTATGATAATTATTGTGGTTGATAATAATTATTGTTGTCGTAATGGTTAAAGGACCAAGATAATAGAAGCATGGCTGAAGATGTTGATGATGATATTGCATATGACTAACATCCTTGTGAAGAAGGGTTGGAACACAAATATATGATCAAAAGATCGGTGGAATGACTATGTAGCCTTGGTAAGAGGCCAACTGATCAGGTAACATCAGATATGTTGATGGAAGCCATGCAGGTAATGTTTTCTCTATACTAATTGTATAAATGTTGAGAAAGGATGGGCAAGAATCCCTTTAACCATGTTTTAATCATCATACAATGGTATGCATGTAATATTGAATGCATTATGTGAATGACATCCCACAGGGTATGGTGAGTTATGTGGTAGTAAAGGAAATGAGCATTATACCATGTGACTGTTTAAAATTTTGAATGCATTCATGAGAAATAAGAGCATGCCATGCGTGAGACCATGAAGATGTTGGGTTGCGAAGCCTGCAGTGCTCAACAAGTATACCATGAACTCCCTATTGGTGTTAATATGGGGTAAAACCTCTTTGCCAACACGCGGGGAGTGAGTGAACTCCTGATGTTGTGTTCGAGTGAAGAAGGAAGGCACCCAAATAGTTAACCAAGTGATTGGGGAGAAGGTTGGGTATGGTGTTGAAGCATTGGCTAGGATGTCCAACTTACCATGGCAAGAAACCTATGTAGGCACAAAAATGTTTTAGATTAATGTTGTAGTGCATTGGGTGCATTGAGTAAATGTATATTGAAAGATTTTATAAATCTTTTGGTTATGCATAAATATGTGTGAGTACATATGTTAAGATGCATTGTGTGAATGCATTATTGTGGTGTATACTTCATTACAATTTGTTGACAGATGAAATGGCATATGTTTTTAAAATTCTAAGATCCTTTCATGATATGACATGGGAAAATAATTGCATGAAGAAGGTAGTTGTGTTGATGGGCTACCAAAATGCCCTGTTGAGAGGACATATTTGTATGAAAGGATATGATTGTGAAATCATGATTATTTAAAGTTTTATTTGATGGCATAGAAAATGTGATTGTATATTGCATTTTATTGTGATAATGATGCATATAAAATGATTGTATTTCATTGCATTTGAAATATTAACAGCTGATAGTGTTTGAATTATAGTGTGTTATAATTCCAAGATCACTTTAGTGATTGTTGTAAATGTTGCAATGCAAATATTATATCTGTGGGTACTCACAAATTGTTTGGCTAATTGAAAATTTAGATCATAGGTAGAATTGCCTTGCATATGGAAATGCATGTAAGTCCATAATAAAGGATGGAATCTACCGTGCGCAAAAGCCAAACATTGTGAGAAGGATCTCATGGATGTGAAATCTGATTTTTGTATGAAATAGATTTGAAATTTTTTTATTTAAGTTTATGAGAATGATCTCATGGTTGCAAAATTTAATTGCTGCAGGAAAACATATTTGTAGACTTCAGATTTGAAATTTCGCTAATAATTATTAATGATTGTTTGGCTAATCCAGAATTGTTTCAAGAGAACAAGTTGTAGGTGGATGTTCAGGTTATGGCCGCAAGTGTAAAACCATAATGGACAGAGTGATACCACTTACAAGAGACAAACAATATGAGGATGACCTCATGGTTAAATAAATCAAATTTATGTAGTGAACATAATTGTAAATTCATATTTGAATTTGATTATTGATGTTATTGATTGATTGGTTTTTTGTGAATTGTGTCAGGAGGACACATTGCAGGAAGACCATGTGTTATGGCCTGCAAGAGATAAACATCATGAGAAGGAACTCATGTTTTGGAAATCTACTTTTTGTACGAAACATATTTGAGAACCTCTAATTGAAATTATTATGATAATGCCTCATCGGAATTGCTTGTTGGTAAACAACACAGGTGAGATGGTGAAGTTATGCCAATAGGGCATATGTTGTTTATGAAACAAAAAGGGATTGGTGTAACAATACCGAGGGACTGTTAACTCAGAGAAGGGAGCCCCATTCCTCGCAAAAGGAAGAGAAAATACATCTGCAAACCGATAAGTATTTTGTAACCCTTGCCGAGAATATGCATGTCTAATTATTAGAATTAATATCCAGAGCATGTTTTTATTTTAGACTGCTTGAGTGTGATTATGGCCTACATGGCTCACATCGGAAAGGGGTGCACACCTTTCGGGTGTTGTGTTGTGTTATGGTTGTCAACATTGATTACACCCTAAGGGAATGGATGCATTCCTAGTGTTTCAATATTAGAGAGTGATTTTTTTAGTTTTTTTATGTTACAATTTTATATCATGCCATTTGGTGTTGCATACTAAGTAGCAAAGTGAAGAACGGGTACCATCCCTATGTGTGTGGATGGTTGTTGTATGCTTGATAAACCCAGTCGGAGAACTAGCTTAGCATATTGGTTAATGGAATGCCTGATAAACCTAGTCAGCGTACTGGCTTGGCATTGGCTATTTGAATGTTGTGGACCATCCTGCATGTTGGCCAAACATTCATTATTGTATCCATAAGTGACCCAAGGATTGTAAAACAAAGAAGAAACATGTGGAATAATGTGAAGACGTCCAATACAGATAAGTATTTGGTTTATCTTGCATCTTCTTACTTATTTAATATGAATGTACGTGTCTATATGATTTGGCTATGATTTTTAAACTCTTGTTTAGAGATAAATCCTATGAAAATGAACTTGAAATGTGAATTGACTCAATGTTTGAGTGTAGGTATTACTGGATGCAAGGACCTTGAGGGCATCCTAAGGGTGCATGTGGACATGTGGTTGTCCTAGAAATATCAGTATGAGTAGCAATGGAAAGTGGTGCTAGTGGACTTGTGTGGGTCCTAGCATCCAAAGGTTTTGTAGGAAACCATGTGGAGGGGTCCCCTAGTTGAGAAGCCTTGGACGGACCTTAGACACCAAGTGTCATCACCAAAACAAGGAAAGGTGATTCAAGCATTCACATTTGAAGTGAAAGAGACCAAGGATAATGGAACCACAGTTGTGGTGGGGCTCTGGATTGGAACAAGATTAAGAGGGGGAAACTCTTACTCTTCTCTTTCCTTTTTGATTGATGCATTTTAGAAACAGAAAATTGTTGAATGCATGTCATGGCTAAAAGTTGATTATGTTTATTTTGCTTGAAATAAATTGTGAATGTTGAATTAGTTAACTCCCTATGAAAGGATGAATATGAATGAGTTCATTTGTATGTTGGACAAGCATGAAATGTGTGGAAGTCTTGTGGATAAATCATGAGCTTTCAATGTCAATAGGAAAAGTAATTGAACGATCTTAATGCTTATGTTATGCTTGGCCTAACAAGATTTGCAATGATGAATTTCACAGGTGAAAATTTAACCAATTAGTTGCAGCTGTTACAAGACAAGTGTTGCTAGTAAGCAAAGTGTGGACAGCTATGCACATTGACCATGGCAGCAGATCAAAAGCTATTTGATTTGGCTGAAAATTTTATTCAAACAATTTCCAAGACCCAAGAAAATATTGAGGAAGTTCTCAAGCTATGAAAGAAACCACTGAAATGGTGGAAATGTGGAGGAATTCATTGCCTCTATAACTTCCCAACAAGGGACAACAAGAAATATAGTAGCCATAAAGTTTCCAGAATTGTGGATCAACTGGAAGGTAAAGAAAAGGAAGGGATTGTTATGGAGAAATGCCCACATGTGGAGCTGGAAGGTGAAAGCCAGCAGAAGAAGCTTGTAGAAGCCAAAGGAAATGATCCTAAAATATCAATGTAAAAGATGAAATGTAGGACAGACCTGCCACATTTTGTGAATTTTGGACATGTGTAAACTGTGTAAGTATTCCTAAGTATTGGAACATTGAGGACGGTGTTATTCTAAAGGGGGGGGATTGTAATACCCCCATTTTGACCCTTCGGATGTATTGGATTTTAATGTAAATGCCGTATATATGTGATGGATGATTCCTAGCGTGGAGATCAAGGCCAAGGCCCCGCTAGTGAATGCTCAGCCTTGAAGGGCTGGTATTTAATGATTGTGTTATCCATGTGCAAGTAAGCCATGGGGAAATTGTAAAAATGATGTAAATGATTATAATGCAAATAAAAATACCAAGGGGTTCGCTATGGATGAATCTAAATGAGCGGGATATGTGTATCCACTAGGGATAGGTGAAGGAGTTGGGGGATTGAACCCTAGGCTACCATATGTCACCTTGAGAACCCACCTTTGATTGTCTTGGCTGTCATTTAATTTTGTGTAAGAAAGTATTACAGAAAAAAATTGTTCATGAGGTTGAGGGAGTATGGGAAGCCCTGAAATCCGTAAGGCAGGGTATGGGCTCGGTTTTGGGCTTGTCCCACAAGTCACCCTGCCTCATGGGGGACATTTTCCCTCATCCCGATGGCAGGAGAAAATAGGAAGACGGCTATTGGGAGGAGGCTAGGAATTCCAACGGTGGAAGAACTAGAAATGGTGACTAAGAATCAAGTCACGTTTGGAAGTGTCAAGATGGCCCGGGAAATTTTTGTGGGGAATGAAATCCAACGGGGGATTTTTCAATTTTCATGGCGAACGCATCCCTGTAGTAAGAAGAAAACTGGAAATCGCGACTTGGAAGGAAGCCACGATTTGTTGAGCCAAAAATGCCCAAGAAATCTCTGTGGACAGAGGAATCCGATGGGGGATCCATAGACCCAAACCGTGGGGTGAATATGAGATGGTTAGATGCCTAGAACGCCATAGGAGAACCTGGATTTGATAGCCGAAAACCCTGTCGTGGGACAGATCCATCCACTCGCAACGACGCCCAGAAATTTCATAGGAAACCCTGATTCAGAATCCCGAAAACCCAGTTGCAGGACAGAGCCTTTCGACCTCAACCCTAAGGAGATCCAAGAGTGGATCACAATGGGAGAAAGACCTGGGGGGGTTAGACTTTATGGTAGAGCCAGTGAGAGATCATTCATCTTTGGTTTAGAATTCAGGACCAGCCATACCTGCCCAAGTCATCGCTGAGGGAAGGGGCGCCCGAGGGACTGCACAGCAGAGAAGGGGACCTTACTTAGGATGAGAGTGGAGGTGATGGGGGTGCCTGGACTTTCTGAAGCCAATTGGATATGCTTGTAGCTCTATGTTTGAGATCATTGTCTTAGAAACCTCCTACCTTGTCTTCCCACTTGCTTAACAGAGCTAGTTGTGTGTTGGATGACTCTGAATGATTGTGAAACCATGTTTGTGAGTGAGCCTGTTAGTTCCTCCTTAGTGGATACATAGCTCCATCTCAGGGGTGGTCTCTGAGAGCTGAAAGAATACAGGCTAGGCAAAGACCTATGGTTGGGTTGGAACGTTGCATTCCATAGCCAGTTGCTTGGAGATTTCAATGGAAAAATAAGTGTTCTCTCTAATTCATATCATGTTCATTATATGTGTTTTACTTATGCAATGATTTAATTATTTATGAATGTTATTGATATGTTGAATGCATGATAGATATGTGTGTGGATAATGTTTCATTCAGTTGTGTTTATTTGAGTATGCATATGCATCCATGTGTTTTTATTTTTATGAATTTGTTCATCGATGAATATGGCTAAGTATTTTTTAGGCCCATAATGCTCAGAATGTTCAGTCATGGCTTTGGGGGAGAACTAGACACCCCTTGTTGTGTTAATGTTCCCTCTGAGGGTTTGGGTTGATGGGAGGAGACATGGCAGAGTGGATCAGAGCTCTTTACAAAGTGGTAAAGAGACATGGATGAATTTTGGGAAACACTTTGATTGGAAGAATGGAAAAATAAAAGCCCTTAGTTGTGGCATAAGATCACACTGTTTCATAGAGCTCGCTGAGAGCTTTCCAACGATACCAATTTTTCCAAAAATGGACTGAGGATGAGAAAGTTATCATCTTGAGAAGTTGGCAGTAACAAGGGTATATGGTCGACTTTTGACTTTCCGAACCCACAGTGTGGATTGCGGATTGCGGAATTCGGAGGCGTGATTTCTCGGCGTGGTGCGTTAGAGTTCCGACTTTTCGACTTCCGCATGGCGGATTGTGGAATGCGGAATTCGGAGGGGTGATTTCTCCGTATTTGTGCATTTGGGGGTTCCGACTTTTGACTCCCGCATCACGGATTGCGAATTGCAGAAGTTGGAGGCGTAAATATTCGAAGTGAATTTGCAATTCTAACTTTTGACTCCCACATCACGGATTGCGGATTGCGGAAGTCCAAGGTGTAATTTGTCCAGAGTTGAGAATTTGGGGTTCCGAATTTCGACTCTCGCATCACGGATTGCGGAAGTCAGAGGCATATTTCTTCGACGTTGTGTATTTGGTGTTCCGACTTTCCGACTCCGACATTGTGGATTGCAGAAGTTGGAGGTGTATTAATTCTTGAAGCTGTGAATTTTGAATTCTTAATTCTGACTTCCGACTTGCAGATTGCAGATTGCGGATTGTAGACTGAAGTTGTTGTGTCTGTGTGAAAACGCATAGTTTGAAAAAAAAAATAGCAAGTTGTTTCTAAGGAGCTCCTCCATCACCTCTAAAGAGCACTGAGGGGACCGGGGATGTTACAAGTAAATCCCCCCCAAAATATCATCCTATTGTGCAAGCATCGCATACTCCTTTTCTCGAGCTACAACTTGTCTCGAAACTATATGTTGCTCACCAACAATGTGTTGGCACAGGATTAGTTTGCATGAAGTGCGAAAGCCAACAGCTTTGAAAGGGCTAATCCATGAAAGAAGGGTCATTCGTGGAGAACGAGGAAGCGCGAGATTAGTTTAGGGTTGTCAGAATTGGTCATGTGGACCGTTTTGTAACCACTTAGTGTCATATAAATAGAAGCATGATTGTAATCCTAAGGGCACCTAGTTATCTAGCTATTGATCGATTGATCCAGTTTTTTATCTTTTGTATCTGCGATATGATGTATTGACTATTTCTGCGAAGGTCATTCCGCAAGTTTTAATGAATGCATGAAGATGTTCGATTATGTTTCTATCTTTGTCTTTGTTTCTGTTAGATGATGAATAAGAATGTTTGCGAAATGGTTAATACTCTGTGGGTTTGGTAAATTATGTTCATGCGAATGAGTAGTTAGATCATGTTGATGTGAATGTCTATTATGTGTTGAATCTGCAAATGATGAATTGTTAGTATAATACGAAAGAAATAATCTCTAGTTTCTGCAGTTGTAATGTGTGTTTGATGCATGTCCTCAACTCCATTGTGGAAACTTGGTTCTTGTAGCCCCTTTATCCATCTTGGGTGAGACTTCACTCGCTTTGCGAGTGATGCTGGAAAGGGTTACACCTTTCTGGGCCAGTGTTTAAGGGAGTTTGGTCGATGGTTTGTTGACGACAGTGCGAAGTGAACCCCTGTCGATAGACGCTGTGTCAACAAATGGTTTCATTGGCAAGACCTTGAAGAGGAAAGGAAGAGGATACGCTGTGGCACCCGACGAAACCGAAGATTCAAGAGTGGTTTGAAAAAAATTGCAGAGGAATTCGCAGAAGGTGAAAAGCAGAACCCTGGACAGACAGTAACCAGTTGGTTGCAGAAGTATATTTATTCGGATATCCATGAGATATTTTTTTGTGAATTCCTGGTATTGTTGCATGAGTGGCTAGCGCAGCTGACATTTTAGAAAAATCACTTCCAAAAGACTGAGCCTAATCATTGGACTCCAGAACTGATCTGACAACTAAAATGAGTTGACAATAAGTTATCAAGGGCTGTCAATTTTAGGGTGGATAGTATCCTCGAGGGATACATCACTGAGTTCGCAGTAGACACAATCAAATCATATAGCGACACGGAAAGGAACTTTTTCAAAGGACCGAGGGGCAGATTCTTACTATTGCTAAAACTGTGGATTAAGATGCTCATCTGCGAAAAGGGCATATTGAGGATGACTTATGACGAGTAGAAAGATCAGTGTGTAGAGGTTGAGGGTATCGCGTGAATGCGGATCCAATAGAAAGATGTGAGGTATATGGACATGAGTGATGACGAGTTTCTAAGGGAGGCTGAAGAAGACTGTGGTACCTTGAGGAGTGGGGCGATATTCCGGCGACCTGAGAAGAGGAGGAGGACTCAAAGAGAGTCTCCTGAAAGGACCGGAATGAAATACTGCGAAACAGTATCACAAGGAACAGAGATACCTTATTACAGCGAAGGAGACAGTGACAAGGCTACCCCAGAAGCAGAAGACGGATGGATCGCAAGTGACAACACACCTTCAACCCTGTGCACTACTCATAATTTTACAGGAAGAAACACAAGCTATTCGCAGAATTTCCCTACGTGCAGCAGTAGAAGTAGTAAATCAGTAAACAATAGCAGTAGGAACGTTAGGATGGGAGATGACACAAAGATACCCACTTTCCAGGGGAATGGGACTGAAGATCCCGAGCAGTATTGGTTCCTGTGCGAAGCAGTCTGGACTGTGAAGCAGGTCCAGGATGAAGATATAAAAAAGGGACACCTAACGACAACCCTTAGGGGCTGGGCATTATATTGGTTTATGAAGCTTACAAAGGTTCCAGTGGGAACACCGACCAAGTCATTGGCGCAGATCAAAGCAGGAATGGTCGATAAATTTAGAAAGCCAAAGTCAGAATCACAGTATGTCACCGAGCTCAAAGAAATCAAGCAATACCCAAATGAGCTAGTATGGGAATTTGATCAACGGTATAAGGCATTGATAGCAAAGGTGAGTTTCAGAATAAACTATATGCAGCACAAGGAGTGGTTTATCATAGGATTGGTGCCACACATCCACAGACCACTAATGCAACAGAAGGTAGTAACACAGGCCAAAGCATTGGAGATTGCGATGAAGATGGAGGCTTCACCAATTGGCAAAGCAGGGATAGGAATGGATAGGATCCAGGCGCAATTGGCCAATCTGACACTACAATTGCAAGATATAAAGAAGGGGAAAGAAACCCGCAAAGACGTATGGTGTGCCAGGTGTAAAACAGAAGAACACCATAAGGATAATTGCCCCGAGTTTCGAGAATATTTACAATCAGGTGCACCGAACCCCCTCCGTCAGGGAGGAATGCCTTGGTGTCCTATCTATCAGACCAGAGGGCATTGGCCGGAAGAATGTGTGTATTTGCAAAATATGGTGTTGAAGCCAGTAAACCTATATTGCAAGTTTTTCCGGTCAGTTGGTCACGATGAGAAAGACTGCGGGGCTTGACCTAATGCAAGATCGAACTGCTGATACGTACTTTATGAAAGGGGAAGAGAAACCGGCGGTACAGCAGCAACCGCAGTATACACAACAGCCCCTGTTTAGTCAGCCACAGTAGTACGATCAAGGGCAGTATGGGAAACTGCAGTATGGTCACCCGCAATATCTGCCACTGAAGTATGGCAAGCCGTAGTATGGGAAACCACCATATCAGCAGCCGCAATATGGATAGCTGCAGTACCCACCATATGAAACACCGCAGGGAGGGTTCATAGGAGGATTCCGTGAAGGTCGAGGGGCTGGCGTAGGACGCAGAGGAGATGCTGGACGAGGACGAGGGCCGATTGTATGTTACAATTGCGGGCAGCAGGGGCATTATCAGAGGGATTGCCCGAATCTGGCACCATAGTGCACTTATTGTAGTGTTGTGGATCATGGCGTTAAGATTGCCCGCAGCTCATCAAATGGCAGATTAAGAATCTTCCACCACCTCCACAAAACCAGAATCAGAATACGCCATCGGCTGTACAGATGATATCAACAGAGGTTCGAAGACACAATGCGACTATTGGAGTAGTGACACGAGGAGGGGCTATCACAGGAGTCGACAGGTCACAGGATACCGTCCGACCAATAGCACGGAAGCATGTCACCTTTGATGCGGAGGTCGAAAGGGACTTCTTTTTGAAATCGCAAGAGGCAATGAGATAGAGGGGGCAGTTACCTCTTCAAGAAGAAGTTATCTACGATATGCCACCAATGTTCGACACGACGAAGTCATGGAGGAAGGCCAACACCTTAAAAGCCTTCTTGGAGAGTTTCCTGGAGTTGGCAAAGGATCAAGATGCGTTGGAAGAAATATCCAGTCTGTTGCATCGACGGGACGGTGCACGCCAGGAACAAAAGGTCAATCGCATACACAAGATAAAGACGGGGAGAGAGATGCGAATGTCGGCACAAATTGGAGAATTTGATGTCGACTCAATCATTTTAGACCTGGGATCAGATGTGAACATTCTGACCAAGCAGACCTGGGAAACAATGGGAAAACCACAGTTGGCCTAGTCACCAGTACGGCTACGATTGGAAAATCAGAGTAAGGTTACTCCACTTGGCTCGGTGTTCCAGCTTCCAGTTGAAATTGAGGGACTCGGGACATATGCCGACTTCAATGTCATAGAGATTGTTGATAACACAAGCCCCTATCCGGTGCTGCTAGGGATAGACTGGGCGATGGAAAACCAGGCCATCATCAACTTCAAGAAGCAGACTATGTCGTTTGAAAATCGCGAGATGAGGGTCGTCACACCTCTTGATCCTGCAGAAGGGCAGCGATACGTTGAATCAATAAGAGATGAATTTATGGAGGGATGGGATAGTGTATACAACATATCTGAGGATTACATTAATCCTACCGCAGACGGAGAATTGGGATTGCGCAGTGTCAATTCGGCATCGTCAGATTCATATGAGGTGCTCGAGAATTGGCAGAACCGGTTACACGAAGTGTCATTCAGGAGATGTGCACGGATCACACAGTCGCTGTGATGGGTAGCCACAGAGGAGTGCGCACTAGAGACATACGAGGGATTGCCTAATTTGAACAAGTTTCTCACTAAATTTGAGGAGAAAGTGGTAGAGCCGCAACGTCTATTGGCCTTGGAGGAAGCCTTGAAGGCTACTCCTGCGCACTGGTGGGTGGCACACAAGTCTAATATCACAAACTGGACACTATGTCGACACCTCATGGAGGTTAGGTTCGGCGACGTTGCAGGATACGGTGGAAGGAAATATGACGAACAAGGAGATCCAAAGGAACATCTGAATGCATGTCAACACCAATGGGTCTCACGAGCAAAGTAGGAGTGGGTACATGCATTTGTTCACACACTGGATGAAGTACCGCGGAGTTGGTATGTCGCAGCAGAACTACGACGTGGGATGACCTCTTGGGAATAGCTCAACATTGGCTTTAGGCAATTGTTTTGTTTCTGATATTAGAACCCCTTCATCCATAGTGCGCTACAGGTGATCCGCGAAAAGATATTCAAAGCAGTACCGACAGAAGAACCGTTGAAACTTCGGTGGACTGCGACACCAGAAATGTTAATGGAATGTTATAATATCACAGGAGAGCCAAACGATGAGGATAATCTAAGGGCCATATATGTGCCGGAATGAGAAGGTAGTCGCAGTGTTGAGGCACCAGGAATACCTTTCGACAGGTTTCAACAACTGTTGAAAATCAAGAAGGTGAACATTGGGTCGGAGGAGAATCCAAAGTTCGCAAGTATTGGAGACTACTGGGATGACTCCACCATCGCGAAGATGACTGATCTGTTGCATGATTTTCAGGATATGTTCCCAACGAAATTCTCAGAGATGAAAGGAATTTTTGGGGACTTAGGCGAAATGAAGATCCCCCTAAAACCCAATGCAAAGCCAGTCAAGCAACGACCCTACAGGTTGAATCCAAGGTACAAGAAACGGATGAAGAATGAGATTGACAAAATGCTAGACACAGAACCAATGACGGATGAGTTTGAGAAGTACACAACAGCGACCAAGAGGGATCGGAAGGGATCAACGACACACAATAACTATAAGAAGTACGTAATCCAAACTCTACGACGAAGTATCGACACAGCGGAGCTGGCTGTGTCGCCAATCGAATAATGCAGTATTTGCAGTAAAAAAAAAATAATTGAAGGGTAAACCAAGACGCGATCTACTTCGGTGAGTCAGAAACTACCATGATGAAGAAGGGTCCAATCCAATAATCAATGAGCAGTTAAACCACAATGACCGATGGGAAAAAATGAAAAACTGGAACAATTAATGCCTGACGCATGTGATGGATTTAGGAAATCGATGTTGGATTTGGAAATTACTCTCCAAGATCGGACGGATGCGGCACTCCACCACTATAAAAATTAAGCAGGGGGGCGAATCGACACATTGTGTGTTGAGCAAGAATCTGCATAGAAGTGCATGGCAGTGTATATTTCGAGTGCAAGTACCGAACCGCTCGAACCCATGCCCATTACAGAGGAACAACCAAAATTCATGTCTGGTATACCACTCAAGAAGAAGAGGGGCGCCAATCGGCCTCTGGCCAAACGCCGAAGAAAGGGACCCGAACCTCAGTACGATTCACCGACAAAGACGCAAGTACTTCAGGCACTGAAGTATTGCAAGAAGCGCATTATGGACCAACAATACCAGGGTATGTGCCGCCACGGCAGAGAGGGGCACTAGTGCTGCGGATCGACAAGAACGAACGGTATAGTATTGCAATGTCGTCGATACCGCAAGGAGTTCCTCAAGTCGGGAACATTGTAGCAAAGTTGCAGAAACTACTGTATATCGACCATGACCTTGTGAATTTCCAAGAAAGCACAGAAGGTTATGTTGACATCCACCATGAAGGAGGCCCAACCATGAAGGAACCCACAGGATGGGCAGTGGGATTGGAGCAGTCGAGGTTGTTAGGCCTCACCCAGATGCCACACTTCGGGCGGCTAGCATAGGTCAATGCATGCGTCAAGCAATTGCTGGCTTGTTTTCATGTTGGGTACCTATGGCTACATGAGAAGATTCCAGTCACAGTTGATTTGATCGCAAGAATCATCAAGCTACCTAAATATGGGGCCGACCCTTCCCAATTTTTCCAGGAGAAGGATAAAGACAAGGAGCTTGCAGAAAGCTTGAGGATGAAGTACAGCATGGACAAGAATTCCAAAGGATATCTAATCCACACAATTAAGAACCAGGCCATCAGGGTTGCGGCAAAGATACTCGCAGTTAAAGTAGTGTGGAAGAACAGACCAAGGGAATGCAACTCGGGCATCCTTGCCACCGCGGAGCTCTGTGCCAAAGGAGAGTGGCTGAACTGGTCCAAATTCTTATTGCACGAACTGGTCGAAGATGCATATGATGCGCAAGAGCACGGGAAGGCGTTTACATACTCCTTGCTCATAATTTTGGTCGCATTAGCAAGGTGGAGGGAACCTGAGCACTATCAGGGTATGGACACACCAGAAGCTCAGGTACGCGAAGGAGCACGATACTAGAACTTATGGGCGACGACTGATAAAGAGCGACAGAGAGACAATGTTCTACAATTTTACTTGTTTTTAGAAAGACCACGGATGGATGTGCAAATGATACCGCGAATATCAGAGCAAGCAACAATGAAGTACCGACTGATTGCAAGGCTATCGTTCGAGTCCCACACGATTTTTATTCAAGCTCGAGCAGATAAGTCGCATCACTGGCTACCGACACAGTATAAGCTCATTGAGGAAGAATTGGATGCCATCATTGCAAAATGGCCGGCAGAGTGGAGAGTTCCAACTGAGGAGAAGGATCTCTCAAATGGGAAGGCAACAGGTTGAATAAACCCGGCTGAGGAAGACAAAGGTTCAGTCAGTCGGAAGGAAGGTGCAGGAAAAAACGATGACGCGAAAGAGCATTCGAAGGGGTCCAACCATGATAAAACCTCAACAGCAGCTACTCCGACAGATTCTGAACTAGATGCACAATACGAGGAACGAAGGACAAAGTAGAGGATGGATCGGGGCAAAGGAAGCACCAATGGTGGTCTTCCAGAGGAGCAGGTTAATCGACTCCTGGAAAAATTAACCGAGGTCATAGAAGAAAATAGTGCGAGAGTCACACAACACTCCAACGAATACTTCCACCAGGTAACCCAACTGTTATCCACGTTGTCAAATGCAGTCGTAGAGTACAGTGCACCGCATGGGGAAGTTCGACCGAGTGCGTCGACACACAGGGTTGAAGTGGAGGTCGGCATGAACCCCAAGTTAGTTCAGATTTTTCCAAATGCAATGAAAATAGGAAACGATGGGCTGGATGTGGAACTGAGGAAGTTCGACGCAATCGTAGTAGATTTCAATCTACTACCATTGTTGATGCTACAGAGAATCCAAACCACGGCAATGAAAGAACTTAGCGAATGCGAGGCCGCCATACATGACAAGATTGTGTGCTACAAGAAGTAGGTACAAGACACCAAGGAAGAGGCACGACGCCTTCAGGTTGAGAAGGCCCAAACATTAGAGGAGAAGAAGAGGGCCCTGGAGGATAGGAAGCGGCTAGAAGAAGCACTATCCATAGTATGTGAGAAGACTTCTCAGGTAGATTAGGAGGTGCTACCAGAGGTGAAGGAAATTATGTTAGGTGTATTGATCACCAACTTGAGGAAGGAGAATGCAGAGTTGCAAGTAAGGGCGGTACCGAGCACACCGTCGGAACAGATTCAGGAATAGCGGAATGTGATTGAGGAAGACGTGACAAACATCACGGAGATGGAAAAGGCAGCACATGTAGTCGCAGAGGGGGTCACAGATTTTTGGGGCCGTGTAGTCTAGGATGACCAGCTGACTGCGCTAAAAGAACAAGTCACCGAAGTCGAAGCGCAGTTAGAGACCTTTAAGGGATCGATTCAAGCGATGCCATCACTCATACGAATGACAAAGGCAGTAGATCTCAAAAGCATGCAGCAGGGTGTAACGAAGGCCCATGAAAGATAGAAAAGAAGGGCTACACATTTGGATGAGCTCCAAACAAAAGCTGAATTTCTCGTAGTACAAGTGATGGAAGCATTGAAACAGGTTAAACAACAGCTGGAGGGAGCACAACAGAAAAGTTGTGACCATCCAATAGACCAACAAGTGGAAGAATGTGTGCAACTTAGAACATCGGCCAAGGAAGTAGTCGACCAGATCACGAATGAGTACGATGATTTCCAACAACAAGTGAATGCACCAGAGGTGTCCAACTGAGGTGGCTTGAGGGTGAGGCACAAGTTTGTGTTGGGGGCCTGTTGGCACAAGATTAGTCCGCATGAAGTGTGGAAGCCGATAGCTGCGAAAGGGCTAATCCGAGAAAGAAGGGTCATTCGCGGAGAACGAGGAAGCGTGAGATTAGTTTAGGTTGTTAGAATTGGTCATGTGGACCATTTTGTAACCACTTAGTGTCATATAAATAGGAGCATGATTGTAAGCCTAAGGGCACCTAGTTATCTAGCTATTGATCGATTGATCCAGTTTTTGATCTTTTGTATCCGCGATATGATGTATTGACTGTTTCTGCGAAGGTCATTCAATAGGTTTTAATGAATGCATGAAGATGTTCGATTATGGTTCTATCTTTGTCTTTGTTTCTGTTATATGATGAATACGAATGTTTGCGAAATGGTTAATACTCTATGGTTTTGGTAAATTCCGTTCATGCAAATGAGTAGTTAGATCATGTTGATGCGAATGTCTATTATGTGTTGAATCTGTGAATGATGAATTGTTAGTATAATATGAAAGATATAATCTTTGGTTTCTGCGGTTGTAGTGTGTGTTTGATGCATGTCCTCAACTCCACTGCGGAAACTTGGTTCCCGCAGCCCCCTTATCCATCTCAGGTGAGAATTCACTCGCTCTACGAGTGATGCTTGAAATGGTTACACCTTTCCGGGTCGGTGTTTAAGGGAGTTTGGTCGATGGTTTGTTGACGACAGTGTGAAGTGAATCCCTGTTGATAGACATTGTGTCAACAAAATGCAATGCCTCCCTCTCCATTTACGAACTTTCTCACTTAGCTTATGTCATGCCTTCAGTCAATCAAACTCCATCTATATCACCATTATGAGATACCTTATAGAATATTATAATTCTTCATCACACTCGACGAAGAACCCATGTATAGTATATGGTTTTTGTATTTGGTTTTTTTTTGCACTCTTATGCCATGGGTTATGTTGTATGTGTATGTATATCATCAAAGGTGCCACTATTTCACACATATACAATGGTCCCACTTCAACTATATTCTTTACACACATCTAGGTATATGCCTACCCTCTACAAACATTGCATTTTACCTTTTGTCATAAGTTACACCCCGTCTTGGCAAGTGGCCTCACCCCTCTATGCTATTTTTTCACCCTCATTGAAAAATACCATTCTTATTTATATTGGTTTCCCTAGTTTATTTCACTTCTCATTTTCGCTCCAATGTCGCCCATCCCCATAGGATTAAGAATCCTCGTAGTATCTGATTGCATAAGAATCCTCATGTCTTGCTCTTATCATTTATTGATTTCTACCCCATGAACTTTCATGTGGTTACAGTTTAGTTTGATCCCCTTATTCACACTCATGCTAACAAACCTAGTTTTTTACCCCATCCATGTGTTGAAGCTCCATATGTATTCAAGCCTCCATTTCCCACCATTTATGAGGATACCCACCCTAGGTGCACCCTTGGTTGACACATATTTTATATGGAATTCCCTAGCCATTGTTCAGAATCATTTGGTTGCATAAGGTTTCTATCTCCTCATTGTGACATAACCTCATTATTTTATTCTTTTTAAAAGGAAAAACTCAGAAACACTTATTGGAAAATCACATAATTCGAAAAAATATTTTAAAAAAAATAAAAAATTTCAGGAAATAAATTAAGTTGTTCATATTACCATCAAGTTTTGCACCATGTTACATCTAATTTTAGTAGTTTTCAATGTCACCCTTGTTCCATTGATTTGTATGGACACCCATGTCTATTCATTTGCAAGTCCCATTAGCATTTCCATGATGCTCTCAACTTACAACCGATGTCCTCACCATGATACCCATGATATGCACTTACCACCCATTAGGCCTCATCAATATGACCGCTAAGCCACCCTCATGTCATGCACACACCTTTATATACCCGGTCTTTAGTACATGGTAAGCATTACTCACCTTCTAGCCTCCACATTAACAACTGGTCAAGTTAGTTCATTAATGTTTATGGTTGGTGCCCATTTCATTTGTCATTTATGATTTGTTTAAAGAATTTCTATTCTCCCATCATTATCTCTTCCCATTGTGTTAAGTCTAATTCCTATTTCATCTATCAATGTTCATCTCATCTCATGTTGGTTTACATGGAATCATCATTTCCCTTCCTCCAATGAATCTACCCCTACCAACTACAACACATTTTCTTTGGGGGCTTGATTTAGAAGTGTAGTACATTGGCCATCGTTTTCATTATTAATAGTTTACCTCGTATAGAATAATGCATTTACAACGTTGATCCATAAATACATGGTTCCTTCCAGTGTACTCCAACATATCAATTCACATAATATTGGACTAGTAGCTTCTTACCCATTCTCCTTGTCAATGCGCTACCTTTCATCTGGAAATTATTTCTAGTATTAATTACTAACTCGATGGTTACTCCCAATATGCTTGACCATAAATCATTATTACATCATCCATATTCATACTAGATGGTAGTAGTGTTCCAGATCCAATTGAAGACCGTGGAGATGTATGGTTATTTTCAACATGCATTATGAACCTCCAACTTGAGTTACATCAAATCAACTCTCGACATGTTTTGAACTTTTTTCTAGAGGGATTCCTTTGTTATAGTTCTTGACCTTATTCCTCCAAACAATGTGAATAGAAGAAACATTCATATTTAGATGTATCGTGACCGAACCCCACTATCCATGGTCCCGCATTATAATTGACTTGACTATTTCATGAGCATGGGTATGCCCACCTCATTGTAAAAGAGATTATATAAATGTATTGCCTCACATTTTTTTGTTTTGTAGGTGGCCTCCTGTTTCTCTTCACTAGGTTTATCCTTCTAGTTTGGGTTCTCTATCTCTTACTTATAACATAAACACATGATGTACTTAAACTGTATGAGGCACTCCTAACCTCACACATTAAAGGGCATCTATAAAATAGACTTTGTTTACATCAACATTGGTTTAACTGGTTAAGATGCACAAAGTCATTATAAATTCATTATTTTTATGATTGTAAAGTTATTATTTTGATCGATGTTAATGCTCCATAATCTTCATTGATAGTGGGCATTTTTAGTCTCCACTTCCTATGTAAAGGTGGAAGATTTAGATATTACCTTACCTATTTTATTTTGATTCTATATATGTCCATTTATGTTATATATGTGGAATTTTGAACTTATATATCATGGGATGTTATTTTGTTTTCACGAAAATGGTTATGTTTGTTTTAATAAATATGCAGTTGAGTAGAATTAACAAGATTATACATTCAGTAATGAAATTCCAGTCAAAGCAGAAGTTTAAAAGAGTTTCAAAATTATTACAATCATCCTTTGCGGAGGGAATTTTGTATAATCTACTAGTATAAAGCCGACGGTAAGAACCTAAAACCAAAATGCATTTGCAAAACATAATCTAGTTACTATTGATTTGTATGTTGTTTGGATCTGGTTGATTAAGGAAATTGTCAATTTCCATATCATCTTGGAACTGTTGCACTCTCTCATCCTCCTATGGCTAATTCAGTTCTGCTTCCATTGGAATCCCATGATTGGAGGTAGTTGATGTTGAACTTTTCCTCGAGGAATTGATGGAGTTTTGAAGGAGAGCAACTTCATCTTTGAAAGCTAACAAATGTTTCCAATGGATATCTAAAACTTCAATAGTTGACACATTTTTCAAAGATTTATACGTTCCCATATTTTGCAGTCGAGAGGAGACCAAGAGAATTAAGGAACTATTTCCTTTGATTATGTCTTCATGTATTTTGAGGATTTTCCTCATCTCTAGAATGTCCTTATTCAAATTGTTGTTATAGGTTGGGCATTCCATGCTCGTCGAGTTGAAGACAAACCAACAAGAGATAGTAGGCTCCCCAATCAAACTTGTTCTTTGAATATCCCGAGACCTCCAGAATGTAGTTAGAAAGCATTGGTTCCCAAACCCACATAGGTGATAGAGTGAAGGAGGTTCCCTGCTTATCTCGTTGAGAGTGAAATCCTTCTGTAATGAAGCCAACCCAAAATCAGGGCAAGGCCGAGCTGACCCAAGAAAACAAATGAAATTGCTAAATATTTCACTATATAATTTAAGTGACGAGCTAGCCCAGTAAAGCAAGGGAAATTACTTACCCCCTATTCAGTTATTCCATATAAACCATTCACATCATAATCAAGATCATAAAGCCCAAAATTCACTTCCCAAAGATTCATTTGAGACCACGAAATTACCAATAATATATGCATAATTAAAGTAGGGTGAGAATTAAGAAAGAAGCCCGAACTTAGCTTGTATCCCAATGACCATTAAGGCGATGAAAACTCTGAGCGTGATGTCGTGGAGTCGGAGCTGAGTTCCACTAGTCAATGATATGAATCCCACGTTACCTTCTCGGATTATGGAGTTCCATTTTAAGTTTCAAGGAGGAGTTATTTCCACTTAAGCGAGCGCTTGTGTGAAGAGGATTCATATCTCTATGTATTATGTTGGTTGTACTTGATGGGGGTGCAAAATTAAGGAGGTGCCACTTGTTCATTGCATACATATACTTGATAAACATTAGGGGATGTGTATTGTTGTTAAGGCCCCATTTTTTTACGTTCCCTCCTTAATCCTAGTGGCATTATTTTCCCTTAAACCTGCCTTTTAGCTATGTTGACAAAAGACATGGAAAAATTGGATTTTGGTGAAGTATTTTGGCTCATTTTTTTATCTTTGTTATCCATCTTTCAAGAGAAATATCCTTAGGAGAGAGGTGATTTGCACCATCTTGATCAATATTTCAAAGTCCCCTATCACCATGAGATAGTTCAAGCTAAGAGACTGGGCTTGAAGATGTCCTTGGTAGAGAGCAGATGCATCCTCCTGGTTATTTGTTGTTGTTCCCAATCCCCATTCAAAGTATAGTTCTTCCTTTCCATTGGGATCAAGGATGGTTCCCCCATGTCCGCCACCCATATCTTGGGATGTTATTTTGATATATGAATACACACTTTGTTTAGTTATTTATGCTTATATCAATTTCATTACTAAATGCAAATATGGAATTAGTTTTGCTTCTATCAACCCGTGGCATTTTGGACCAATGTGTGAAACTAGTTCCTTTAAAACAACTCTTATACATTTAACTATTCTAAATGAGCTAATATAAGTTTCTTCCAACCATAATTCGTGAATGCTTTAAGGTCTAGTTGAACCCTAACTCTTTTTTTCATTCATACTACCAATTTGATGTAGTCTAGATATGGTATTGTTTACAATTTTTTGTAAATTGACTTCATTAATTTCTTCATCACTAGCCAATCTCCTCATTGTTTCAATGATCTCATCATTCAAATGAGTATGGTATTATTTACATTTTTTTGTAAATTGACTTTGATCATTTTTGTAAATTAAGTTTGATATTATCTTGATTACTAGTAAATCTCCTCATTATTCAACAACCACTTTAATGAAACTATAAAAATATGGATGTTTTTTAATTGAATTATGGTTTTAATAGTTAAACTTGGTTTGTTGTTTGGTGGTTTATTTATATGTTTTTATATTTTTTCAATAATTTTGAAATAAAGTTGGATTTTTTTTAAAACTTCAAAAATCTATTGAATTTAATAGCTCTTTATGAATTTTTTTTTTGTAAGTTAGATTAGGTCTATATATTACTTCCAGAAAGATGTACAAAGAGATATACATAGTATCTCCAGGCCCTCCCAACACTGGGAAAACGGACTCGGGGTAAAAAATAATCAGTCATCCCCGAAAGGAAACATTGTGGCATCATAGTCTGATAAATTCAGTCTTTATACACAGTAGAGTAGCTTAAAAACAAAAAACTGCAGCAGGAAATAAACTGAAAGGTCTAAACAAAAAGACATATGCAGACTGAACGCTGGCTAGATATCCAAACCGGTGGTGGCTTCCCAAGCCTCAGGTTCTTTGACGAGCTCAATGCCGATCCTACGAGCTATCTAGTGCTGGTTGTGGAGAATTTGCTTCAGAAAACCCACCATTTCATCTTGTTGGAGCAGAATTTCAGCCTGGGCTTCTCCACGCTCTGCCAAGGTCTTCCCGAGGATGTTTTTTTGAAACCAGTGGATGTCCAACGTGCGCTGGTAGAGCATATTTCTCCCTCTGGTGTTGCTTGGGTCCGGGACCAAGGCCTTGAATTCTTCCCTAATTTCAGCGTCTGAGAGGCATCCTCTCGTTACCTGGGCGTCCTCTTCCGCCACCTTAATTTCCTCTTGCACAGTCGACAGGGTGTCTTCCCAGAATTTGCAAGCTTTGTCCACCAAACTCCTCATGAAACGAACCAGCGGGTCTGGAGAGGGTCTGGTTGGCTTCATCTTCCTCCTTACACAACCTCTCATGGGCGGCATTGCTGCAACCACCGCGTGTGAACCAGAAGTCGTAATACCCACAGAGATAATGAAGTTGAGGGAGAGCTTCAACATAGTAAACTGTAGGGCCTTCTTCTGTGTGTTCCTTCGAACAATGTGCAGGGATTTATGGTGGGTCTTTCACTTGCCATCACTGCTAAGCATAATCTCAGGGGTACCTTCCTCTATGAAACACGACGCGAAATGAATTCGAACTCACAGAGCCGGACGAGGATTAGACTGAACGCACGCGGGAGGACTGGAGCGTTTGAGCTGCTGATTATATGATGGGGTTGGCTGGGAATCATGGGAAGACGAGGCCGACACGTGTACTTCCTCATGATTGACACATGAGGGCATGTGTCAGTCCTCCTGGTTGACGGTCTCCTCATGGGGGTGGCCCTATTCTAACACCCACCGTGGGGTTTTATGAAAAAAATATTTTAGCATATTGGCTCATTTCCATTTTGTTGGAAATCTAATCCTCCGGTATTATGATTTCACCTCAATTGTAAATAGTATAAATATTTTAGTTAGTTAAATAAAGGGAAGGTGAGGAGTCATATGAACTCCAACGGATCTCTTTGGAATCCAAAGTCCAAGAGACCTTTTATAATGTATAAATAAACACCTTGGTTAATGAAGAAATATCAATTCAGGAGTTATACCTGACAGTGGTATTAGAGCCAAGTTGCTTGCCATAAATCCTATTGTCTCCTACTCTAGCATTCTTCACCCTGCATAGTTTGTGCCTCGGTTTCCAGACCGCCCATTCATTTTCCCTGCCCTATGTGGTCATGTTTCCATTTTCTCTCCTCAGTCCCGCTCTGCATAGAGTTTAACGTTCTTCCTTTGGAGTTACTTTTGCAAATCCTCTGCATGGTTTTGTGATCATTCTCTCCCTCTTAACTGGTGTCGCGAGGCTGCGTCCACATACTAAAGAGCTGTGACCTCTATCTTATCATGCAGACTGTTATGTTCTCCACCACCTGCCGTTCTCCACTTGATGCCGTGAAACCCTAATTTGTGAGCCAAGACATCAAATTCCTGTAGCAGAGATCATACCTCATGAAGCCTATGAGTGGATCGTGGTAAATCCCTGTGGAGAAAGACCAACGCATTACTTGTTACCTTCGGATCCCGCTCTTGTGACTACTCAGAAAAAGAGTCACGTGGAAGTTGCGACATTAAATTTATGAAGCTATGATCTTGCCTCGTGAAGCCTGTACATGTTGTGATATTTCATGGTAGTTTCCTATGGGTTCTTTATTGAGCACTTGGAGCTAACTCTGAGCTACAATATGATGTTGCTACTCCACTCCACATTGAATCTTGAAGTGGTGTGATCCAGGAGGATCTCCAAGATCGATCAAAATGAAAGTCTTCAAAATATGCAAAGAAGCTTATAGATGAGTAGTGCTCATCAGGAGTTTTCCGTCAATGTTTGTTTCGTGTGAAATGGCCTCCGGACGTGAAAGCTATTGAGTTTCGAAATTTTGGCAAAAAGGTAAAAATGATGTAAAAAATGCAAAAAAATGTCCACGTGGCATACCCAGAGGGTGCCACGTGGCATGTACAGTCATCATAGGTGGTGACGTGGTAGCACCATAGGGTGCCACGTGGTCAGAGTGGTGGCATGGCAGTGTTGAGGTGGACCAATCAGGGTCTGCCATGTGGCAGCCCTGTTGGCAGTCGGTTGCACCATTCAACAAAAAGTGTGGAGTCAGGGAGGATCGAACCCCTGACCTCCACTCTGCCTACGCCTCTATAGATCCCACCTAGCTAGGATTCCCACAAGTGTTGTTTATATCGTATGGGTTAAACCTTGTATATAAAGTTTGTGGTTAGTTTTGTTGGAAAAAGGGATGGGATCGAGGGTGTATCCCTCGACCCCTTGGCCAACACCAAGGCCATGTTATACGATAGAACAAAAACCAATAGAATTGATGGAGCAACCAACATAATTCCAACCAACAAACCACAAGTGCCAACATAATATGCCAACTCATACAACGAAGTGCCACCACATAAACCATATTCCAACAAGCCAAATGCCACCAACAAACATTACACCAAGTTCACGTTAAAAGGGGAGAGACCCACGGGTTGGACCTCGGGACCTCTGCCCCCATACTGCAATGTTTTACCATTAGGCCAAATCCCATTCGTTGGAATGGATTTGGCAGTTTATACTTAAGAATTTGATGCAGATTTTGGGGCCAAAAAGGGGCGCGTTGCCCTACTTTCGGCGCTCAAAATCCTTTATAAAACCCCTTTTCAAAGCCACAAAAAACACATTTTTGCAACCACAATATGCACATTTCTCGAGGCAAGTACAGGTCATTAATGGGAGTGATTCCTGATGTGGGAATCCATACAGTTCGTACAATTGCAGGCATAGGTTGTCTCGATTTGTGTGCCAAAGGAGGCATCAGGCAAAGACAGTCGAGTTTATACTCATTTTACTCAAAATTTCGAGAGGAACACATTGGTGCAGTCTGTTTCTGGGTTTCACTGACAGAACTCGGAAGTGTTTCCAGAACTCATGTATGTAAGCTTTTGAAGACTTAATAAGATCGGCCTTCTCACTCGAAGTGGCCTGAAGACGTAGCCCAAGAAGGGTGAACTCTGTTATCATTTGTTGTCTACAAATGTATGGTTTGCATACTTGTTTATTTGCTTATGTGATTGATTTAAGCATTTAAAAAATATCTTTTAAAATCCTTTTATGAGATTTTACATGTAAATTTCACATGCAATTTATATGGTGAAAAAGATCCTGAATTTTTTCAGATCAAGTTTGGTATCAGAGCAGCTTAACCATTGCATTATGAGTTTGTGAATGTTAACAAGAGCAAGGCTTTAGAGAGGTGAAGGAGAGCTTGAAGAATTTGATCTAGAGATTGGTTCAAGAAGAGGAAGAATGGATTCATAAAAAGGAGAAGATGGGACTTCTTCAATCCCATCTGAAGGGGAATTCCTTAAAGATTTTATGAGAATGCAAAGTATGGTGGAAGAGCTTTATCAAGATTGGAAGAAGGGTGAACAACATGGTTCATCTCATGCTAAAGGTAAAGACGAAGGAGGTGGTGAGGAATCTCCTAAAACTCCTCCATCTTCACCATCTTTTCTTGATGGATCTTTACATTCCTCACCTGAAAAACAAAAAGTTAATTTCAATGTGCCTCAATTAAAGCTTGATATAAAGTTTGACTTACATGTTTATAATGGAGAACTTAATGTTGAGAAATCAGATAATTGGATCCATCAAATAAAGGTTTATTGTAGGATTCAAAAGTTCACTGAAGATAGCTTAAAAATTAAGTTGGCTTCTCTCCGATTTGGAGGGACCGCTCTCATATGGTGGGAGAGTAGAACTCAAAAGGAAACATCATCTCCTCTTGGCATGAGTTCACTTCAGCATTAAAGAAGCAATTATATCCATTGGGTTACATGTAGCAAGCCATGATGGATTGGTAGAATTTGAGACAAGGTAAGAGACAAGTGTGCAAGAGTATACACAAGAATTCAGAAAAAAGGACTTTAATACTTGGTATACCTCTCTACACTCAAGAAATTCTTCTCAAATTCATAGGTGGATTACATAGTTATTTATGTCATATGATACTTATGTTTAATCCAACTAACCTTGATGAGGTATGCATTCAAGCGATTCATATGGAGTCCAAGGGGAAGAATACAAATGAAAACCTTTCAAAGAAACATTTCAAACATTATGGAAACAAATACAAAGGTAAAGGGAAAGGTAAGCATACAGCTACAGTGAAGAAAGAGGGAGATAAACCTACATTCTCACATTGCCAGAAAAATGGTCATGATGCATCCAAATGTTGGAGGCTTCATCCGGAGCTCAAGCCTGAGAAATTTCGGAATAAAGAGGACAAGAAGACCACTGCTACAGCCATCCAACATGATTTGGGATCTAACTCAGGGTATGAGACTAAGATTGTTGCTACAGGCATTCAAGGTAAAAATCCTTCTACTTCTAATTCAAAGCATGAATTTGTTGTTGATGAAAGAAAGAGAAGTGAGTTATTTCATATAAGAGTAATCTCTAAGCATACAAAAATAGATAGTCTTTTTGATAGTGGATCACAAGCCAATCTCATTTCAGAAGAGATAGTTAAAAAACTTCATTTGGAAACTAAGTTACACCCAAATCCATATCCACTTGGATGGGTATGTGATAATGCACAACTACAAGTGACAAAACAATGTAGACTTAGGTTTGCTATTACTTTTGGATTTGTTGATGAAGTAGATTTGAATGTGGTTCCATTGGATATTTGTGGTATTGTGTTGGGAAGTCCTTATCTTTATGATAGGAAGGCTATCTTTTACAAGGAAGATAACATGTATTAGCTCACTAAAGATGGTATTGAATATGTTGTTCGTGCACATCGCATAAAAACTAATCTTTCATTAGTTTCTGCAAGTCAAATGAAGAGGCTAGTAAATGCTAGTAAGAATTTTGTTCTTGTGATAGTTAAAGCAAAGGATGTTGTTCAAAGTGAATATTTTAAAGGATGTGATCCAAGACTTAAAAATGACTTGACTAAAGTTGTAACTGATTATGATGTCTTGTTTCAAGAACCTAAAGGATTACCTCCAAAAAGAGAAATCCAACATGAGATTCTCTTACAACAAGATGCACCACTTCCTAATATTGGCATGTATAGGTCTTCAGTAATTGAAAACGAAAAAATAAAGAAGCAGGTTCAGGAATTGCTTGAAAGAGGGGACATTCGACCAAGCTCCTCTATGTGTGGTTCACCAATTGTTTTGGTGCCAAAGAAGGATGGAAAATGGTGTATGTGTGTTGATTACAGGGCACTAAACATAAACACAATTAAGAACGTGTATCCTCTTCCTCGAATTGATGATATTTTGGATCAGCTAAAGAATGCAACTTATCTCACTAAGTTAGACTTATGAAGTGGTTATCATCAAATTTGAATCCATGATAATGATATATGGAAGACTGCTTTCAAAACTAAACATGGATTGTAGGAATGGATAGTAATGCCCTTTGGGCTTTGTAATGCACCCGCAACATTTATGAGGGTGATGAATGATGTTTTTAGGCCCTTTATTGATGACTTTGTCATAGTCTACTTAGATGATATTTTGATTTTCAATCGTACTTGGGAAGAACATGTCAAGCATGTGAAACAAGTTTTGGATGTACTTGTAAGGGAAAAATTGTACTTAAAGATGTCCAAATGTGAGTTTGGAAAGACATCTTTGGTGTATATAGGTTACATTGTAGGGGGTGGTGAACTTAGAATTGATCCCTATAAAGTAGAGGTCATTGTGAATTGGTCCAATCCAAATAATTTAACCGAGATAAGGAGCTTTTTGGGAGCAGCACAATACTGGAGGAATTTTATTGATAACTTCTCCTTCATAGCTTCTCCATTACATGCTTTCACAGGTATGAACAAATTATTTCAGTGGGAAGGAAAAGAACAAAAGCCTTCGACACACTGAAAGAAAAGATCAACACAACTCCAGTACTTGCATTGGCGGATCTACAACAACCATTTGACATAGAGACTGATTCTAGTGGTTATGCCACGGGGGCAATCTTAATGCAACTTAAAAAACCAATAGGCTATCATTATAAAACCTTCTCTAAAGCAATAATTAACTATCCTACCTACGATAAAGAATTGTATGTATTAGTACAAAGTATGAAGAAATGGAAACATTACCTAATGGGTAAGGAAACAATTATGCATACTGATCATCAACCACTACAATATCTTCAATCTCAAACTAAGCTACAACAATCAAGACATTTCAGGTGGATGGGTTTTCTACAACAATTTCATTTGATCATTAAGTATAAGAAAGGTATTCAGAACAAAGTTGCAGATATGTTATCAAGACCTCCAACAAATGCTTCTATTGTTATTCAACAAATTCCTTTGGTACATTCAAGTTATGTTGAACAATATACTAAGGATGAATACTATAAGGAAGTATATGAATCACTAATACATGGCTCTCAAAATGAAGAATTGAACTATCATGTTCATGATAAGTTGTTGTATCATCTTGGAAAAATTTGTATTCCAAAAAGTGAAAGAGTACTACATGTGATAAGCGAAGCTCACACTTATCTCATTTCAAGGCAATTTGGTGTAGGAAAAATTGTAGCACAATTACAAAAGTTTTGTTATTGGCCTCAGATGAATGATATTGTGTCCAAGTATGTAAAAGGATGTGTTATGTGTGCAAAAAGTAAGCCAAGTAACATAAATTTAGGCTTGTACACTCCACTTCATGTTCCTTCCCGTCCATGGGAAAGTGTTTCAATGGACTTTGTAGGACGATTACCAATGTCTAGAAAGGGACATGATTACTTATATGTTTTTGTGGATAGATTCAGTAAAATGTGCATTCTAATGCCTTGTAAAAAGCAGATCACAACTAAGTTGACTGCTCATTTGTTCTTACAACATGTATGGATCCATTTTGGACTACCTACTTCTATTATATCTGATTGAGATTCCTGCTTCCTTGGGAAATTTTGGTCATATCTATGGGAACTTATGGATACAATGATAAATAAAAGCACAACATTTCATCCACAAACCGATGGAAAAACTGAAGTGGTCAACCAGACAGTAGTACATCTTCTCCGAGGATATTGTGCCAAGCATCCCAAGCTTTGGGATGAAAAGTTGCATTATGTTCATCATGCCTACAACAGAGCTATGCACTCTTCAACACAAAGGTCTCCATTCGAGACATCTTTTGGATATTTGCCAAAGTCTCCCTTAGACTTTGTTTATAGGAAAGATTTAGTGGGATATGGTCAAGTTGATGTGGATAAAGCTTTGAACTTTATTCAGCAGATCCAGTTAATACATCAAGTAGTACAAGAGCAGTTGGATTCAAGTCAGGACAAGTATAAAGAAATACATGACAAGCATCGGGTGGATCATCATTTTCAAATTGGTGATCGAGTATGGCTTCATATCAGCAAAGACTGACTCCAAGGTGAAGGTAGAAAGTTGAAACCAATCAGGTATGGACCTTTTATAATTTTGGATCAAGTTGGTAATAATGCTTTTTGGTTATATTTGCCTCCTTATATGCAAATGTATTATGTTTTTAATGTGGAAAACTTAAAGTTGTATGAGCCTCCTATGATTGTGTACCAAGATGTACAGGTTCAAGTACCTTTTGTTGATTAGTTTTCTCCTAAATATCACAATGAACTTCAGGAAGATGTTATACTTGATAAGAAGGTCAGATCTTCACAAAGAGGTGACATGGAATTTCTTCGTGTGGGTATTAAAGGAATGCATCTAAGCAAATCATGGTGGCTAGAAACCAGAAGAGTGAGGGAGTTGTACCCTCACCTATTTTCTAAATGATTCCATGCTTTTGGTGGCCCAAAAGCTTCCCAATGGGAAAGTTTGATCCAGGAGGATCTCTAAGATCGATCAAAATGAAAGTCTTCAAAAGATGAAAATAAGCTTACATATGCGTAGAGCTCATCAGGATCTTTTCGACAACATTTGTTTCGTGTGAAACGACCTCCGGACGTGAAAGTTATTGAGTTTGGAAATTTCGGCAAAAATATAAAAATGATGTAAAAAGGAAAAAAAAGGGGCCCACATGGCACACCCACAAGGTGCCATGTGGCATGAACAGTTAACATAGGTGGTGATGTGGAAGCACCATAGGGTGCCACGTGGTCATAGTGGTGACATGGAAGTGTTGAGGTGGACCAATCAGGGTCTGCCATGTGGCAGCCCTGTTGGCAGTCAGTTGAACCGTTCAATAAAAAGTGTGGAGTAGGGGAGGATCGAACCCCCGACCTCCACTCCACCTACGCCTCCATAGAGTCCGCCTATCCAAGATTCCCACAAGTGTTGCTTATACTGTATGGGTTAAACCTTGTATATAAAGTTTGTGGTTAGTTTTGTTGGAAAAAGGGGCGAGATCGAGGGTGTAGCCCTCGACCCCTTGGCCAACACCGGGGCCATGTTATGTGGTGGAACAACAACCAACAGAACCAACGGAGAAACCAACGTAATGCCATCCAACAAGCCACAAGTGCCAACGCATACAACGAAGTGCCACCACATAAACCATATGCCAACAAGCCAAACGCCACCAACAAACATTACACCAAGTTCACGTTAAAAGGGGAGAGGCCCGCGAGTTTGACCCCAGGACCTCTACCCCCAAACTGCAACACTTTACCATTAGGCCAAAGCCCATTCGTTGGAATGGATTTGGTAGTTTATACTTAAGAATTTGATGCGGATTTTGGGGCCAAAAAGGGGCGCGTTGCCCTACTTTTGGCACCCAAAATCCTTTATAAAACCCCTTTTCCAAGCCACGAAAAACATAGTTTTGCGACCATAGTACGCAAAGTTCCCGAGACAAGTACATGCCATTAATGGGCTTACTTCTCGAGGCAGGAATCCGTACAGTTTCAGGCAAAGGTTGTCTCGATTTTCATTCCATAGGAGGCCTCAGGAAAAGATAGTTGAGGTTATACTCATTTTACTCAGAATTTCGAGAGGAACGCAGTGGTGCAGTTTGTTTCTAGGTTCGAATGACAGAACTCAGAAGTGTTTCCAGAAGTCATGTATGTAAGGTTTTGAAGACTTAATAAGATCGACCTTCTCATTGGAAGTGGCAAAGAGACGTAGCCCAAGAAGGGTGAACTCCGTTACCATCTGATGTCTACAAATTTCTGGTTTGCATACTTGTTTTTTTCTTATGTGATTGATTTAAGCATTTAAAAATTATCTTTTAAAATCCTTTTATGAGATATTACATGCAGATTTCACATGCAATTTATATGGTGAAAAAGATCCTGAAGTTTTTCAGATCATGGTGTGCCCTTGTTGCTGCGTGGAGGAGCCATGATTCTCCACGGTGGAAAGAGCCATGACCTCCAGCCTCACGATTTATTTATGAACTGCGACATATTTATTTTAATACCGTGACTTATCCATTGTGATTATGTTCGTGATTTTGAGCCCATTGAGGCTTGAGCTCAGCGGAGAGTAAGCCTAAGATGCAGAATGTGATCCCGCAGATTGCTTGTGGAGTTAAAACTATTTTGTGCTACATTTTTTTGTGACTGTTGCAACCCCTAAGTTTGATCTAATATCTGCGTGGGAGATTGAATAATACTGTCTACAATATATGTGACCTGTGATTTCTGAGACCATCTGGAGTTGTTTGAACTGATGGTTGAGGCGAATTTGAGCTGCAAGTTTCTTTTCCGAAGCTTGTTGTGTTGTGAATTGATGTGGGGGAGGCTCGACCTCCATCACATATATGTTGCGCCCTTGATTTAGAGCTCGTTGATCGCAACCAATTTTGAAGCTGCGTTCACTCTACCATTGATCTGAATCTAGTTTTGAGGGGTATCATACATCATTGTATTAATTATGTTCATGTAATTTTATATGAGTTATAAAATGTAATAGCACCACAGCATACTACTACAAAATTGAATGCAATTCTTTATGTAATAACACTGCACTGCAGAATTGAATGTAACACTACTGCATAATTAAATTGATAGTTGTGTTGGTCACCCTATATGTCAGTTAATTAAAGTTAACACATAGGATGGTCAATATAAATTGTCAAACCCAGGGAGGTCTTTTGTTTCAATGGTAATAAGCACAGTCTATGCATAAACAGATTGAGTAGTTGATTGATGAATGTAAATGATGATCCTACTTATGTGTCCAGCCAATTCATTCCTTAAGAACACTAATCTAATTCACACATCTAAGAATCCAAATGAAACAACTTCCCTACAGAAATCAATCCAGCAAGTTAATGATCTAATGATGAAATGAAACTAGATTACTTTTGCAAGAAGTTAAATCCTATAATTATCAAACTATAGCATTCAATCTTTACCAAAATGATCTATCCAGTGGCTACTATATTTCTACCATTAATTGTCTAATCTATGAATGCAATTGAAGATACAATAGCAACCAGAATTAAAACATAAGCTTGAACTCTAACTGATAATTACTGGAAATCCTAGAAAGCATAAACAACTAGAAGATAATTAGAATGGAGCTTGGCTGTCATAGCTGATTAAAACACACATGCGAATTAAGTGAATTGTCCTACACAGTCGACTGTCACACCACTCTGCTATAGCTATTCAAGATGCAGTGATAAACTACCAGAAAGGAGAGCTAATCTCTATTATAGCTACCAGCAATAGTTGCAATCATTCCACACCACACAACAGAAGTAAAACTGACTACTCTACCTACCTAAATCAGCTATCTCTGTGAGAAGGCGGGCCCTGGACTTCCAACAGAGACGCCGAGAGTCATGGTTAATTAAAACATAGAAGTGAAGAACTCTGCTCTCATATTATTAATGGAAGATCGTGAGTCTCAATGCTCTGTTATAGCTTGTCACATACCCCAGTTTTGTAAAAATTATGTAATTGTTTTATTATATTCCTGAGACATTATGTTAAATTTAATGCTAAGTAGGGATTGATGACTCAGCAGAGTCAACAGAAATGGAGTGTAATTCAGAATATTTTATTATTAATAAATAAATTGTGGAGACAACAGCATGGGAGAGCTGTTAAAAAGAGGTTACTGGTCAAACTGGTGGATGGAACTAGGTGGAAAGGCAAAAGACAAGTGGCAGCATCCTCAAACACTTCCTAAGTTGCAGGTGGCAACTTCCCTATATTTGGGGTCATGATTCCCCAAGAAAGTGGAATCAGAGCAGGTGGCTCATTAATGACAGTTAACCCAACAAAGACCTAGGCAATCTTTTAAAAAGAACTCAATGAACAGAGTTGGGGGCTCAAATACTTTCCAGGGAGAATTCATTCAGGTGAATGTTATTCAGGAAATCCATTGAGGAAGAGGGAAATACAGTAAGGAAGTTGTTTTAGGAGGATTGCTGCAGTAACTTGGTTCCATTACAGCTGTTTGGGCTAAGAGAATTGACTTTGCTGCACCTAGTTCCAGCCAGGGAGACCAGAGCAAGCTCGGGGGTCCTGGGAAGTTGCTGTTTGAGCACTCTCCAGGAGTTGGTAGGGAGGAACGACCTCCCATTGCTGTTGTTGTCCACAGCTTTAACAGGTTCTGTCACTTATTTTTTTTATGTTTACTGATTATAAATGGACGTCTGTTATGTTTATTTAATATGTCTGAGGAGCTAAGTTAGTTGAGTAAATTGAGTATCTTAGAATTTCAGTAGTTAAATCTGTTAAGAGTTACTGTGTTTTTCCGCATTCTTAGTGAGAAATAATATTATTATTGTATCATTAATAATGTATCTATAACGCATAAAATATAGTAGTAACATTTTAAGTAATAATTTTTAATTGCAATTATAACCCTAGTTATTTGCAGCTAATGAATAAATAAGTAAGATTTATGTACAAAATAATTATACTCTGTGTATTAAAAATTAAATAAACAATCTTCTAAGACAATAAAATATAAAAAGATAAATTACAGTAGTGATATCGTGATCGAGAACAATGCAGGAGAATTGTGTTCACAGTCAGAATATTCGTATAAGGGTATAAACCCTAATTAAAATTTAACAAGTTATTACATTGCAAATAAATTAAGGTACATAACCCTAACAGAAATTTAATTATAATAGTTAAATAATCTAGTTATTACTTTAAAAACAAAAGAAATAACAAAACAGTATCTAGCTCAATCATCGAGCTGAACCAATAAGGTTTTTATCATTCATTTAACTCTCATTTACTAACAGAGTTATAAACGTAATGATAGAATAAGCAACCAAACATATTATCAACTGTAAAATTTGGGATGAACCCTATCATTCCAGATTTTACAATTAAAATAAATACTAAGAGTTAAAACAAGGGTTTCACCTACGGCCGCATCTTAAATAGAATTTAAAAATGAACGCACAGGAGAGTTTTTTTTTAATAAGTCATATTACCAAACTCTGGGTAAAAACCCTGAACAAAATTAAGAGTACAGTAAAGGAACAATATTTCGGGACCGTAATCTCATCTACAGGCAGGTTACAGTCAATCTTCTCCTATTCATATACACAATAATTCTTCTGCAGAAAACCCTAAATACCAAAAGAAAAACGAATAATTACAATATAGACCGAAGCCGTAACATCTTATGCAACACAGGGTTAAACCTATAAAAATACATTTTAACATACAGTTCAAAGACTGAACAGAGCTGAGGAATCACAGAGTCACTTCACTCAAACCCTAACCGTCCTAACAAACCAACAAGGAGGAAACGCCATGGTGAAAACCAGGCTTACCGGGTAAATCCAACCGTCGAAGCTTGTGCCATCCACACTTTTAAGAGGAGCCAGGGCCTACAGTGAAAGAATGTATCAGTTAAAAACTTATTAAAAAAAAAATGGTTAAACAAATTCTTTAAACTGGAAAAATGAAGGAGCAAACGTAAGTTACCAGTAAGTTGGAAAGAAGTTCAAACATAGTAAATAGCCTGATAACCACGAGTAGAGTAAGTGTAAACCCCTCCCTTGTCAGCGAAAAGAACGAGCTGGCAGAAGCAACGGGTATCTTCCACAATGGGAGCTTTGACAGAACCAAGTCAAAAGATACACTCACACAGTGACAGGGTCAGTAATGGTAGCAAAGGGAAAAACCCTAGGTTTTATACAACCTTATGGCCGACAACAACAAAGTATAATGACTTCCACACAATGCAGTAGACAAGCACGAAGAAACTGAAGCAGCATAGAAGCTGCTACCAACAGTGTAACAGCAAAGCTTGAACCAAGAGGGTTCACAGAGCAACCGATCCCGAAGGCGAGGGAGAAATGGCAAGTTAGGGTTAAGTCAACCATTGTATATCACAAACGCGTGGCTCTGGAGTGACCACGTAGCTTTTTTAATATATTTCATGCAGTGGGTCGACGTTCTATAGTTCTACGACGAGATTCCCATCATTTTGTTCTCAAAACAAAATCATAGCGTGGGTAAACAAAACTATAGCATGGATATTCCATTATGGTCGCAAAACCATAGTTTCACCTGTCATACTATTAACAAACAAAATGTTAGAATAATGCTTGTAATCTTGCATAATAACTAATAAAACCTTGCCTTATTAAAACCATGCTTTGTCAATAGCGTTCAAGATTAAGTCGTGAAGTCTATTTTAGACATAGAGAATTTGATAATTATTATAAAAATTATAAGGATGTAGGTATCAAGTAAGTTATATGTTGTTTGTAAAACCTATCACTATATTGCCATTCACCCTATTCTCATGTGACAAGGCATAGATCATTCTATTAGGTCTATAAGATAATGTAATGATATTGGGTTTAGCTATTTACAATTCTGCTACTATAATGCTAATTGCTATAGCTTTGCACAGAGGGTAAAGGACTTGTCGTTATTGCTTTATGTAACTTGAACTCGTAGAATTCAAGCTATATAACTCACAATTTTGGATTAAGGTTACTCTAGTTCTTGTTACTTGTACTTACAATATAATAACAATCTTTTAATAGTCTCAGATTCCTTGTGATAAAAAAATTAGACTTTTGTTATCCTTAATGCCCAACAAGTTTAATAATGAAGATTTAGAAGATGCTTATAGATTCTTATTTAATAGTCAATTATGGAAACAAAAGTAGTTTTCCAATCAATGTAAACCCTTAAAATATTAAGAGGAGACATGTGTCAGACAAGTAAACCTTGTAATTGCTGGAGATAAGAAAAGTATATACATATTGATATTATTAACTCCCGATCCTTTGTAATTGACGTAGTAAATCAAAACATTTTCTAAATTTAAACTTGGCATGAGGCAGGAAGAGTTCTACCTCTAAAATTTTGATAAACCTGGCTAGCATGCTTATACTTTTACTGAAGGATTTGGTACAGCAATTTGTTCATAATACTTTAAAGATTTGTTTGCAACGACCCGAACATTATCTGTATATCTGTAAGAGAAAGGAAATCTGCTACATTAGCTCGGAAGCTAAGTAAGCCCAGTCTGTTATGGCAATTCCCCCTTGTGGTTGCAAACAGAAAACAGTCAGCAACTAACAAGAAACTCATCTTTAAATCTAAGTATGATAAAAAATCATTCAGTTACAATTATGATAACATAAACTAATCAAACAGTTAATGACTGCATTTAATAAGATTATAAGCTATTTTTAAAAATTTTAATTTTTTCGGAAATTTTGGGTGTTGACATAGCTTACACCAGTAATGATTGTCCAACCCCAGGTTACGAAAGCCTTCTGGAATTTATACAAAGGAAATACAGTTTCAGATCCACAAAAATCGCGCAGCAATGATCTATGATATTTATGCTGCGGAGTTACAACTAACTAATACAGCGTGTTGAACAGGGCTGTTAATTCTGGAAGATGCTGCCGTTCTGATAGTAATTGGATCAACAAACTCAGCAGCTGGAATGCCACCTGTCTGTCGCAGTTAAGCTCTTCTTCAATGGGATCTGTTATAGTGGAAATCTGTTACAGCTTGTGTGGAAGATGCGCTATCTCTTGGAATATGAGGAGCTGACGCTTGAAGAGTCACAGCTGGCACTGCTGGGCTGATACACCTGCACTTTAGACCTTGGCTAAATAAAGTCACATAGATCAGTATAAACCAAGGACTAAGATCCATAATCTTTAACAATCTTAGGCATAAAAACAAATAAAGTAATAGAAAATTATACCTCTCAATATCATTGATTGATCTGGAAAGACATGGATATAGCTCATGAAAATAGGATGGAATTAGGGCAAAATGGTGTAATAAAGGTAGCCAAAAAGGGGCATTTCCTGGACCCAACAGGCTGCATAATCAAATGTAAATACTGCTACAAAATTTAGTTGATAGTTTTGGAATCTATAAAGAAGGGAGCAAGAATTTAAACTTGCACCTTCATATATTTTCTTTCAAATATTCTATTTAAAGTTGCAGGTTCAAGTTCAAGCTACAAAAGATGCACTCACTGGCATCAATAGTTGGTGTTGTCCTTACTGGCAAGGACACTTATCCAGAGTGGTCAAGGAATATTAAAGTTATGTTCATCTACAAAGATTTTTGGGACAACATATGTGAAGGAAAAACCATTCACACACATGAAGGCACAATTTTGAGTTTTGATCCAAAAACCCCAACATCTAAGAAAGAACTTGTTATCTAGCAGACCAAAGACAAGAAAGCTTTAGCAATGATCACCGCTACAATAAGTGAAGAGGTGATGCTGCAAAATCCTGTTTTGAAGCATTAAAGACATTAAAAGACTTGTATGACTCACATTTTGAAATGGAAGTAATTCAACTAATGTTAAAGCTATTCAGTTTGGATGTAAAGGATAATGATCCTATGCTGGTTGCATATTAGACCAGAGCAATCACACACAAGATTCAAGCCTTTGGTATGAAACCAGACCTTCCACTTACAGCATTTGTAAAATCCCTCTGTCATACTCACTCCAACTATCTTGAGTCTCTTCAAGCAAGTGACAAGTTCAAATACCTCACTTTTTACACCCCGGTGGAGAAGATTGCAGACAAAGAGAAAGCCTTTGGAAAGAAGACAAGTGAGCATCCTAGAGAATTTCTTTGCTTTGCTCATAAAAAAAAGAACTAGTCCAAAAACCATTCCAAGGGAGAAAGCATCAAGAGAGGTAGAGGAAGAAGAAATTTTAGAGGCATAGGAGCCATAAACAACTCATGCAAAAGATCAAATTTGAATTGCAAGCACTGTGGGAAGACTGGACATGAAGCAGATCAGTGTTGGGCTTCTTGGGACTCCATCAAAGGAAGACATAATTAGAACAAAGAATATACAAATAAAATCCAAGAGACTGGTAAAGTCCTTGATTTTGCTCATTGTATTATTGCACATTGTAATCTTGGAATTAATGAAATAACCTCTCTTTCATCTTACAAAGATTGTTGGTTGCTTGATACTGGTGCAACATCTCACTTGAATTTTACGAAATATTGTTTTGAAGAACTGAATGACATTATAGATGGAATAGTGTGCTTTGCAGATAAATCTATCCTAGAACCAAAGGGAATTGGCTCAATCGGGCTCAAGCTGCATGGATTCCCTAATTTTGTGTTAAAGAATGTTCTCTATCTTCCAGAGTTGCAGATAAGCTTGTTGTATTTAGTGCAAATTTGAAAACAAGGCCATTCCATCCACATGTTCGATTGAATTGTAGAGATAAGGAAGTCCTCTGACAATAAGGTCATCATGACTGGTTATGAAGATGGAAAGTAGTTGAATTTGAGGGGCTCTTCTGCAAGAGTCCAAAACTTTGCCTACCTCTCTTAGCATGAAGAAGGTAATACATCATCCAGTTTGTTATGGCATGCTAGATTTGGTCATCTAAATTATAACAGTCTTTGATTGTTAAGGAAAAATGGTGTATTTGGTTTTCCCACCATTCCTAAGCAAAAGAAAAAATGTGATGCATGCATACTAGCCAAACATAGTAAGCAACCATTTCAAGAGTCTAAATTCAAAGCATGTAGAAAGTTAGAGCTGGTTCACTCTAACTTATGTGCCCCCATGCCAATTCCTTATGCAAATGGTAATAAGTACCTCATGACCTTTGTTGATGACTATACTAGAATGTGTTGGGTATACTTGTTGAAGACAAAATCTGAAGCATTTCAAACTTTCAAGAACTTTCATGCATGGATAGAAAATCAAGCACAAGCTCATGTTGGTACATTTCGGTCTAACAATGGTAAAGAATACACATCTAATGCTTTTGAAGACTATCTTTGTAAACATGGGATTACACATCAAACTTCAGTTCCCTACAATCCTCAACAAAACAGTGTAGTAGAAAGGATGAATATAACCTTAATGAATATGGCACGCTCAATGTTGTTTTTCAAGAATGTGAAACTGATGTTTTGGGATGATGCAATGGTATGTGCAACATATTTTAGGAATAGAAGTCCATATCATGCTCTTGAAGATAAGATTCCGCATGAAATGTGGTTTGGACACCTTCCTTCGGTTAGGCATCTCGGGGTTTTTAGTTCCACCTGCTATGCCTTGATACCAAAGGAGCAAAGAAACAAGATTGGTGCTAGAAGTCAAAGATGTATTTTCTTGGGATACTCATAATCTTCATCTCATGCTCTTGAAGATAAGACTCCATATGAAATGTGGTTTGGCCACCTTCCATTGGTTAGGCATCTCAGGGTTTTTGGTTCCACCTGCTATGCCTTGATACCAAAGGAGTAAAGAAACAAGCTTGGTGCTAGAAGTCGAAAATGTATTTTCTTAGGATACTCAGAAACTTCCAAGGAATATCATCTTTATGATGAGATAAACAATAAATTTGTTGTTTCCAAAGATGTCATTTTTCTTGAAACTAATAAAAATGACCACTCTATTGGAAGACAGCTTGATCGTCTAGAAAAGTTTTTCCATCTAAATACATATTATTAATTTGATAATGAAATTCCACATCTTGAAAGGGGGATCCCTATTTTGGATCAATCTATGGAATTTCCTTTTGAAGCAGCGCCAACACCCCCTCATGAAGAAGAATCTCCTACCACTTCACCTGAACATGAGACTAAACTAGATGATGTGATTGAGAGGATTGTAATATTGGACCTTGAAGAGAATGAATCACCACCATCTAATCAACCAAGGCCATCAAGGAAGATTCTAAAATGGGCCACAAAGACACTTGAAAGTGTCCATCCATATGAAGTTGGAAAGACGAGAACGAGAAGCTCAACCAAACAAGAAGATGGAGGAGATGTAGATAACTCAGGTGATGACATGGATGTCTCATTTTGTGAATTGAATTTATATACTAACTTTGAACCAACTTCCTTTGAAGAGGTTGATGCTCATGATGAGTGGAAAGAAGCCATATAGAATGAATATGATGCACTAATGAAGAATGGAACCTGGAAGCTGATTGAACCTCGAGTCCAAACCAAACCAATTGGTAGCAAATGGGTATATAAGAACAAAGATAAATCATGTGTCTCACTTGACAAGCACAAAGCAAGGCCTGTGGTGAAAGGCTATGCACATAAAGAAGGAATTGACTATGAAGAAACATTCTCCCCCACAGCTAAATGGGGAATCATCCGCACCTTACTCTCCTTGGTTGCACAAACTGGATGGAAAGTCCACCAAATGGATGTAAAAAAAACCTTCTTGAAGGGAGATTTGAAAGAAAATCTTTTCATGTCTCATCCTGAAGGTGTTGTTGTGAAGGGACAAGAACACAAGGTATGCAAACTTGTCAAGTCCTTGTATGGCCTGAAACAAGCACCTCGAGCATGGTATGAAAAACTAACCAAGCATATTCTTAAGCTGAATTTCAAACATTATAATCTTGATGACGCAACATTGTTTGTAAAGAAAGTTGGAAGATTTGTTGTGTTTCTTGTAGTGTATGTAGATGACCTTTTGATGACAGGGAATATTGAAAGTTATATAACATCCATAAAGAAAGATTTCAAGAAAGGCTTTGAAATGACTGATCTGGGACATCTTCACTACTACTTAGGAATTGAATTGAGTCAACATCTTAAGTATATATTCATCTCTCATAAGAAGTATATTGGAGAATTGTTGAAAAGATTTGGCATGACAGAATGCAACTTGCTCTCAACTCCAATGGAACAAAAAGATGAAGCTCACATCAAGTGAAGGAAAAGAATTTGAGGATGCAACCAAGTGCCAACAACTTGTAGGAAGCCTTATCTACCTACCACTACCAGACTAGATATTTATTATGTTGTTGGCATCCTTTCACGGTTCATGCACAAACCTTGTGAAGGACACTGGTATGTTGCAAAAATAGTTCTAAGATACTTGAAAGGGACTCAAGACTTTGGGCTCAAGTACTCCAAAGTGGAGGACTTCAAACTCATTGGGTACTCTGATTCAGACTTCGATGGCGACAAGGAAACATGAGTGCCCACTTCTGGATACACGATGAGTCTTGGATCAATACTTGTCTCTTGGAGATCACGCAAATAGTCAGTTCTAGTAGATTCAAAAACAAAGGAAGAATATGTGGCTGTTGCAGAAGCAACAAAAGAGATTGTGTGGCTCAGGAAGATACTTGAATATTGACAGGAGAAACAAGAAAACTCCACTCCACTTTTGATTGACAACATTTTTGCAATCAAGTTGGCCAAGAACCTAGATTCCATGATTGAACCAAGCACATCAACACAAATTATCATTTGATTTGACATCATGTAGAGGCCAAGACAATTCATTTACGTCATTGTTCCACGAATGAGCAAATTGCAGGCATCTTCATCAAAACACTTGGACGAGAAAAGTTTTCAAAGTTTAGAACCATGCTCGGACTCACAAACACCCCTTCAGATTAAGAGGGGGAATGTTGGAAATCTAATCCTTCATGATTATGATTTCATCTCAATTGTAAATAGTGTAAATATTTTAGTCAGTTAAATAAAGGGAAGATGAGGAATCACAAGAACTCCAACGAATCTCTTTGGAATCCGAAGTCCAAAAAACCTATGATAATATATAAATAAACACTTAAATAATGAAAAAATATCAATTCGGGAGTTATACCCAACACATTTAATAATAAAGGAAATTTTTTTACAACGTTCCTTTACAACATTAAAGACAATCAATGGTATTACATTTCCATTTAATTACTACAAAGAACTTCCATTCTTTTCCCACAAAGAGTTGTTTTTGTTCATTCGAATGGAAGTTAGTGAGGTTACATGCTTAGGGAATGGATTTGGACACATTGCTTTATTTATTATCCACTCACTTTTTTACACCTCATTTCAAACAACCAAGAAAAGCCTTTTGATACATTCACATACTTAAAAATCCCCACCAAACATCACCATGTGTCAATTGTGTGAAGCCTTGTGTAATGGGAATCCTACACATTACTCTAAATTGAGTGTTTCAAAACCGAGGGATTGCAGCATATATTTTAATCATATAGCGGTCCATTTAAAAAATGTGATAACTAATTGTTTAAAAACCGAGGGATTGCAACATATGTTTTAATAATAATAATAATAATAATAATATTGTTGTCTATTTAATATGATAAACAATTGTAGGTTTGGGACCAACTTTGGGCTAAGCCAGGATATGGTGCATTTATGAGGATGTTGATCACTAAGTAATCATAGGAATAGTTTGCAACAATATTACTAATATTTGAATTATTTTTTAATTACATTTTTTTCTATAATTTATTTTAAATTTAGATTTATTAAAGATGTAGTCTAACTATTTTACGTGTCTTATTTTGTTCGTATTTCGAGTGAAAATCTTAAAAATATCTTAGAATTACAAATATTAGGTATGGAAATTGCATAATTTAAGTGTCAAGGGAATATTCGAGGGTGTTGAATCTATTTATAAATTCAAAAACACAATTTAAACACGTAAAAAGTTGGATTTTACTAAAAATAATTTTACCATTCCGAACAAAAAACCCACGGTAAAGTCGAAAATGTAGAATAAATAGACTATTCATTTATTAAATATTGAAAGGGATCTAATTTTTTTTGGTGTAATGTTTTTCTTGATATGTAAAAAATTTAAGATTAACAAGTTTACACCTTAATAAATTGGATTTCTCTGGATGCTTAATAGATCCGGGTTTAAGATAAATCTAGTTTTATTTTTATTTTTTATTTTATGAGTTGACTTGAAATTTTTTAATTACTTTTTATTTTTTATGAGTTATGAATTGACATGAATTTTTTTAATTACTTTTTATTTTTTGAAACGTTACATTATGTTATGTAATGTGACAACATCTCTTCACACTGAGTTGTAGAACACCTCGCTACTCTCAGTACAACTATTAGTTAATTTCACTTTTATGGTTTTTCATGGTCCATTAATGTTATATTTTCTTAAGAGATTGGATTTATATTATAAATAATGAATATATGTAAAGTTTACATAAATATTAACTATGTTCTTATTATAAATTCATGAATAGTTTAAATATTAGATGATTTGAAATTCTTTTTTAGTTCGTTTTTTTACCATTTTTCCTCAGTGAAAATTATTAAAATCACAAATATGCATTATTGGATTGTATAATCAAATTGAAACATAGGTTTTTGAGGACGTTGATTGTATTTCTATAATAAAATTAGATTATGAACCATAAAACATTATTATAATATACCTAAAAATTAAATTCTCAACTTCTATCAATAATAATTTAAAAAAATCAAAATTCTATTAATATTGTTATCATAAATCACCCAAAATTTTCATGTCCCAAATTAGTTTTAGTTTCCTTCCTTCTAGTGGAAGACGTTAAAAGTGAAAAAGGTGAATTCCTTGTGAATTGTTTTTAAAGTACCTTCACATGGGGTATAAGGTACCAACATTTTTATGAACATTATCTAAAACAGTGAGTTCATGATATGAAAAAGATGTTGATTGATGTGGCATTTGATATTTAAGTGGTTGTAGGTAATCCATCCCACGTCAAATCCATAGAAAATGCAATTGGCACCAAAATGCATTTTGTCTTATATGATAAGAAAAATCATTTATAAGTATTGATCTTCACATTTATTCCTTATCTACATGTGAAGGTTTAAGGTACTACAAGTTATTTACCATGTTTATGAATCTCTTAAGTCCAACACAATCTTTAGCATGTTTGATTCTCTGTAGTCCAACACAATCCTTAATACTTTAGCATTGATTCTCTGTAGTCCAACACAATCCTTAATAATTATAATGAGAATGTGATAGAGATGGTACTACCACATATAAAGTAATTTAATCCATTTAAAATAAACAACCTACCACTTGACTTGCACCTTAATAGAAGTATATCACTCATGAGATAGTCATGACGTTGGTTCTTGAATAATATGAGTTATGTTTGTACTCATTCCTACTGCTCCTTAGTCTTCAATGGTCCAAGTACTAGTCAGTGAGCATTTTATGCACTTCATGACCAAAACATGGTTGAACTTTTGATTATGGAGAACATAATCATACCATAGGATATTGCAATATTATTAATAATGGAATAATATAAGAAAATTAAAAAGATTAGTGGATGGTGTTTATTATGTTTAAGTTGTTAAGGTAAGTTTGTTTCATTTTAGAGCAAGTGATAGAGGTAAAAATGTGTAAATATGTATACAATTGTATAATTTTGATTTTTATATTTTTAAGGATTATATAAATATATATTTTCATTTTCTAGTTAAATAATGATGGAGTGAAGGTGTGCATTTGTGTTTGGCTTTGATTTTGAGAAAATATTTATCTCCATACCTTCTAAATTTATTAGATTGAAGAAACAAGTCTCTCGTGTTATCGTTTTTGTAGAATTTGAGATTTACCTTTTTACCACTAAGAGATTGTCTCACATTAGTACCTTCTTGCATCAACACCATTACTTATTGATTGTTGCGTAAAATGTAATAAAAAGTAAAAAAGTAAAAAAGTAAAATGTATTGTCCGCCATTAATTAAAATGTAAAAAAAAAAAGTTAAATTAATTAAAATGTAAAAAAAAGTAAAATTATGGAAAGTATTTAAAAAAAATCCATGTCGACTCATAAAATAAAATACTATGAAAAGTAATTAAAAAATAGATGTTCGTTTATAAAATAAAAACTTAAAACTTAAACTTGGATCTATCAATCAAGAGAGATTGAATTTCTTGAGTTTAAATTTAAAAAAAAAAATACACCTCAAGAAATTGGATCCCTCTCGGTGCTCGATAGATATGGGTTTAAGATGGATCTATGTTGGAGTTATTCCCAATGATACATCATTTTCTTGCACTTTATTTTTCCATTCATATGGTCGAGCATGCTTATTGACACTTTCAGTATGACAGGTAGGTTATGACTTTTCTACAATCTTTTGGGTTGGGTATTTACAATCTTCCACCATCCAATCTCCGTGTTCTTGATCCTAAGAAATTTAATAGATATTGTAAAGGAGGTTCACAAAGCACATACGAGGTGTAAATAACTACTTTCTCTTAAACTTCATGATTATCTATGTACTTCTCTATAGATCAAGAATGATTATATCATCGCTCCAAAATATCTTAGGGGTTAACTCTCTCATAACATTTGTGCTCACCAATGAAGAATGGAGATTGACCATCCCATATCTCATAACCAATGTACATCTAAGCTATGCAACAAGGAGGCCAAATTGAAAGAACGCTTCACTTTCTCGTATTCAACCAATTATAAGATCCGTGGTAGATATTATTGCTTATTTAGAAATCCTCACACTTTGAAATCTTGGATTCATTATGAAGACCGAAGTTGTGCTTCCCTTTTCTTTAGAGAGCTTACATAAGGCCAAAAGTTGTGGCATACCCCTATATCCAACTCTAATCGGGACCTCTTGTTTTGGTTTAAATGGAGCACTCAATACCATATCTCTATATAATCTAGAGCATAACGTTCACTTATAGTATATTTATTATGACATATTGCTCACTTCTTTCTTGACCTCAAATCTTAAGAGAGATTACTCTCCTCATATTTCCCACATATTACTTACTTCTTCTTGACCTCAAATCTTAAGAGAGATTACTCTCCTCGTATTTCCCGATAAATTTTTAGTTGAGCTTACTGTTATGTATTGTAGTTTTTCTCTCTTCATTTTTCTCTAGCACCTTCTTAAGCCAAGTCTTCATGTACTTCCCTTTTTTATTTTTGAGTTACTTTAAGTTCTCCTTTCTTCTCGTCTCTCTTATTTCCCGAGTCTTGTTGAACAAATTTGGTCCCTTGTGAACATTAATATTAAACTAAATCAAACCATAAAAACATTAACCCCTATTGTCCAAGATATTGGACAATGTGGGGAGTAGCTTTGGCTTTTGTGATGACACCTCTTATTTATTTATTGTGCGATATTATAATTTCAATGTTCATGTCAATTTTAAATTTATTTATAATTAATTTTAGATAATAAAAAGGAAAATTGATATGACCAGTGTGCTTTCATTAACTTTTTTTTAAGCTGACGATGCCTAATGCTTAAGTGTAACTTTAATTTTTCAAATATTCAAATTAAAAAAAATTAAAATATTTTTTTTAAAAGAAAAAGAATGATATTAATATAGAACGAAATCTCGACATAAAAATATATCGTACATAACATCACAAAGACAACAACCGTTTTTTCTTCTTCCTAGGACTAGGGGAAACCTGTTGTACACGAGCGGGGCTAGAGCTAGAGTAGAACACTGAGTCCAATTGGTAGCAATAAACCTGGGCTGGGGCCAACCTTAATATTGGATGTGAGAATGATCTATCCAAGGATAAGTAGAACTGCCACCGTGGTCGCATGTGACACTAAAGGACGCTAGCACCTCCCGCAAGAGAATATTATGGTCCCCCTGCAGGGAAAGGGACCTGGGCTTCCATTGAGTCAACCAAAGGACCCACCACCGGTGCACACCCTTAACACCTCACCATGAGGTTTGAACAAGTGACCTGACCCATCGCTGGCTCACACCCTCAACCCCTCACCATGAGGTTTGAACAAGTGACCTCATGAAAATTAAACCCCATACAAACCAACTACCTTACACCTCATGGCTAAATAAACCAAGATCTACATAAAAATAAAAATAAATATATCAACATATTATGTGTGCAAGGAACTTGAATAGTCAATTATCTACGGTTGACATCCATTCCTAGGTTGGGCATGAACCTCTTAACAACGAGGAGGACCACAAGAGTAAGTTTGCATAAAGAGGAAAAGACCCTTGGAAGTTGGCGTAAAATCTCGAAGCATCTTTTTATATTTTACCTTGCAAAGAAATCAAACTAATATTCCCATTCGAAGTCCCTCCTTCAAAAGTTAATTCCAAAATTTTGATTCCAGAGAGAAAAGTTTGTAGGTATCGGATAAGGGTAGCCATAATAAATTCTCGACACGTGTCTCGAATATGCCAGAGTGGCTGAGTCTTACGTGGCACATGAGAGACGCGTTGTACCGGGGATGACGATGGGCGTGCCATGAATGTGATGAGGTGGACAAGTGATCGTATTTTGGTGGAATGAAATCATTTGGGATAGCTGTGGGGTTTGTTGAATGAGTTAGGTGGAGCACGAAATTCTTACCAATTCCGCGAGAACTGAACCAGAAAGCTCGTTTAAATTTTACGATGACTTGGGAAATCCCTTTGTATACGGCTCTTTAACTTATTCCGCTAGAAATCTGTTTGTTCGGGCGGTGATCCGGCTTAAATCGGCGCTCTATCGGCTTTGTTTGGCCTCGGATTCAAACTGGTTAAAAATCGGCCCTTTTATGCCCGTGTTATCGTTTCAATTTTGCATATTTTGGTCAATTAACAGTGTATTTATTTGGTTTAAAATTCCATGGAGAGATTTTTTTGGTTCTGATGGTTAATTGTAGTTGTATGTGTTTTTAATTTCAATCTGCATACGGTTTCAGGTTTCTTATGGAATCGGAATAAAATCGGCCGTTTTTGTGCCTGGGAATCGAACCTTTGATGTTGAGGCGGAGGTGGTGAGTCTGGGTACTAGGTTTACATCGTCTTGAGGCGTCGTAGCTCTGGGATTTGCAAGGGGAATGTTACGGCTTTGGGGTTCTTAATTGATTTTTATTTTTTTTGGGGGCATATGGTGGGCATAGTAAGAGGTCACGCCGACACCATGAATGGGTTTTGAGGGCCAGTCGGTTCATTTTATCGATGTATTCAACAAACTTCGGATATAATTAGGGGTGCCACGACTTAGTGCAATATTTTTTTGGATAATTTGAGAATCAGCTCGATTGATTGAACATGCTAAATCGGGGTTTTCTTTTATAGTGTAATCCTCTCCAGTCTTTAGGATTAGAGAAATAAAGAAACATCTGAAACGTACTATTGGGGGTTTCTTTTACTTGAATTGTGGATACGAGTACTGGTACTGCAAGTCGCAGTAGAAGCAATGCTTATCAAGGAAGTTGATTTGGTCGAGTCAGGAACCGATCCCGATTCTGAGAAAGTCCAGACTCCATCGGTCAAGATTACTGCACACGATGTCCGGATAGAGAAGGTTGCTAAGAGGGCGTTTGTTGGAGCAGGTGCCCGCGTCTTATTTTATCCGACTCTTCTGTATAACGTTGTTCGGAACAAGTTTGAACCAGAATTTCGATGGTGGGATGAGGTTGATCAGGTTTGATTATGATACTATCTCTCTTATTTAAACTCAGTTAGCCTGTTTTTTAGCCTTTTGGTTTAATATTTTGACAAGGGTTTGCATAGGTGTTTGTTCAGGAATATCAGATATTCGATTTCATTGAGATAGTATTCTTTTGTTCCCAAATATATACCCTGTTGCATTGATGTTTTCTATCTATAAATTCAGCAGATGAAGATCGTCATGGACTAATTCTCTTTAGAGTTTTTGAATGAGGCCAATCATGTTTTTTCCATCAATGAATGAAATAAATTATGTTGTGATCCTTCAAGCCGTTATCATGTTTGCTTTTAAGCTCTGTGACACCCTTTCATGATGTACGATAATCTTAGAGGCTTCTTAGCTTTCTCATGTCTTCTATGCAGTACAATATTTGCTTATTTGTTGAGTTCCAATTCATTGCTTGGTATTTATTATGTTGTCATATAATGGATGGATGTTTCATAGGACTACCTTCCTGAATTGCCTATTGGCAGGTCTATTCTTCCAATGTAATAATTGATATTTTCGCATCCTGCTTCACATTGAAGTTTGTTTAGATGTTTGATTTCTCTGTCACCTTGATTACTTACTGTGATATATTGGCAGTTTTCAGCTTTTGTCAAACCCTGTGCCGTTTTCTGTGAATATTGATAATTCCGGAATTCATTAGATGGCTGTAATTTGACCTTTTGTTTAGGTTGTTGAGGGTTTTTTGGTACTTTGGGACTTGTTTTGTGTCAAACCCACAATTATTCATTTGTTTGATGGATATTTAAATTTAACCATCGTCATTGGTGGTTTTTTTTTCGTTCTTGAGCTTTTGTCTTATTATTGCCCAACATGCTAAGTCTCTCATTGCTCTAGCTTTGAGATGAGTCATACCAGCTTTCAATAGGGGTTGAGGTATGTTTCTATTCATCTGTACTTGTTTTTGCAACTGTTTTTGTATGTGATCATTGAAGCACTGCCCTTCCATACTTTCTTGATGCATAATATTTCTGATTATATTTGCAGTTTTCAGCTTTTGTCAAACCCTGTACCGTTTTCTGTGAATTTTGATAATTCCGGAATTCATTAGATGGCTGTAATTTGACCTTTTGTTTAGGTTGTTGAGGGTTTTTTGGTACTTTGGGACTTGTTTTGTGTCAAACCCACAATTATTCATCTGTTTGATGGATATTTAAATTTAACCATCGTCATTGGTGATTTTTATTGTGATTGGTGGTTTTTTTTTCGTTCTTGACCTTTTGTCTTATTATTGCCCGACATGCTAAGTCTCTCATTGCTCTAGCTTTGAGATGAGTCATACCAGCTTTCAATAGGGGTTGAGGTATGTTTCTATTCATCTGTACTTGTTTTTGCAACTGTTTTTGTATGTGATCATTGAAGCACTGCCCTTCCATACTTTCTTGATGCATAATATTTCTGATTATATTTGCAGTTTTCAGCTTTTGTCAAACCCTGTGCCGTTTTCTGTGAATCTTGATAATTCCGGAATTCATTAGATGGCTGTAATTTGACCTTTTGTTTAGTTTGTTGAGGGTTTTTTGGTACTTTGGGACTTGTTTTGTGTCAAACCCACAATTATTCATCTGTTTGATGGATATTTAAATTTAACCATCGTCATTGGTGATTTTTATTGTGATTGGTGGTTTTTTTTTCGTTCTTGAGCTTTTGTCTTATTATTGCCCAACATGCTAAGTCTCTCATTGCTCTAGCTTTGAGGTGAGTCATACCAGCTTTCAATAGGGGTTGAGGTATGTTTCTATTCATCTGTACTTGTTTTTGCAACTGTTTTTGTATGTGATCATTGAAGCACTGCCCTTCCATACTTTCTTGATGCATAATATTTCTGATTATATTTGCAGTTTTCAGCTTTTGTCAAACCCTGTGCCGTTTTCTGTGAATCTTGATAATTCCGGAATTCATTAGATGGCTGTAATTTGACCTTTTGTTTAGGTTGTTGAGGGTTTTTTGGTACTTTGGGACTTGTTTTGTGTCAAACCCACAATTATTCATCTGTTTGATGGATATTTAAATTTAACCATCGTCATTGGTGATTTTTATTGTGATTGGTGGTTTTTTTTTCGTTCTTGACCTTTTGTCTTATTATTGCCCGACATGCTAAGTCTCTCATTGCTCTAGCTTTGAGATGAGTCATACCAGCTTTCAATAGGGGTTGAGGTATGTTTCTATTCATTTGCACTTGTTTTTGCAACTGTTTTTGTATGTGATCATTGAAGCACTGCCCTTCCATACTTTCTTGATGCATAATATTTCTGATTACCATTTACCAAGATTTAAAATGGACACACATTAATTTCTTATGTTGCCATGTCTCCACTTTCTATATATTGCCATATCCAACTGTCAATAACTGCATCAATTATATTGAATTGTTTGAAGAATCAAAACCAGAAAACATTTGGATATTGCCTTTAATTTGATATTTTTGTTGAAATGATTCATGATTCACAATAATCAGTTGCATAATCAAGAAATAAAACGAAGTATATTTCATGATTTACTTTGTGATTGGCTCTATACAATTTTGTTTGAAGGAAGTAGTTCTCCATTAATCTTTAAGGTTTGAAGATGTTGAAGCGTGACTCATGTTGACACTTAGTTCAATTGTCCTTTTGGTTACATAAGTTGAGTTGAAGGATAGTTGTTTTGAGTCTTGACTCTCTTTGTCAAGGTGAGTATGTAAGAGAATGTATTGTCTAGTCTAGTTGACTTAGTCGATAACTTTGCTTTCTGTGCAGAAATTAGTTCATCCTTTGATTGTGTAATGTCCCCATTCAAATAAGTGCATAGTAAGACAATCCCATCAATCCTACTAGTTTCCTAGGTTGGATGGGCACATGTGGGATGGTAATAAGTTAATAAATGATATTTAGACATTAGAAGGGTTCAAGCATTTAATAAATATGATGAATAAATAAATTCAAGAGAAATTCTATGTGGCAAGTGGTTTTGGAGACATATGGAGGTGGTGGGACCCACACTAGCTTGATTTTTCAATGACACATGGCAGCTCTCTCTTGCCAATTCGAATTCATGGGAAGGTGAACACTCTTGGGTGAGTTGGTAAGTCATAACACATGGCATTGAGCATCTTAGGTCGAAATGGGATGGAATAGTAACCTCCATGGGAGAGGAAGAGTCAAATTGGAGACTAGTGGACACTTGGGCTAGATTCCCTAGTTTTATGACAACAATAATGAAGCATCTATGACATTTATGACAAAATTCAGACCTGACTTCTTACACTTGACCATTATGACATGTCAGCCCCAAAAATAGGCTCAAGGAAGGCGCTCATGGAGTTGGAGGAATCCAAAGAGACTCAAATTCGAATTTGGGAGAAGATGGAAGGTTGGAACTAGGAGACAAGTGGCAAATGAGGAATATTTTTTAAATGAAAAATTATTGAATCTATTGAGAGGATTTCGACCCCTTGAAAGCTAATGTTGGTTATAAAATGTAGAAATCAAGTATGAGAATGGCTTTTGATGATTTGAGAAAAATTGCATTTGTGAAGAGAGAACTAGTGGATGACTAGTTCCTAGCCTTAGCCAATTTCGAGGGTGAAAGATTCCCATCCAAGTTGGTGTTTGGAGAGGCCACTCAGGTCTTTCATGGTGCTTTAATGGAGTTTTATTTGCAGGTAGCAGGTACAGGAAGTTTCATGGTTTGGTTTAGTGTAGCACTTTCTCTCCACCGTTTCCAGTTTTGAAGGCATATTCGTGCTCCTTGAGGGAGGGCGTTTTTGGTGAGCACTTGTGCTTCTTGAGAGAGCTTCTCATTATATATTTCTGATTGTAATAGCTTCATATCCTCTGTTATTGATATTCAGAAAGTCTCAGGTCGAAATACCCACTGGTTGTATGCAAAACTATTGATTAATGAGCAAACAATGTCCATTTCCCCAATGCATTGATGTATGACACTATAATGTTTATTATTTCGAATGGATGGATGATTCTTTGATATATTTGTGATCAATATACTGCCATGGATGTCTTCTACAAGTTTCATGTACTGTACTTGAGCATTTGAAGCATTTTTACTCAGTTTAGTTGTATTGGGAGGTGAAATAGTGCCATTTCCCCAAGGGTCGAATTGGGGGTTTTTGCTGTTGAATGTGAGAGAGTTCGAACAGTAGTAAAAATCAATTAATGGTTCATATGAGACCTTAATCACATACTTAACACATTATATACCTCTGTTCATAAATTTGTGGGAGTTTGGAGGCATTTGGAAGGCCATTTGCAGTGTTACCCGGGGGGGATTTAATGCACAAATTACTAGTCAAAATTACTTATATTGATCAGAATACAAATCAAGTTTGCAGCAGCATTTGGAGGGCCATAAAACATCCCTGAACCTAATATTCAAGTCTAAATACCATTCATACACTCCTACAGAAGATTTGGGAGCATTTGGGTTGATTTGGAGGTCAAAACAGTAAAACTAGTCAAAGGTCGAAATTGGAGAAAAAGTGGAAAAATTGGCATTTTAATAAATTTTTGAAAAATGGCCATTACAAGTGGTATCAGAGCATGTTCTTGGCACCTGATGGTCTTAACAAGAAGTCAAAAGAATAATCCACCACCCTTTGAACCAGTAGTTGAAGAGGTTTTTGTTGAAGAAGAGGTAGTAGAAAAAGAGGAGTCTTTCGCTGAAACCATGGGTAGAGAGGAGGATGACAAATTAAAACATAAAGAGGAACTTATTACAACCTTAGATCCATGTTTCTCTAAACTTTCAGCAAACATGGATAGGATAGGTGATAAATTGTTGCAAGGATTCGAATTGTTGATTAGCCAGCTTCAAAGCAAAGGGATAATAGGAGATAATAGTGGTTCACACTCAGGGGAAAAGATGAAAGGGAATGAGCATATTTTCTCAAGTACAGGACCTCATAATAGACCTGATGAATTTCAAAGCACACAAAGGCCTACTGCACCTAAATTTCTCACACCCAAAGAAGAGCCCAATCTTGAATTGGATTACAAGAAACTAGTAAATGATTGGAATGATTTGAATGAAGAGTGTAAAAGAGGTGTACCACTCAGTGACTACATTGATGCTATGAAAAAGATTAATAGGAAGGGAGATAATAGGAGTCCATTCCAAAACAAAGAATTAAATAGTGCTATTGGAAAAATGTCACTTCCTACTTTTGATGGTTCTTCTCAAAATTCTGCTAACACTTGGGTGCAAAAATTGGATGTATATTTTCAGCTGAATCCTATGTTGGAAGATGATGCATTAAAAATGACCATTTTGCATTTGGAAGGAGATGCCAATGAATGGTGGTTTCATGGGCTGAAAACCTTGGGTCATAATCAGGTTAAAACATATGGAGAATTTGTTGACAGGGTACTAGAAAGATTTGAACAAAAAGATGCAGAATTGCCTTTCAAAGAACTAGCTCAATTGAAGCAAACTGGGTCCCCTACTGAATATTTGATGGACTTTCAAAAATTATCAGTCAAGGTGGCTGATGTATCTATGGGAAGATTACTATTACTGTTCACTGAAGGTTTTGCTGAACCCTTAAGAGGTTTGGTCAAAGCCCACAAGCCAACTACATTAAAAGATGCAATGAGCTTGATTAGGGATCTCCAAAATGTGCTTCCTAGAACGAGATTTCCTCCTAAGCCTAGCTATAAATTTGAAAAGAAACCTTGGCAAAGGGATGGATATGATAAGAAACCTTGGCAAAGAGAGTCATTTGAGAGGAATAAAAAAGAGGGACTAAACAGGGATGAACTTAGAAAAAAAAAACTATGCTTCACATGCTTCCAACCATGGACACCGGGGCACAAATGTACCAAAGGAAAGGCTCAATACATAGAAGTATTTTCTGATAATGAGGGGTATGATGGGGGCATGGATGAAGATGGACATATTTCAGATCAAGAAGAGGCATATGAGACAGCAGTAGAAGAGGAAAGACAAAAAGAAAATCAGCCTTCACCGGACAAAGCAAGAATGGCAGTGCTTTCAACAGTACCTCGCTATCATACTATCCGATGCAAAGGTGTGGTACAAGGACAAAGAACTTCAGTTTTGGTAGATGGAGGAGCCACTCATAACTTCATTGATGCAGAGATGGTAGAGAAAAGAAAGATACCTATTGAACCATTTGATGGCTTCACAGTTGTTATTCCCGGTCACAACACAATGCAATGCAAAACATGGGTTCCAAAGCTGCAAGTCACCGTAGGTAACTATACTTTTGTTGATAGTTTTTATGTGGTTGATGTTGCTGATACTAATGTGGTTTTGGGAGTGCAATGGTTGTATTCAATAGGAGAGCATACAGTAAATTATCAAATTCCCGAAATGAAATTCCAAGATTCAAAAGGAGTACAAAGAGTTGTGAGAGGGCAACACACTTATCCAAATCAAGTAGTGACTTGCAATAGCATGAGATCTATATTGAGGCATGGGGATATAGAATGGGCTGCTGAATGTCATATTACATCTCCCAAGCCAACTATAAATATTGTCAAACACCCAAAGGAGATAGAGAGACTTTTGCAAAAATATGAAAAGGTTTTTAGAGACCTTCTACATGGTAGGCCACCGGATAGGGGGGTTGAGCACAGTATTGTTTTGGAGGAGGGTACTTCACCCATTCAGATACCACCTTATAGACATCCTAAAAGGTTTAGAGATGAGATTGAAAAAGTTATCCAAGAACTCCTAGAGTTGGGACTCATTAGACCAAGCTCTAGCCCTTATGCTTCTTTAGTTGTGCTAGTGAAGAAAAAAGATGGAACATTGAGAATGTGCATAGATTTTAGAGCCTTGAACAAAAAGACTATAAAGAATAGGTATCCTATTCCTAGGATTGATGAGCTCATGGATGAGCTGCATGGGGCCAAATACTTATAAAAAATTGACCTTAGATCAGGGTATCACCAAATTCGAATAAAAGATGAAGATGTGCAAAAGACCGCTTTTCGATGTCATTTTGGCCACTTTGAATTTCTTGTCATGCCTTTTGGGTTAACCAATGCTCCAACCACCTTTCAAGCATGTATGAATAGGATATTTTGCAAGCAACTAAGAAGGTTTGTTTTGGTTTTTTTTGATGATATTCTCATTTACAGTAAAACATGGGAAGAGCATTTGCAGCAGTTAGAGATTGTGTTGAAAATCTTGCAAGAAGAGTCCTTATTTGCTAAATTATCAAAATGTGAATTTGGAATGAAAGAACTACTGTATCTTGGGCACATTATTGGGCAAGAAGGAGTGAAGGTACACATGGAAAAAATCAGGGCTATCTTGGAATGGCCATCACCAAAAAATATTACCGAATTGAGAGGCTTTATTGGCATATGCACCTACTACAGAAAATTTGTGAAAGGGTTCTCCAAGTTGACTTCTCCACTCACTGATTTGGCTAAGAAGGATGCTTTCAAGTGGGATGAAGAGGCTGAAAAGGCCTTCCAAAAAATGAAAGAGGTAATGAGTAGTTGTCCCATACTTGCACTTCCTGATTTTACTAAACCTTTTGTTGTGGAATGTGATGCTTCAGGTGGAGGAATAGGGGCTGTCCTAAAGCAAGGCCAACACCCCATAGCCTTTGAGAGCAGAAAGTTGCAGCCTCATGAAAAACTTTACTCCATCTATGATAAAGAAATGCTGGCCATTATGCATGCATTGGCCAAATTTAGACAATACTTGGTGGGCAGCAAGTTTGTGGTGAAAACTGACCACAATAGTCTAAGACACTTTCTCACCCAAAAAGATCTTAAATGAAAGGCAACAAAAGTGGGTAAGCAAGATTCAAGCTTATGATTTTGATATTGAATATGTCAAAGGAAAGAATAATATAGTAGCAGATGCTTTGTCAAGAAGGCCTTCTTTTTCTCTCATGGATATTGCCAAGGATTGGAAAAACATGCTACTAGTTGAATATGCCAAAGACAAATTTGCTTGTGATGTGTTGGAAGGAATCAAAGGGGATGATAATTATAGGATTTTGAATGGGCTGATATATTAGAAGGGAAGAATTTATTTAGTTCATAACTCCAAGCTCAAATATTGAATTTTGCAAGAAGCACATGATTCCCCACTAGCGGGCCATCCGGGGATCTTCAAAACTTATAGACAGTTGAGGCAAATTTTTTTTTGGAAGGGGCTGAAGGAAGATGTTCAGAAGTATGTGAATGAATGTAAAGCATGTCAACAAAACAAATCAGAACTTACATGTCCAGCCGGCCTATTACAACCATTGCCCATTCCGGAGCAAAAATGGGACAGTATTTCCATGGATTTCATCACCGGATTGCCTAAATCCTTGGGTAAGGATTGTATCTATGTGGTAGTTGATAGGTTGACAAAATTTGCTCTTTTTTTGCTGTTACATCATCTTTTAGTGCTGCACAAGTGGCTGATATTTTTTTCAAAGAAATCTTCAGATTGCATGGGCTTCCCAAGAGCATTGTCAGTGATAGAGATAGTAGATTCATGGGTGCTTTTTGGAAAGAAATTTTTAGATTGGTAGGCACTCAATTGACTCCAAGTACCAGCTATTATCCACAAACTGATGGACAAACAGAGAGGGTAAACCAATGGTTGGAAGGATACCTAAGAAACTATGTGGGAGGGCAGCAAAAAGCATGGGGAAAATGGCTACACTTGGGTGAGTTTTGCTACAACACCACTTATCATATGTCAATAGGAATGTCTCCTTTCAAAGCATTATATGGTTATGATGCACTTACATTTGCTGACATTATATTTGGTGATAGTAGAGCCCCAAAGGCTAAAGATTGGGTGGAAGAGAGCCAAGAAATTTTAAAGCTCTTGAAAGACAATTTGCAGGTTGCTCAAAATTAGCAAAAACAATATGCTGATAGACATAGAGAAGAGAGAACCTTTCAAGTCAATGATTTAGTATATTTAAGGTTGCAGCCCTATAAACAAACATCTCTTAAAAAGAATGGAGCAGAAAAATTAAAACCAAGGTAATATGGGCCATACAAGGTAGTGCGGAAGGTTGGAGAAGTAGCATATGAACTAGAACTTCCGGAAGGGAGTAAAATCCACAATGTATTTCATGTTTCTTGTCTTAAGAAAGCTCTTGGTCAGCAAATCATCACTTCAGAAATACTTCCTCCTTTGGTTGATGAAGGTCAGCTCACACTTGTTCCGGAAAAGATTTTGAAGACACGGGAAAGAAGGTTGAGGAGTAGAATCATCAAAGAATATTTAGTGCAATGGAAGGACTTACCAAATGAAGATGCCACATGGGAAGAGGAGAAGATTTTGCAGCATCCAAATTTGAAATTGCTTGAGGACAAGCAATCTTGGGTGGGGAGGACTGTAATGTCCCCATTCAAATATGTGCATAGTAAGACAATCCCATCAATCCTACTAGTTTCCTAGGTTGGATGGGCACATGTGGGATGGTAATAAGGAAGTTAATAAATGATATTTAGACATTAGAAGGGTTCAAGCATTTAATAAATATGATGAATAAATAAATTCAAGAGAAATTCTAGGTGGCAAGTGGTTTTGGAGACATATGGAGGTGGTGGGACCCACACTAGCTTGATTTTTCAATGACACATGGCAGCTCTCTCTTGCCAATTCGAATTCATGGGAAGGTGAACACTCTTGGGTGAGTTGGTAAGTCATAACACAGGGCATTGAGCATCTTAGGTCGAAATGGGATGGAATAGTAACCTCCATGGGAGAGGAAGAGTCAAATTGGAGACTAGTGGACACTTGGGCTAGATTCCCTAGTTTTATGACAACAATAATGAAGCATCTATGACATTTATGACAAAATTCAGACCTGACTTCTTACACCTGACCATTATGACATGTCAGCCCCAAAAATAGGCTCAGGGAAGGCGCTCATGGAGTTGGAGGAATCCAAAGAGACTCAAATTCGAATTTGGGAGAAGATGGAAGGTTGGAACTAGGAGACAAGTGGCAAATGAGGAATATTTTTTAAATGAAAAATTATTGAATCTATTGAGAGGATTTCGACCCCTTGAAGGCTAATGTTGGTTATAAAATGTAGAAATCAAGTATGAGAATGGCTTTTGATGATTTGAGAAAAATTGCATTTGTGAAGAGAGAACTAGTGGATGACTAGTTCCTTGCCTTAGCCAATTTCGAGGGTGAAAGATTCCCATCCAAGTTGGTGTTTGGAGAGGCCACTCAGGTCTTTCATGGTGCTTTAATGGAGTTTTATTTGCAGGTAGCAGCTACAGGAAGTTTCATGGTTTGGTTTAGTGTAGCACTTTCTCTCCACCGTTTCCAGTTTTGAAGGCATATTCGTGCTCCTTGAGGGAGGGCGTTTTTGGTGAGCACTTGTGCTTCTTGAGAGAGCTTCTCATTATATATTTCTGATTGTAATAGCTTCATATCCTCTGTTATTGATATTCAGAAAGTCTCAGGTCGAAATACCCACTGGTTGTATGCAAAACTATTGATTAATGAGCAAACAATGTCCATTTCCCCAATGCATTGATGTATGACACTATAATGTTGATTATTTCGAATGGATGGATGATTCTCTGATATATTTGTGATCAATATACTGCCATGGATGTCTTCTACAAGTTTCATGTACTGTACTTGAGCATTTGAAGCATTTTTACTCAGTTTAGTTGTATTGGGAGGTGAAATAGTGCCATTTCCCCAAGGGTCGAATTGGGGGTTTTTGCTGTTGAATGTGAGAGAGTTCGAACAGTAGTAAAAATCAATTAATGGTTCATATGAGACCTTAATCACATACTTAACACATTATATACCTCTGTTCATAAATTTGTGGGAGTTTGGAGGCATTTGGAAGGCCATTTGCAGTGTTACTCGGGGGAGATTTAATGCACAAATTACTAGTCAAAATTACCGATATTGATCAGAATACAAATCAAGTTTGCAGCAGCATTTGGAGGGCCATAAAACATCTTTGAACCTAATATTCAAGTCTAAATACCATTCATACACTCCTACAGAAGATTTGGGAGCATTTGGGTTGATTTGGAGGTCAAAACAGTAAAACTAGTCAAAGGTCTCAAAATTGGGGAAAAAGTGGAAAAATTGGCATTTTAATAAAATTTTGAAAAAGGGCCATTACAGATTGTTTGCAGTTATCAAGCCTCCAATTAGTGACTGTCCAATCGTCATACCTTGCCACCATTATCTTGAATTCATAACATTCATCTAGCCTGTTGGACACACCCTTTGTAGTTTGGGGTGTGTCCTTATATTATGTTAGCTATGCATTATGCTTCTTTAACCATTGCTTCTCCTCTGATAAATGCTTCTTTAAGCCTTGCTTCTCCTCTGAGAACGTGTCGACTCATAGGGTTCAAGCTGTGAATTTTTCCTGAAACCTACCCATCTCCTCTTTTGCTATGAGAATTTCTCAAAACTTTCCCGATGGCTTTGAGAATTTCTGTTGGCTTTGAAGAATCTTGTTGGCTTTAAAATTTTTGCATTGGTTCTTAGAATTAACTCATCGACTTCGAGTCACTTTTTCGTGTTGGCACTGCCCATTCCCATTGGCAGAGGTACTCGTCGACCCTACCATATTCTTGTCAATCATAGGGGTCTTGTTGGCCATAATATTGACACATCGTTCAATGCCCCCTCAACTTGTGTGAATGTGACCTCGACAATGGATTTGAAACTGTGAATTCCACAAGCTTGATCTTAGGCAAGGGTTTGCGAGTACATCTTCTCTAAATTTGCTATTAGTACAAGGGTTTGTAGGGACAACTTTAGATTCACTACCAGTGTAAGGGTTTGAAGGGATTTAAAAACAAAATGGCTTATTTAAAGGAGGATGTAGAATCCAGGTAGTCTAAGGGTTCATCCTTTGATTTGCAAGGTCCAGATACAAACGGAGGGGAAAAAACATGGGAATTACAAACAAAAAAACAATTTTCAGGATTGGCCAAATTTATAGGCCCACTACTATGACCATGGAGTTAGATTTCTCATACTAGAGATCCTAGTTTTAAAATGTTGCAAAAGTTGGATTTTCTCGAAATTGAAAACAACAAGCTCCACTTATAGGTAATAGATCTCAAACAACTAGTTTTTGAAATTTTAAAACCAAGAAAACATACATTTGCAAAAATTGCTTGCGAATTCCCCCACGCTCCAATCCAAAATACCTTTACAATAGAAAAACTTGCAAGAAGATATGAGAACCTAATAGGCCTTGTTTAAATAGGCAATGAAAAGACAATAACAAACCCTTAATTCTTGTGTTCAAGTTGTTTGGAAAAGGGAATAGCCTCCCCCACTCACCAAGGTGGAAAGGGTGAAACAAGCCAAGTTAAATGGGGAACGCCTCCACTGGACTTGGGAAATTGACCTCAAAGTGCATGGGCTCCCCCCTCCCATGGCCCTGTCATACTTGCTACATATGGGAACCTGCATTCTTCATGGCACATTGGACTTGAAGGACCTTAACATTGAACATGCCTAAATTGGGCACAATTCCACATACTTCCTTTGTTTCTAGACACTAAAGGATCGACCCAAAGCCCTTTGGGCTAAAGAGACAATTGACTTCCCTCTCATATAGGGTATTCCTTGACGTTGACCTTATGAGAGCCCAATAGTTGGAGCTCAAGCAATCTAAGGATTAGGTCAAAACAATGAGGAAAGAAGGGAAGTTGGCCATATCTGAGCTCTTAGGGCCATCATTTGGGAATTCCCCCCTCTTGGATATTCCTACCCTTGGTCCAAATGATGAGTTTGTCTTGGTGGGGGACAGACTCAAGGGGCCTTGTCCATTATCTCCATTGGTTGTTGGAACTATAATTGAGTGTTTTGGTCTTCCTCGGGCACATTATGATGTGGTTGCACAGAGACACACGTGTCTCATGCGAACATTGCCTTAGATCCATGGGTATCACTGGGCATGGTCTTGTCGTGGCATCAACTGAGCATGGTTATTACGGTGGCATCAACCGAGCATGCAAGTATTTTGTAGGTCTAGATTCATCGTAGTGACCCTTTACTTCTAGATAGATACATTATTGTATTCTATTCCCCCCAAGCCTCATCACACTTCACACCTCATAGGGTGTTCGAGGGGAACCTTTTCCTTGACCTCTTTGCAAATATCTCTCGCTATTCCATTATCGGGGAGGCCATTCTTCTAGGGGAATTTAATGCCCACACCAAAAACTTACAGGTGTCCATACATGATAGGGTTGAGGACGTGCTTTGCCTCCAAGAGTTGTAGCCAGATATCGTAGGCCTTCACATAAGTTGTAAGGATGAGATTAGGCCCCTCACAATATACAGGAGACACCTTTTAAAGCTTGGTGAACCCCACGGTTTGCTAATCCTAAATAGTCTCCATTGCTACCTTGCATCAATGGGTGTCACTTGCTTCCCCCATAGTGTAGGGGCTAGTGTGGTGGACTGACATCTTGGCCAACTAGGACCTCCACCCACATATCCAACATCTCTCTATGTCTTCCCTCCCTTTGGAAGACCACACCCTCCTTGCCTTTTCCCTCTCAACACCCCCTCTTCTCCCTCCATCCCATTGCTTCGCCCACCACCCTCGTGCGGCTTTTCTTTTCAACAGAGAAAAAACCAACTCATGCACCACCCACCTTAAAGAGTTGCAACCCCCAAACTCTCACTTCATGTAACTAGACACAACCACATCCAAGTATGAGATACTTTCTATGGCCTTAGAGGAGGCCACCCTTGATTCTTATCCCCACTCCACTCGATAGCATAAGCCCACTCTTGGCTCCTGCCCCATGAACCATTGGTTCGATGAGGAATGCAAAACCCTCCATGGGGATCTTCGTTTCACCCTCACACATGATTCCTCATCTTCTCCTTGCCTTTGCAAAACCTATTGATGCCTCATCCATCATAAGAATTGAGCATTCCCTCTGAGGAAATGTGAAGTTCTTGCAACCCTCCACCACTCTCCTAAAATCTTTTGGCATACTCTTTTCCCAAACACCATGCCATCCCCCCAGACCTAAGCCCCCAGTCCATGTTCTCCCACATGATTCTCTTTACGACATTTTTAAACAAACCTCCACTCGTATCCCTTCACCACCCCTCCATTCCACATCTTCTTTGAGAGAGACATCAGGAGAGCAACTAGGGCTATGATTACCAACAATGCAGTACACAAAAGGAAGGTCTCTAGGTTGAACTCCTCAAGCATGATATCTGATCTCTTGATTTATTTAATCATGTGGTATGCTTCGACGTGCCCCAATCCAAGTTTAGACACATCACTCACTTAATCCACAAATGAAGGAACAGTTTCAATTTGAACAATTACGAGACTATCATGGTTGGACACACATTCTCCAATATTTATGTCACAATCTTGCATCAATGGCTTTCAAATGAGTTGGAGAGTTGACACCTTAGGGCTAGAGGATAGGCAGGTTTTCTCTTGGAGTACCTAACAGTCGATCGCATTTTCACACTCAAAGCCATTACTAAGGAGGCTTGTCATTGCTACAATCCCAAGAGAGGCCCTATTCTAGAGGCTTCATAACATTGGCATCTTTGGCACCCTTCTAGTTGCCATCATGAGATTGTACATGTAGATTTTGGGCTTTTGTTGGATGACACATGACCTTTTTGACTTTGTCTAGAGTACCATTGGGGTAAAGCAAGGGTGCCACCTCTTGTCAACCCTCTTTGGGATCTACATTGACAAGTTGGAATCTTTCATCCATAAGAACATCTAGGTTGGAAATGGTTTCCTTTGACATCAAGTGTTGATCTCCTTGTACCTTTTCTTTGATGGCTTATATTGCTAGCCTCTACTCTTGAGGGTCTATAGAGGCAAATTGATGCCCTGGCCAATTTTTGTGAACTTCGATAGTTGACAGTCAACTTGGGTAAATTGTAAAACCAAGGTCACGAGCTTCAATGCATCAAAGAGATTTCTTTCTGACCTACATTTCTACTTTTGCGGGGCAAAGATTGAGATCACGTTAACTTACACCTACTTGGGGGTCCAATATAGGGGGGTCTTGCTTTAGCATGCTATAGGCTCTCCAATGTTGGTGCAACAAAGGGTAAACCATACAACTCTTGAACCCTCATTGATAGAAAGCATTTCTAGAGTCAGTTTCAGGACATTTCATCCGAACTTTACTTATTGGAGGCGGTTATTAGATCCGAGGTCCTCCATGGTTCAGGAGAGCAGTCACCTTTTCTCTGAGCTGGATATCAGGAGAGCAGTCAAAGCTGTGAGTAACAATAGAGCAGCGGATGAAGAAGGCCTTCAGGCCGAGTTCTTGAAGCATGGTATTCAGTCTCTTCAGTCCTATATTGCTGATGTCTTTAACCACGTGATATGTTTCGACTTCCCCCTGCTTGGGCAAGACACATTATTCATCCGATCCACAAATCGGGGAGTAGTTTTGATCCAAACAACTATAGGACTAGCATGGTGGGCCATACCTTCTCCAAACTTTATGCCACAATCTTACACCAGTGGCTTTGAGAGGATCTAGAGAGATGACATCTCAAGGCTAGAGGATAAGAAGGCTTCTGCCTTGACTACCGGGCGATTGATCATATATTCACACTTCAAGCCATTGGCTCGCCATCGCTCTTTGAAAGTCTATTGTTGCTTTGTAGACTTTTGGAAAGCGTTTGATACAATGCTAAGGGAGGCATTATTCCAGAGACTTCACGACATTGGTATATCGGAGACCCTTCTGGTAGCCATCATGAGGCTATATGAGTATGTCTTGGGTCGCCTTGGGATGGTACATGGACTTTCGGATTTGATCCAGAGTACCATTGGGGTAAAACAAGGATGCCCCCTCTCGTTGACCCTCTTTGGGATTTACATCGATGAGTTGGAGTCTTTCCTCCATGAGCACATAAAGGAGGGTGATGGTTGCCTTTTACATTAGGTGCTGATCTCCCTACCCCTTTTTGCAGATGATATGATCTTGTTGGCTTCTACTCCTAAGGGTCTGCAAAGGCAGATTGATGCCCTAGCCAACTTTTGTGACCTTCGACGGCTTACGGTCAACCTTAGTAAAACTAAGGTTATGATCTTCAATGCATTGAAGAAAGATTTAGCAGACGTACATTTCTACTTCATAGGAGAAGAGATTGAGATCGCCACTTCATATATTTACTTAGGAGTACAGTTCACAGGGCCTTGTTTTAGTATGCGTTAGGCCCTCTAGCTTCGACTCAACAAAGGTTATGGTTCCTTGGCCCTCATCGAGAGACAATGCTTCCAGAGTTAGTTTTAGGACATCTCATCCAAACTTTACCTCATGGAGGCAATTATTAGGCCCATAGTCCTTTATGGTTCCGAGATTTGGGGGCCAAGCTTGCTATAGACAGATTGGGCCCAGATGGAGAGAGTTCAGACCTTGCTTCTCAGGCGCATTATCTGATGCAAATGTACAGTTCCGCAGCCCTTTATTCGGACAGAGTTTGGTGTCCACCTCTTACGCCTCGAGGTCATCTTTCACTTGGTCTCCTTCCTTCATAGAGTCAGAGCTTTCAAAGATTCGGCCACCGGGAGGGACATGCACCCCTACCTTGCAGTCTGCTCCTTGGAAGCCATCACTTCAGGCCATCCCATGGGTCGAGCATGAGGTTGGTATTCAAAGGCTTCTCGGTTTCTCCAGTCAGTGACCATTTCCCTGAAGCACCTTCCACCATTCAAATTCTCTCGGTATCGCGCTATCTCTGGCCACCTACGTAGGTACTGAATAAGATCATCAGAGAGGATATCTATAGGTTGTTCATTCAGGTCACTTGTACTTCACCTTCGACGGGCCTGGGCTCGAAGATGTCCTACCTTAAGCACTTCTTGGAGTTTTAGGATGGCATCATTGTCTTCCCCCCATACTCACACAAGCATTGGATGCACTCCCTCAAGATTCCTTTGGGACAACTCCAAGTGGGATCTCATAGACTTCGGGTGGAGACTGACCATCATATACCACGATCTGAGAGGATTTTCTAGGTGTGTCACTTGTAGGAGCCAGAGATAAAGGTACACGTCATTTTTAGGTGCCCCCTATACTAGAGATCAGAGGACGTTACGACTGCCTCTATAGAGACGTAGGGGTTTCCCTCTCTACTTTCTTTGGACATTAGGACCAGAGATGCCTAGCCCTCTTCATTAGAGAGATTTTCAGCCACAAATGTCAGCTCTTACACACCCTGCCTCGCCTTGGGATGATTAGGAAGATCACATCATACTTTCATGTTGACCCGCCGGAGCGGAGCAACAAGCAGCGAGCTAAGTACTTTAGATAGTAGAGTGGTGAGACCTTGTACCTCCCTTAGCCTCTTCCTCTAGGGGATCGATCCATATCTTCGAGACTAGCTTAGAGGTGCCGGACAACACACTAGTCCACACCCCCCAAAGCGTCAGAGGGACCAACTCTCGGTGTACCCGGTGTAGGGATCCTCCCACTGTCGGATGCCTTCTCGGCCTCAGCAAAGCAGTCAAATATCTATCCAGAGTTTTTTTCCTTTGGCCTTAGATGTTAGGAGTATTCCCCACTCCTACTTCCCCCCCAAGATCGTCCAACAAGACACCTAGGTGGCTCCAGATGACCTTGATAGTGATAGCGATCAAGTGCCCCAATCGCCCCCATCGCCATCGGTTATTAGAATTAGACGTATTTGATTTCATTGGCTTCATAGTTTGTCTTCTTTGCCTACATCACCGTTCCTTAACACGGCTTTATACATGTTTATGAAGATACCGCACTGCTTGTATCTTTTCTTTATTTTACTCTATATTAGGTTTAGATCCGACATTGTTTAGGAGTTGCGTTTGCACTCTCACATTGTACTCATATTGTTTGTATCCTTTTAGTCCCATTGACCTAGTTTTGTGGTCATTTGTTGGACATTAATAAAATTATCTTATCTTATCTTAGTCCCAATGGGACAATATTTGTCCACATAATCGTTGAAAGAAATTAAACAACTACGTATGGAGACTGTTCGAGATTATGATAGAAGAGAAGATTGTCCAAGCTAGATCCCAATTGGGAAGGATAAAACACTCAGTGTTACAAATATCGTGTCGGCGAATATATCGCCTAGGGTCCAAAAAGAAATTATCGGATTTTTCGGCGAAAGTTTCAGCAAACATCGACAATATATTGGCAAACTTACAAAAATACAAAAATATTCATTTTTTTCAATTTTCTAAACATCTAAAGATTCATTTTTGGATCTATTAAGTTTATTAGAAAGATATATATATATATATATATATATATATATATATATTATTTCCCTCCACAACCCGCCGTCCCCTGAAAAATAGGGGGTGCACTCTAATTGTCTCGGGGACTCATCCCCACCGTTCCCCCGTCCCCAAAGCCAGTGTAACATTGAATAAACACATCGCCACATGAATATGGAAAGAAAATTGATATAAAAGATGTATAATACATCTAGTGATAGATCACACTTAAAAAATGAATCGTGTCCTGGATCATGAGTCCTTGACTCATGAATCACCAAAACAATACAATCAATGTATCTCATATACAATGAAATCAAATAAATAAACTTTTGATTCCCTCTACCCCTTTTATGGGCAAAGGTAATCGCTCTAGTAATGGCTCTACGTCTAGAGCTAGAAGGCCCTGGTGGTCGTGGGACATTTAAAAAAATGAGTGTGAAACATAAATCATAAATAATACATGTCAACGAATCATTGCCTATATTGGGATCCTATTCATCAATAGCACCCTATGCCTCCCTCCTCTAGGCTCTAGTCCTTGCCTCTACCTCAAATCTCAAAATTGATCCTCCAAGGACATTAGTCAACGACTCAACACCTTACAATTTTGATGAAACTTCCTAATCCAATCATTAAAACAAGGTAGAAAAACCTTCCCATGTTTAATAAGTGATTTTGCTTGAGTGAAGAGTACATTTTTATTAAGGTCATGACAGAGGAGTTCAACAATCAACACGACCAACATCAAGGTAAATAGAGGGGTTAATGTGCTTGATTAAATGCCAATCCCATACCCTCATACATGATAAAATCCATTGGAAACTTTGCAATCCTAAAATCCTGAAAAACTATTAAGTCTGTTGAATTTTGAATGGGATCTAAAATTCTACTTTTTGCATATGAAGTTTGATGAGGTTGGAACCACTCTCAAACATCTTGAAACAATTAATGGTATGTTAAAAATTTAAGTAAAAGGATAGAAAATGAAAGATAAGGAGAAATATTACCATTTAATATGACAAATTACTAATGAACAAGGCAACATTTTTTATGGGCACGACAAAAGAAAATTCGAAACGCGGCAACTGAGCAAAAAAAGGGCAAAAAATCGCGATATCTTTGTTCGGAGAAATCGCCAAAAAATCGGGAAAAAATCGCCAAAAAATCGGGGGAAAAATCAGCCGATATATCGCCAAGGGGTTAGCATCGCGATATATCGCAATGTTGCCGATATATCAGCGATGTTTGTAACAGAGAAACACTTCTGCAAGAATGCTTTGTCACTAACCTTAATTAGAGATTGAGAGGTGCACTATGAGTCCGGGAGTCCACGACCAACAAAATTGTGAAGAAGCTCTTCAAAGGGCCCAATAGCTAGAGACTGGCATTTGATTTAGTCAAATGCTTAGAAATTGAAACAATATGGATTCAACTGAGAGTAGATCCTGATGTGTTTCCCATAGAACTTACCTCTCATTTCCTACTTTTGGTGCTATGATCATGGCAGGATAAATTAGAGGTAAATGAATTGTGTATTTCCTGTGGTCCCATGACATTGGATTAATTTCTTGACATACAATAATAAAGTTAAAGTCAGATTTGAGATAAGATCATATGAATTGCGATTTTGGGCTAGAAAAGGGGTTTAGATAAGAAAAGACCCTGTTGCACTTAAAAACTGTTTTATTGTTCAATAAGATATTATATGGAAATAATAGACATGTTTCTATTTATTTTTAATTTTTCTTTTGGAGAGGATTATTACATGTGGTATGCTTCCAAATTTCTCCATCGTGTTATTAGCCACTTGGTGTTACTCTAATAGAAACTTGATTTGAGATCAAGGAGTTGCAGTTCAATTCCTCAGTTTTATTGATAATGCAGCAACTCTTTTTCCAAAGAATTACTTGCAGTTGTATATTTTGCTCCTATTCAAGCACCTGTGATAAATGCTGCCACAAGATAGATGGAGGGATTCATTGGAAATGTTGAACAATCTAATGGTGGGCTGAACTTGTTAAAAGGGTAAAACCAAAAGACATAATGTAGTTATGGAGAGCAGAATAGGGAATGAAACATGTTTTTTATACAAAGAGGCAATGAAACATGTTCTTTATTCATTTGAAAAAATAATTTTATATTTTTTGTTTTGCTTTTATGGAGGTAGACTATGTATGGCAGAAAAGCAGTGAAGGGGATAGATCATGTTTATTCTTGCTGTTTTTTACTTTAAAAAATAACCATCCGAGTAGAAAATATCTATGGTAGTTAAATAACAGGTTGATTGAACAAGGGAGAATGGTCAAGGTATGAATGCTCTTAAATGTTGGAGATACTTTTTGAAGAGGTTGGTTGTGAAGGGTTTCTTGTTGAATGTTTAAAGTGATAATTGATATACTGTTTCTTACCAACAAAACCAGTGGTAAATGCATCATTCACAATAAAGAGGTAAAGGTGATCTTTCATCTCTGTGCAATGAATTCAATTCGAAGCTAGTCCCCAACTCATTAGCCTAGGTCGTCATGACTTTGGGATCAAATTTCGATATCTCAACTGATCTTTTAAAGCAACGTGGAACCATTCAATGCTAGTTGTGTATGGATGTGATTTTTACCTTGTTGATTACTTTGTCTTACGATATTGAGTTTGGCTACATCTTTGGTGACTTGGTCAGAATTAATTTTGATTTAATTAATTTCTCAAAATTTTCATTTCAAAATTAATAAATTCTGTGTTTAAAAAAAAAGATAGATGTGTGTATAATCTTGGCATAGTTCCTCTTTGGTGTTGTGTAACCTTGGAGGCAAAAGTAGACTCTAAGGGATATACACACACAGAGAGGCTTGGGACAAATCTGTACACCTGTTGTCGAGCTGGTTGCCACCACCTTTCTATTCAGCTGTATTTTTAATGACAGTGGGCATGTATGACATAATCCCTATGTTTCCACGTCGTATGGGTTTTCTGGGCTTGTAGGGCCTAAAGGCCCTGCAATAAATAACCACTGCAGACGAACAAGGGACAAAGATCAGCTCATTGACACAGAAACATATATATATCATGTGAATAATTTGACACAGTTCCATACCAGTGTTAGCATGTGTGTGTATGTTGATTTTCTGAGGTAGTGAATTTAGACCATGGATTCTATTTTATGCACTTGATGCCCGATTTTTATTGAACTTTTTAAATCTGGAGGAGATTGAAATCAAATATACATTGGCTCTCCGTCAACACTTGGACATATAAACAGCTTAGAGTACCACTGCACTTTCTGCCTCCTTTCCTATTCTATGATATTTACAGTCCTTGTACGCATTACATTTTTACATCTATCTTATATAAAAAAGTATACAGTCCTAAACAGTTCTTCATTAACTCCAGTAGCCCTAGACTCTGGAACCGAAACTGACCGAGTACCACAGAATTTAATATAGGTCAGTATCAGTGACCAAGTAGAGACTGAGAGTGCCTCCACTGAAAGTGTGTTCAGTAAGGGTACCCTCCACAGATTGGGTGTTAAAAATCGTGGTAAACATGAGTAAAAATCTATGAAATTACTTTTACGTTCTGAATTTGATTAGTTATGGGAATCAGCCCTATATTTTGAATACTGTAATGTTCTTTGGTCCACTCAATCACAAGCTTTGAGTCTCCAAAGACTCGCAATTGTATTGTGACCTCTTTGTATGTCAGTTTGTTTTGTTAGGTGCTGTTCCATTTCCTAAAGATGTTCAACGCTTGAAAGAGCTTGGAGTACGAGGTGTTGTTACACTGAATGAGCCTTATGAGACGCTGGTCCCTACCACTCTGTACCAGGTAATGCCATTCCTTGTTAATTGTCTTATGTCATCTGTGGAGGAGTATTCCATGACTTATTTTAAAATCTTTGAGGTAGACAGCAAATGATGATGCTAATGGATACATTCTGCAACTCATTTTACTAATTGAAACATTTAAGTGATTGATAAGAATCTTAGATCCTAATTATTTGCATAAAGAGTTGGGTGGAGAGTTTCTACTTATATATTATAAACATTTCACATATAACAAGCTGTGCTCTATTGTCCAAGGTTCAAAATGGTCATATACTCATTAATAGGGTCTTGTCAACCTTTGTCAAATAGGGAATTTGACTTGATGCTTTTGGTGCTTAAAAGGTGGGGCACTACATACAGACCCGCTTCGGGAAACTTTGTCCCATAGTTTTACTGGAAACAATACAGATACTACTATTGCTTTTAGCGATACAACCCGTAGAATGGGAATGATTTCTTAGTTATTCAATCAACAAAAAAAAACGTAACAACATCCAGTTAGTAGAATCAAAGAGCCCTATTCCATGAATCACTATAGTATTCTGCATAGGAGAAATTAGCTAGACATCCTTGTTTAATCAATGCAACAATGTGCCTTATGTAGACTAGGATACTATCCAATTTACGGAGAATCATACACACAAGTCACATTTTTTATTTTCTTATGGCTATCTTCCAAATGTCAGTGTCTGGTTCTCAACAAGTTGTCGTGATGCAAAGCATTCCTCCTCTAGCTGTCTGCCACATGTCCTCCTGTGCCTAATGCTTCTCAACATGTGTGCCAATGTGATTACTTAGTTACTATGCCCCAATGTTTCTCCTCAACATATGCTCCTCAACCCACTTCAACCAACCTCCATGAAATATGCTCCTCAACCCAAGCATCCTCAAGTCAAGTGTCCAACCTCTAAGGTGTATGTCACATGTCCTATGCTCTTAGGGCTAAGTGCCCTACTCCAAGTGCCTAGCACTTCTAGGTAGGTAACTCTCCTAATTGAGCAATCGACTACCCCATTGTATGCATCCCCAATGTATTAGTCATTATGCCGATTAGGGTGACAACCTCTTAGGTAAGGGCACTTAGCCAAGGTCAAGTTACATCCCCCCCCAAACTGAGTCATCCATATGTCCATGAAACATCACCAAGGGACTAGGAGACCTAGCACTCTCCTAGCTAGGTGAAAACACTTCTTGAGTAATCCCAAAAGCTAACAATGTCACCAGTGAGATGGTACCTGAAAAGTGGACTAGATGAAATTAATAATGACAAAAGGTGGACTATATGCGATGTATCTTCAAAAGTGGACTTGTTGTAATGTATCATGACAAAAGGTCAGCCAAAACCAAAGGTCCAAATCAGAGTCAAAGGTCAATGAAAAGTAAAAACGTGAAAAAGTCGAGTTTGACTAAATTTCCAAAGTTTCACCTTAAGGTCAACTCACACTGTCTGAAATATATTAAGGTATTTATCTTGTTAGATGTCTCATACAACTGTAAAACTCTATTCTTCCCTGAATCTGATTTGTGCTCAATCTGCGAAGGTATTTTAATTTGTTTGCCATCTCAACACCCGTAAGAACCAAAATACACCCAAAGCCTCAACTGGCCTGAGCAAAAGTACCCAAATGTACCTGCAGATACATGAGAGTATTAGTTCATTCTTGCCATGCCATTAAATCACCATGTCAACTTACCAAAACATAATTTAGAAAACCCATTTGCCTTTTGAATGCCCAGTGTTGGTATTTGGACCTGTATATCAGGATTCAGCAATTGCATGTATAATCCTCTAAAATAGTTCACATATCAACATTCTGTTTATTATATAATAAACATTTCAAGGTCCAAAGCGGTGATATACACATCAGTAAGGTCTGGTTAACCTTGGTCAAACAGGGAATTGGGAATGGTCCTTGTATTTGTAATAGACTAGTATCTGTGTGATTGCTGCTCCAATTTCTGTGAAATTTCAACTTGTAACTGTCTGAAAACGTCTTTTCTCTAATGAATCCAATCTCATGCAACTTGAATAAAGAGTTATGTATGATTTACGAAACCTTGCTATTTAACCATTTCCCAGAGAAGCAAACTTGTACGGATTGTAAATCATTGAATTTTGCACCAAATAATGTGAAATTTAGTAAATAACAACGCCAAGTGTCTTATTTCAGATGAATCAGGTCATGCTTAATTTGGATCTCGAAATCAAAAGATATTCATAATTTACTGCAACTTACAATTTTAAAATTTTTGGTGGTTCTCATGACTGGATTTGAACCCCACCTTGTATAGAGTCACAGACTGCATTTCCTAAATTTATATGCCAAATCTGCTGATATTTTAAGCACAGATACTATTAAGTTTCCTTCTTTCAAAAAAATAAGACTACTCAATTTGGATCTCCCCATCAAATTTTATAGGCTATAGCTCTGGGATTGAAGAGTACTTCTGGAAGGTACTGGTCTGAGAATTGTTTGCTCTGAATCCTGATACCACTTTTTTTCTCTTGAGAATAATTCCCCTGGCCCTCCTGCACTTAAGCGAAGAATGAGGAAGCTGGCACTGTGCCAGGACCATTCTGCAGATTTCTCCACTCTTCCTGGACTTCTGAAAGGAGGGTGGTATTAACCTCCAACCGCAATAATGGGTGGTAATCTCTCAGGATTCTGTGGGAATGGATTCCACAACCTTGTTGAGCATTATGCCTTAGTGGAAAGGGTTGAACCAACTGAGCTATCCCTCGGGGCTTCTCTGATATCATTTGTTATGCTCCAAATTTCACAACAGAGATTACATGAAATATTTCCACTCTCCAAACCAGTGGAAATATCATGAAATATTCATAAAATAGCGAAAAGTATCATAAATGATGCAGAAATACACAAAGATGGGGAGAAGCATCTGGTTTGAATGGGAATACATTTCTTGCTCTTTAAGTCCTCTCTCTTTCTGTTTCAGGAACATGGTATCAAGCATCTGGTTATTCCAACAAGAGATTATCTCTTTGCTCCTTCATACGACGATATACGAACAGCTGTGGAATTTATTCATGGTCCGTAAGCATCTTTTCCCTTTTTAATACTACCTGAATTGGCTGGTGTAGATTATTTACTTGGATTCAAAAAAATGCTCTTGGTCATGTCTTTTCATCATCATTATTCATGTGTAAATTAAAAAATGTATCTATGGTTGATAAATTACAGTCAAAATGCTACTTCTGGTTTGAAATACAAATTTATTGCCAGGTATGGTCATATTGTACGTTTCCCTCCCACTATAGCTTCATCTTCATTCGGCCCTTATATATTGTATTTCCATGTCTTATTTATACAGAAAATGCAATCTGTGGGAAGATGACTTATGTTCATTGTAAAGCTGGGCGAGGACGCAGTACAACTATTGTACTCTGTTATTTGGTATATTCTTTTTGTTCACTGTCTTCTCAATTCATGTATCAATAGGAATTTCATAAGTATATTGTGATGTCTGAATATATTCTTCAAAATAATGAACCGACTACTTCAGTGTTGAAAAGAGAAATCACTTTTAGGGAATCTCTTTTGGTAGGGAATGTGTCCATTTTAACATGTTGCAACATCTCCACCTTGATGTTAATTATTTTCAAATAGGATAAATAATTTAATTATGAAATGATTTTCACCAGTTGCTGGTTTGGTAGCTGTAGCTTCTGTCAGAAGCTACATGCTAACTGGAACTATTACGTTAAGGGTGGTTCTCCGATTAGGTTAAATATTTTCAATTAGAATAAATTATGAAATCATTTTCACCTGTTGTTGGTTTATGAACTGTAGCTCCTGTCTACAGCTATGCTTAACTGGCACTGTTACACTACGTGCTATTCTCGGATTAGGTTAAATATTTTCACATAGTATAATAATGAAACCAGGTGCAACTTTCTTAAGGTAGATCTACATAAACTTCAGTAACGGAAAAAAACAGATAATTTTGCTATGTTTAGCGTTACTTAAAAGATTGCCTTGACATAATTTGTGTGTGAAACATCTAATGTCTCAACTGAAGCTAATTTTTGTGTAAGAAGCTGTGGAAAATGGCCCCGTGTAAACCAAAACATGATCTCCCTTGGCTGTTGGATAATATCAGGTGGAATACAAGCAAATGACACCTGCTGATGCCTATGAATATGTAAGGTCTAAGAGGCCAAGAGTTTTGCTGGCAGCCTCGCAGTGGCAGGTAGGCAGACTACACTTCTTGTCTTTGCTATTTAAAAAGTTGCATCTCCATATAGAATATCTGACGGTTTAATTTGAACAGGCAGTACAGGAATATGAAAAACGGAAAAATGGAAGTCAGACAAAATTGACAAGTCAGACAAGATTGACTTTTCCTGTTCGGCTTTCACTTCGAGATCAGTCTCCTATGATGCCTATATACATATCCCACAGGTTATATGAAAACAATGTGACTACCGACATAGGAGATAGGGACATCTGTTACGATGATTCAATTGTTCTTGTTACAAGTGCCGATCTTGAGGGATATAGAAGTATTGAAGATGCAGGTCTCATTGGAAATCATTTATGGAAAGAATTGAAGGTAACTTATCAGGTGCGCTTTGTTGCTGCAAGAGGGGCAATAAGAGCTTCGGCTGCACTGGCAAGGCTATCTTACCTATGGGTTGGCTGTCAGACTGAAGGTAAAGCACGGCCAAAAGATCTTCCTGTGGCATCCCTGAAATCTTTAAAATCTCTGGAGAGCTGCTCATCCGTTGCAGACCGTGTACCTAGCATGCGTGTGGATGTTCTATGTGCACAGGGTGTAGTTAATTGTTGAGGTGTTGACAGGACATTACGTGATGCTTTAAATCAAATCTTTGTAAGCTAGAAGGTTTATACATATTCATTTTAGAACTTGAACATCTCTCATCTGCATTGTTGTCTAAATTAGCTTGCGGGGCATATTCTAGGAAGTACCAGACGCCTTCAAGTTCAATTCTGGAACTTGCATCTAACAATAAGGTTTTAAGACCTTGTCTTTTTTCAAGCATTGACATCACGAAGTGTCAGGTTATTTGGCCGTCAAGTGCATTTAAAGCTTAATAAGCTTATAGAAAGTATTGTAATGCCAGGCAAATAATTGTGCTGCAAATGAGCTTTTGGTTGAGTAATTTTTGGCTTTCTGGAACAAGATGGTAGTACTGTAAAAACACATGTATGGTGATTATAGGAATATATTGTAACAATGTTGCTATTCGCATTATATGTCCGGCTTTCAAACTTTGGCTGTTTATTTATCTGTTGATATCCTAGTTTAGTTCTGTTGTTAGATGTGCTGTTATATCCACGAACCTACTTCGGTGGTATTGAACTATCGATTCGTGCTGTTTGGAGCCAAGGGGGCATATTTTTTGGTATTTAGATTATTTTTTCTTAATATCATTGAGGTTTGCCAAACAAAGGTTCTAGGAGTTTAATTTAACTAAACAATTTGGTGTCTGCTAATTTTTAACTTATTTGAAAATTTCTCGAATAACTTTTCTTGGGGCGTAAATATCTTACTAAGAAGTCGAATTGTTGGATTGAAAATATGCTTCCATTTCATTTTAATAGAATTGGATAATTCTACTCTTAATTGCCTGTGGTTGGCCCTTTTCTTGAGGCGTAAATATCTTAGAAGTGGAATTGTTGGATTAAAAATATGCTTCCATTTCATTTCATAATAGAATTGGATAATTTTACTCATAATTGCCTTGTGGTTGTATGTCAGTTGGAAACGTTGAAAATATAAAAAGAGAATCATTTTATGATCAAGCGTCGTTAATTATTTGACAGCTGTGAAAAGTATGGAACTAGCGGGAATTTGTTTCCCAAATAAAATTAGCTTTGGACTAACTTTTTTACAGGAGATTGCATTAATTCAATGGTCCAGACTAAAAGCTTTATGGAGCTGTCAAAAGGTTTTAAGACGTGTATGGCTCTAGTTGTACCTGAACATTTGTTTTGACTGGGGAATGTATTTTAAAGTGGCGCTATCTAGAAATATTGCAGATTGACTTTTCATTACAACCAAACATATTTCTCATCCACATCGTCTCGTACTTCTTACTACTGCACCGTTTTTTTCCTCATCTTTTTTATATCTAACAAGAACTTTTTTTAACAAAGATTATAGTATTTAGGAAGTTTTTCATATATCTGATGGTGCTCTGATCCAGATTACAAAAAAATCATGAAAAAAAAATCTTTGAAAACTAACCTGCCAGACACCGAAAGTGTCACTCTTCTTCTGGCTCACTGGTTCATTGGTTGCCTTTCATTCCCCTTTTCCTCGATGACTTACCCCTCTGTCATCCAACATAACATTCTTGAAGGAGCTCCATCTTCAGCATGGTGATTTCTGTTGAAATAGCCTACACGGGAGTTTGTAAGCTACACGGGAGTTTGTAAGTTATCTTTTATGGTGCACCAACTTTTATAAATGAATGCACAACTGTTATCAACGTCCACAGGTAACTCTAGATACTTGTTTCCAGTATATACTATATACACACACCTGAGTTGATCTCAGGTTACACACACAAGGTCTCTTCAATTTTTGGATAGGTTGCCTTCAATCTACATTCTTTCTTGAGAAATTACTCTCTTTTCAACTGTTGCAGCCTCTTTCTATTGAATTGAAGTTTCCTTCACTTTTCTAAGTCACCTGACTCATGATTTTCTTGATCTCCTTGTGCTTACTCATCTGATTGGAACCAATGTTCACTCCTGCTTCCCAACACAGATTGATGAGAAACTAACCTTGATCACCTTTCTCTCTCGCTTGCCCTTCGAGTGCCCTCCCATAGGATCTAAATGCTACTATCCAAGGACTCAATTTCTTAAAGACACCTCGTGGCTATCTTTTTCTAGGAAGGCCACTACCTATGACGGCTGCTTTTACTGTATTTTTGCATTATTACCACTCGTGAGAAATCACTCCTAGTCGCAGTCAATTCCTTGCTTCTCCAGCTGTGTTGATTGGATGGTTCTTTCAGCTCTCTACTTTGTCTAGTTTAGGTTGTGAACAATTTTATTATTTACTAGCGTAGATCCATCTTAAAAGGGGATCTACCAAGCACCAAGAGGATCAAATCTTTCGAGGTGCAAACCCTTCCTCAACATTTACACTCTTCAGATCAAGTGTGTAATGCGATGTTAATGGTTTTAATTTATCTAATTTTTGTAATTTTATTTCGAAATGTTTTAAATCTAATTTGAACCGACATGATATTTTTTATAATATTTTATTGTTTTTTATAAAAGAAACACGTATCAACTCCACGATGAGCACGGAAGGAGTTACACATCCCCCTACCGGGCTGTAGAATGCGCCTCTTCAACGCAATGACCATGATTAAATGGTTCTTTCAGTTCTCTACTTTATTTAATTTAAATAATGAACAATTTTACTATTTATTTAATTTAAATCATGGTAGCTTGAAGACAATGTTTATCCTTCTCCTAGTCATTTCCAATTTTCATCATCATAAATAGATTCATCTATACTACCAAATTTATCTTAGTCATGTCCAATTCTCCTAGTCATTTCCAATTTTCATCATCATAAATAGATCCATCTTTACTACCAAACTTATCTTAGTCATTACCAATTTTCATCAGGATAAATGGATCCATCTTAGTAGAATTGTTTCAACTTCTACCAGATTGTTAGGACATTGAAGACGTAAACGTCTTCCCTTTTAAATTTCTAATTAGAACCACATATTTTCACTTCTAAATTATACTTGGAATCTCTATTAAACTTTTACATAAACGCCGTGTGCTGGTGGCTTCCATTTATGTTGATCTTTGATGTTGTTTTCTCTTACTCATCAATTTTGGGAAAACTGATATTGCCATCTCCTTTATTTATTTCCAATTTCAGTAAGTTGATTCATATTTCATTTTTTGTTTGTCCAATTTCAGGAAGTTGATTCATATCAGCTTTGTGTTTATACCTTTAGTAAGAATTTTAGTAAATGAAATTCAGAAGGCCATCCAAAGCTAAAGCTAATTCAGGTGCAATTATTGTCCTCTAAAAAGCTTTCTTTCACTCTTCTTCCTTTCATTTGATAATTGTGAACATATAAATGATAGTCCCAGGTCCTACACAATTTTTTCATTGAGACGTTTTTCAGCTAGAAATAGTTAAGTCATTATTGTTGACTTGAGGTCTTTGGCAAGTCATTTTATGAGCATACTTCTTTACAAATTGTTTTCCTTCTAGGGCCCAATTTAGTTGATAACTTTCTTTGCTAAATAAATTATTATGTATATTTTTTTATTTCCTCTAATATTATTGTATTTGTCTTCAAGCCTTGATCCTTCATTTCTTGTGAAAATGTTTATGAATTTAGCTATACTCTCAATACTTCAATTTTCTGGTGAAAATGTTTCCTAATTTGTTCTTGTTTATCTATTTCCCTTCAATTCCTTTTAATTGCTCCTATGTCATAGGATCCACAAGTTGTTAGTTTTAATGTAAAATATGATTAGCAATATACTTTAAAATGTTAGAAAGTGATAACAAGGAAGGTCTTCTGCATTGCATGTTTCCTTGCATGCAGAAGATTTAAATAACGAAGCCAATTGTATTTAATATATTTTTTCCAAGTCTACTTTGGAAAAATTAATTAAAGTGATCTAATTATTAATTGACTTAATGGAACACTTTAAGTGATGGCCAAATTTAATCTTGGCCATCCAATCTCACTGGAGGATCTCATCCATAGATCCATAGTGAGATTAGGGTTTTCGCTTAGCCAATGAGTTATAAAGGAAAGATCAATTGGTGGAGAGGACACAATTACATTTTGACAAATAGAGAGAGCAGTTTTGAGTGAGAGAGTTTTTGCAGAGGAGGAGGATAGATCCATAGAGGACCCTACGGACCAGCAGGAGAGAGCCGAGATTGATTTGCAGAGGGAGGCCGTACAACAGTCGTACGGATTCCGTACAGCTGGCATCAGCAGGCTGTACAACAGCCATCCGTACAGCTGCACAGCAGCCCATACCTTTTAGCAGGGTTTTTCTCAGTGAGTTTGTGTGGTATGATTTTGCGGTTTGGCCATAGATCGATTTCTGAATTGTATTTCTCCATATTTTCTTTATAAAAATGTCTTCTTCGACTGCTGCATCGGTTTTCCCATCTTGAGTTTTGTTCCGGGGTTTATACCCAAAAATATTGTGTTTTCTCTATTGGTGTGATTGATTAGTATTTCTTTGAGTATTTATTTTCCGCTGCATAGTGAAGAAATCTATGTGTGGTTAACAGTAACAATTTGGGTTTAATTAATTTATCCAGCATACTCTAGCCCTAAAGTGGATTTTAAAGAAATTTACATAAAATATCCAGAATAACATACATAAATAGCTGAAAACTGTGACCATTATTTAATTGTAATTTAGTTCAGAAATTCTGGAGCATGCATCTCTTCAGTGAAAGGCATGAGATAATATTCAAAATGATCACCATATTTGAACTTTGAAATCATTCATTGCCCATGACCCAACCGAATGCCTTCTTTAGAAAGCAGTGCGGCCTTCGAGTTCCGCTCCATGTAGACATGCCGAATTGAATTGAGAAAAAAATCAAGTGTCTAGTATTCTGTGAATCTCCTCAAACATAAAAAGCAAAAATAAATTGTAACACTTCTGTGCTCTTCTGGACCCATTTATAACTGTCGTTGAGTCGCCAAAAATCTGAAGGGATTTTACATTTCTTTCCTTTGCAAAGAGCAACAACAATTTTAAAGACACGAGCTTGGCATAATTATTTGTTCCTAGGCCTAACCCCATTTTTATTTTGCAGTAATGAGACTCTGAGAAAAAAAGCACTACATCCCCTCCACAAGATTGGAAATTGTTTTGGGATGCCCGTCGAAAAAGTCCACGGTTTCGAATGGTCCTCTTGTTCTTCCCGAATACTTTGAATTGGAATGATTCCTTTTTCTTGTAGAAAATGCGAGTATGCTGAGTCCTTGAGCAACAGTTATTTCTGGGATCGATGCCTTGTCCTCGAATATGGCTGCATTCCTGGCCAGCCACACTCCCCACCTAACAATCAGCGGTAAGGCTTTTATCCGTCGATTTGAGGATGCTGAAACCTAATCTCTCCATGCACTTTCCACCGAAGGGCCTTGCCACCTGCAATCCTGACCCAATTTATCTGAATATTCCTTCCAAATTTGTTTTACATAAGGACAACCAATAAAAAGATGAATCATTGTTTCCTCATCGGCTTTACACAGGGCACACCAACCAGGGCCTTCTGCCTTCGTTTCATCAAATCCCAGGTAAGTGCTTTGTTTTTAATCATACACCACATGAAAATACGGGCTTTTAAAAGACATTTTATTTTCCATAAGCCTTTCCACCACCACAGAGACCCCCTTAGCTATAAGTCCATATTTAGCTGATATAACACAATTTCAAGGTATATGTACCATGTGGAGCATGTTTCCATACTAATTCGTCCTCTCTATCTACAGATATCTGCAACAATTAGAGCACTGAGGTAATTATTCCAATTTTCGGAGTGAGCCTCCTCCAATCCTAACTGAGTAGCATCCTTCCAACCTTGTCTCCATAGATTAGTGGATACTGGGTCAGCAATCTGGTTAATCAAATCTTTGTAAGCTATAAGGTTTGTACATATTCATTTGACCCCCTTAGCTATAAGTCCATATTTAGCTGATATAACACAATTTCAAGGTATATGTACCATGTGGAGCATGTTTCCAAACTAATTCGTCCTCTCTATCTACAGATTTCTGCTACAATTAGAGCACTGAGGTAATTATTCCAATTTTCGGAGTGAGCCTCCTCCAATCCTAACTGAGTAGCATCCTTCCAACCTTGTCTCCATAGATTAGTGGATACTGGGTCAGCAATCTGGTTAATCAAATCTTTGTAAGCTATAAGGTTTGTACATATTCATTTAGAACTTGAACATCTCCCATTTGCATTGTTGTCTAAATTAGCTTGCATCTATTAGGAAAGTACCACAGGCTTCTGGAACTTGCATCTAACAATAAGGTTTTAAGAGCTTGTCTTTTTTCAAGCATTGACATCACAAAGTGTCGGGTTATTTGGCCGTCAAATCCATTTAAAGCTTAATAAGCTTATAGAAAGTATTGTAATGCCAGGCAAATAATTGTACTACAGATGGGTTTGGTTGAGTAATTTTTGGCTTTCTGGAACAAGATGTCAGTACTGTAAAAAGTTAAAACACATGTATGGTGATTGTAACAATATTGATATTAGCATTATATGCCCGGTTTTCAAACTTTGGCTGTTTATTTATTTGTTGCCACCCTAGTTTAGTTCTGTTGTTATTTGTGCTGTTATATCGACGAACCTAGTTCGGTGGTATTGAACTATCGATTCGTGCTGTTTGGAGACAAGGGGGCATATTTTTTGGTATTTTGATTTTTTTTAAATGTCATTGAGGTTTGCCCAACAAAGGTTGTAGGAGTTTAATTTAACTAAACAATTTTGTGTCTGTTAATTTTTAACTTATTTGAAAATTTATCGGATCCCTTTTCTTCGGGGCGTAAATATCTTACTAAAAATAGAATTTGTGGATTGAAAATATGCTTCCATTTCATTTTAATAGAATTGGATAATTCTCTCTTAATTGCCTATGGTCGGCCCTTTTCTTGAGGAGTAAATATCTTACTAAGAAGTGGAATTGTTGGATTGAAAATATGCTTCCATTTCATTTCATAATAGAATTGGATAATTCTACTCATTATTGCCTTGTGGTTGTATGTTAGTGGAAAACGTTGATATATATAAAGAATTATTTTAATCAATTGTCGTTTATTATTTGACAGTTGTGAAAAGTTTGGAATTAGCGGGAATTTGTTTCCCAAATAAAATTAGCTTTGGACTAACCTTTTAACAGGAGATTGCATTAATTCAATGGTCTAGACTAAAAGCTTTATGGAGCTGTCAAAAGGTTTTAAGACGTGTATGGCTCTAGTTGTGCCTGAACTTTGTTTTTGGACTGGGGAATGTATATTATAGTGGCTCTATCTAGAAATATTGCAGTTGGACTTTTCATTACAACTAAACATATTTGTCATCCTCGTCATCTCGTACTTCTTACTACTGCCCCGTCTTTTTCCCATCTTTTTAATTTCTAACAAGAATTTAGGAAGTCTTTCATATTATCTGATGGTGCTCTTATCCAGATCACAAAAAAAATTCATGAAAAAATATCTTTGAAAATTAACCTGCTAGACACCGAAAGTGTCACCCTTCTGGCTCACTGGTTCATTGGTTGTCTTTCGTTCCACTTTTCCTCGATGACTTACCCCTCTGTCATCCAACATGGCATTCTTGAAGGAGCTCCATCTTCAGCATGGCGATTTCTGTTGAAATAGCCCACACGAGAGTTTGCAAGTTCTCTTCTACGGTGCACCAACTTTTCTAAATGATTGCACAACTGTTATCAACATCCACAGACAACTGTTTCCAATATATACACACACCTGAAATGGTCTCAGGTTACAGACATAAGCCTCCTCTTCAAATTTTGGATAGGTTGCCTTCAATCTACATTCTTTTTGAGAAATGATTCTCTATTCAAAATCTCTTTTCAACTGTTTCAGCTTCTTTCTATTGAATTGAAGTTTCCTTCACTTTTTTAAGGTCACCTGACTCATAGTTTCTTTAATCTCCTTGTGCTTACTCATCTTATTGGAGCCAATGTTCACTACAGCTTCCAAACACAGATTGATGAGAAACTAACCTTGATCACCTTTTTCTCTATCAGTTTCCCTTTGAGTGCCCTCCCCTAGGATCTAAATGCTACTATTCAAGGACCTTTAATTTCTTAAATACATTTTGTTAGCTCTCAAAATTACCAGTATATTTTGAAGAGCGTCTTTACATGTTTATGCTTAAATTGTCAAACTCCTTTGAACGTTTGACTATGCCATGATCCTCATATCTTTCATCGAGTCTTGACAAACCTTATTCGACCACTTCTGCCCAGAAATCTTTCATTTCTGCTTCTGGACCTGCAATACACAAATACGAATAAATTGTTATTTCTTCTCCAAAAACCCTAAAACAGGGTAATATACACCAAATGTTGGAGAATGGTGAGAATGCCAAAAATCTACATATCAAGCGCATTTAGCCAAAGTTCTGGTCCACATGTCACAACATAAATCCATACAAAGCCACATCAAAACTACATACCTAACTCTCATGCTAAGTCTAAGGTCGAAGCCACATCCTAAGTCATCACACTACATGTACTCTAGTCTATCAACCAAGTCATAAACTAAGCCAAACTTTCAAGCCATGATTCAAGCGATAACCATCTATCCTTAGCCGATTACACATGTCAAAGTCAAGTCACGAGTCAAGCTGAGAATCAATTCACATTTGAAAACTGCCACTGAATACTCAGCAAATCGACAGCAGTGTTTTAATCTGGTTTTCCAGATGACAGAAGGCCGATTTTGTTTATGTTGAGGATAGCTGTGTTTTTACAGTGTTTTTGACAGGTTGAGGGCATCGGGCCATAATGTATAAACCAAGAGGAGAGCCACGAACTGGAAGATTTATACCAAAAGTTTGCTGCTGCTCAGGATTAACCATCTCGCCTTGGGGTTTCTCCTCGGCGAGATGGTTTTGTTTGTAAGATTTCAGGTGTTAAAGGTCGCGCAAAGAGCAAAGGGACATCCACGAATTCTCGCTGTTAGAAACTCATCGGGTTTGAGAGATCCCTCTGCTACAGGATCGGGTTTTCCACTTTGCTATACCTGCAGGGGACGAGCATAAAGGAATGGAAAAGCAACAAGTTAGTTGCCAAAATCTTGTTTTGGGCAGCCTATGAGAAGTGGTGGATCTGTTACTTCATTCCAAATTGAAGCTTGGCAATTGTATTGCATGGTAGATCAGGCCATTCAGTTATACCTCTGTCATGAGAATGTAGGATAAAATTACTAAGGGCACCACAGTCGGTTTGTCTTATCTGCATGAGTGCAGTCCTTATAGATATGTACATGGAGACATTAAGCTCACAAATAGTCTGGTGAATAACAATATACAGCCATATATCTCAGATTTTGGCTTGGGTCGTCTCATTTACATTGCAGACAGTAGAGTTGCATCTCAATAAAGTGGAGAGGCCTCAAGGTACAATGGTATGAAGTATCAAAAGATTCCAGAAGGTGACTAATGGCCCAGCTGTTATGAAAAGATTCCAGAAGGCATAGTCATCCTCCAGCAAGCATGTGTACCTGTCGAAGCCCTCAAGTTGTGATAGAGTTTGACTTCCTTAAAATATAGGATTTGATCCTATTATTTTGTAAACTGTTTTGATCACATTCTATTTTTAGTTTTCTGATCCTCCTTCATAGGATCTTGAAACTGTTGTGTAAGACTATAAAGCCAAATCATTTTGATGGAGAAAAGGGGAGAGAGCAGTCCCTAGAGGACTGAGGGTCGATTTTTTGGAGATGAGCACATATATTGTATCTTTCATACTTCTCATAATATATCAGCTTTCAAGCTTCTTTTGCCTTTAACGTTCAGTTTCACTTATCATTTTTTTGTGCTTGTATTTGAATGACTGTCTCATTTCATTTGGTGCCTGGAAATTGATAGCTGAATTTGGTGCCTGGAAATTGATATTGTATCTTTTATACTTCTCAGCGCTTTAATTTGGTGCCTGGAAATTGATATTGTATCTTTCATACTTCTCAGCTTTCAAGCTTCTTTTGCCTTTAACGTTCAATTTCACTTATCATTTTCATTTCATTAAAGCTGAATTTGGTGCGTGGAAATTGTCATCTTTTCACTTCACCAATTGATTAGGCTGTACAAGTATCATCCTTTTATGACATTGACCATTCATATGTACTGTCTGTATATGTTTTTGTACAAGTATCATCATTTTATGACATTGACCATTCATATGTACTGTTTATATATGTTTTTGTTGATGTTATGAAAACTGCCCACCCATATATCTTATTCCCCTTATTCAAAATTCCTGAATAGAGATGGTTAAAAGCCTTGTCTATTGATATATTTATGCATGTTTTGACAGAGTAAAACCTGTGTTAATCATCTGACTTGATCACAATTAAAAAATCATTAAGTTACCCAGCGTCTTCAATTTGCAACCTAGAAGAGTTTCCTGGGGAGCTAACACATTTCGTGGCTACCTTTTTCTAAAAAAGTCACTACCTTGATCACAATTAAAAAATCATTAAGTTACCCAGCATCTTCAATTTGCAACCTAGAAGAGTTTCCTGGAGAGCTAACACATTTCGTGGCTACCTTTTTCTAAAAAGGTCACTACCTATGACGGTTGCTTTTACCGTCATTTTGCATCTATTACCACTCGTGAGAAATCACTCCTATTCGCAGTCAATTCCTTGCTTACCTATGACGGTTGTTTTTACTGTCATTTTGCATCTATTACCACTCGTGAGAAATCACTCCTATTTGCAGTCAGTTCCTTGCTTCCCCAGTTGTGTTGACTGGATGGTTCTTTCATCTCTACTTTGTCTAATTTAGATCGTGAACACTTTTATCATTTGTGACCTTGCTTCCCCACCTGTGTTGATTGGATGGTTCTTTGAGCTCTCTACTTTGTTTAATTTAGATCATGAACAATTTTATTACTTATGACTGTTCTTTCAGCTCTCTTCTTTGTCTAATTTAGATCGTGAGCAATTTTATTATTTATGACTGTGATTGGATGGTTCTTTCAGTTCTACTTTATTTAATTTAGATCATGAACAATTTTACTATTTATGAACAATAGATGGATTTTGATAACTTGACGACAATGTTTACCCTTCTCCTAATCATTTCCTATTTTCGTTACCATAAATGGATCCCCTTTTTATTAACAAATTTATCATTTCCAATTTTCATCACCATAAATGGATCCTTTGTTAGATTTTAAGTGCAATAACAATATGGATTACTGTAAGATAAACAAGCACAACATAGACAATAGTACACAACAAATTTATCCTGGGAAAACCCTCTCGAGGCAGAAAAAACCAACAAACTTCTTCTATATAGATTCGCCAGAATGTACAATAGTATCTTTCGTGCAAAGACTTAAAAACAACAAGACTCCAAAAGCAACTGTTCATTTAACTCTATCTCTCCTAGTGATGAGAACTCAATGTGTGTGTGAGGTGACCAAATGAGGGTGAAAGCTAAGCATCGAGCTGCCTGCTGGGAAGCTCGATGCTTAGGGTCTGTTGGATCTGGAGAATCTCCAGATCCAACGGACCCTAAGCATCGAGCTGCCGCATTAAATGTTGGGCAGCTTGATGCTTAGTTCTTGCCCCAAATGAGGAGGTCAAACTCCTCATTTATACTAATCAAAAGACTTGACCTTTTTACTAACAAGGTCGGCTTGACTCACCTAATTGGGCCGACTTGTATTCTTTACAATAAAATATTATTTTCTAGATCTTTCCAAGCTGACCTAACATTTAGGGTTTACATTGACACTTTCAAACTCCTCATTTATACTAATCAAAAGACTTGACCTTTTTACTAACAAGGTTGGCTTGACTCACCTAATTGGGTCGATCTGTATTCTTTACAATAAAATATTATTTTCTAGATCTTTCCAGGCCGACTTAACATTTAGGGTTTACATTGACTCTTTTCAATGAATTTTACATAATCAATTACATCAATAATAATCCTCATAGGATGTACAATACAAGTGATACAAATAATACAAATTAGAATATCTTCCAAAGTTACATTCTTCAACACTCCCTCTTAACAAGGTATTCTTTTGACATCGTCACCATCGTCTTCCAACTGTTGCACTTCTTGTACTCTGACTATTGACATCTGACATCTCTCGAATCTATATATCATAAGAAGTTTCACAGGGCCACCCCTTTTTCATGTTGGATGTAGCTCTCCACAGAGCTCCATTTTTCATGCTGGATGCGACCTAGTTCCAATCTAGGACTTTCACGTTGGGATCTCCGCCTTGGTGATTGACTAGTCATACTAGGATCCAACCCCTAGAGATACAACCAACCACACTAGAGTCCACCAGTCAACATGCACTTGCTCAATCCAATCTGTCGGAGAGCCTACACTAGGATCTCCCATGGTGATACCACCCCTGGAGATACGACCAATAACTGCTATAGAGCCAGTCCTTTTTCATACTAGATGTAGCTAGATACAATCTAGGGCTTTCTCACCACAGAGGCAGTCCTGATTCATACTGGATGCGACCTATACCAAGTCTAGGATTTTCCACCACAGTGCCAATACTATTTCATATTAGATGTGACCTAGACCAAGTCTAGGATTTTCCGCAGAGCTAGTCCTCTTTCATACCAAATGCAATTGTCTTCATCCACGAATCGATCAAGCCATCCTATGGGTCCATCCCAGGAGCGTCCATTACATTGCACACCGCAACCACCTGCGTTACTTCACCACTCGTCTAGATCCTCTCGTAGCCTAGGAGACTCAATTACGTCACATGTCTCGTGACTACCTGCTACCTCATCAAATCTCATCACTCCCTATTGGTTTGGACCACTCCAACCTTGTCCCTGAAGTACTCAAACTTCACCCTTGACAAAGGCTTGGTCAACACATCGGCTATCTGCCCCTCTGTTGCTATATATTGGAGTCTCACTTGATCCACTCAACAGTTGGCATTATTGTTGAATGCTAACATCAATTGTGACAAGTCATCGACTTTGACACAGCTTCAACAAGTTTTGAATTCGACGCGACTTCGACAACCTTAGCAACTTCGACAAGTTCAACAACCTTAAACAATTTCGTGACGTCGGCATGCAGTGTCGACTTGCGACTTGCGACTGTCGAACCGTGACAGATTGTCTCTCTGTCTTCCAGTCGATTGTAACAGTTGACCTTCCGAAACCATTCTAACTTCTCTTGTAACTAAATGTAACGGGCAGTCACCCAAGCGTCTCAAGATTCTATATAATCATGTATAATATTATAACATACATCAATCGAATTGATCTTACCTGATCTATATGTTTTCTAGTAATAAAGAAGAACAGTTCGCATTCCTGCATATTGTCTATGTGTATTTGTATTAATCTGTGTAGTGTATTCCTGCTTTGCTTAGTCTATTCTTTAAGCTTTCGCCATAACAAAGACGACTCATTTAGTTGAATTGTTGTCCCCCTCATGCACTTGGGTGTGTGCAAATCATTGGTATCAGAGCAATCAGTTTTGTTCGTGCTTAAGTTTTGCGTAGACACTTCCAACGAAGTTTCCTGACTTATGCTGGTTCAAACAGGCTCACAATCTCAACAATCCAAGCAGACACTACCTCCAGAGATGGAAGAAGAAACAGACGATAGACATGCAACCGACAAGACAACACAACTTATTGAGCAAGCGCTAGCTCGACAATGGACTGAAATTTTCGTCCAGTTCAATGAAATTCTTATGTGATTTGCTTCGACATCCGAAGGATTTTCGACGAGAACTAGCTCCGACAAAATCAACCCCTTCAAAGTGCAAATGAATTTGGACATACCGAATTTAGAAGGCAATATTGAAGTGGAATCCGTCGACAATTGGGTACAACAATTGGAATCTTATTACTCTGTGAATCAACTCTCGGAAGTCGACAAGATCACCATTGCATCCTTAAAGATGTCAATATCTGTGCACTGCTGGTGGGAGAACCTCTCGACAAAGATAGAGAAAAGCGAAGACCCCATCGACACATGGGATAAATTTGTCAAATACGTCCAAAAATAATTTTACCCGCCTAAATACCTTGAACAACAGTATAAGAAGTGGCAGCAACTAAGGCAATGGAAAGACAAGTCAGTACAGAGTTACACCAACGAGTTCTATCGACTCATGGCTAGATTTGGTGTCCAAGAAGAAGAGAAATTGCTTGTTCTGAAGTACATCAGCGAATTGTCCCAGTACATTCAGCAGGAGATGGAATTTCTGACTGTCAATACCCTTGCAGATGCTTTCCACTATGCCAGCAAATTGGAAACCAAGCAGAAAGGAAAATCGCACTTCACGATAAAGCCGACATTAGGATGACCACCCGACAAGAAGGCACCAGCCGACTTCGACAAGTCGAAATCTTCTCAGCCGACACCACCGAAGCCAGATCACGACAAAAATCCTTTTCAGAAGAGGGAGCATAGCAAACAACCACCTACCGGGAAATGGTGTGATTACCACCACTCATCTTGGTATGATACGTCTAAATGCAAAACTCAGAAGACATTTTTGGCAAAAGTGTCGACATCCAACGCGTTTGACAAGATGGTGGAAGAATCTGATCCAGATGCGACGACCCTTTTGTTAAATTTTCAGAATTTACTTCAATCTGATCTAGGATCTTAATTGAGAGAACAACATGTACATCAAATCTACAACATATCAATCATGGACACAATAATGCAAGCACACAAGAGACACAGAGTTTACTTGGGGAAAACCATAAAGGTGAAAAACCCCAATAACTTCCTCAGAGATAGATAGAGCAATGATACAACCAGAATACAAGAGATAGTCTTCTCCTAGCAGCAGAGCCTCCTCCTCCACAAGTGCGCCACTCTCCCAAGTGTGAGTGAGATAATAGAATGATCAAATAGAAATCTCCCGATCTCTATTTATACTAGACTTGACTTGCCAATAACCTTTACTAGGTCGGCCTTAACTTAACCACATAACACAACGCTAACTGGGCCGACACCCAATAGGGTGGTCTAATAACCCTTTGACCCACATGGCCGACCCCCACTAGGGTGGTCTAACAACCCTTCGACCCACATGATTTATATAGGGCTGACCCCAACAAGGTGGTCTAATAACCCATCAAGTATAAGTTACGACACTTACAATATAAATGACGACACTTCTGTATAGAGGAATAATAACATCTCTATAGGAATATAAAATACATATATGAAATACATGGGTGAAATACATTCCGAAGTTACATATACATCAACACTCCCTCTTAACTAGGAAGGTATTTCTCGACACAGGTCTGCTGGCACAAGTCTTCTTCTTTGGATCATCATCAGCAAATCATCATCCTCGAATCATCGTCATCGTCATTGTTGCTGCTATCTCAATCAATCTCTGAATCTACTCATTATAGGAAGTTCTCCAGAGCCAGTCCTTTTTCATACTGGATGTAGGCCCATCGCCTGCAGGTCCTCATCATCACTGGCCATACTGTGGAATCCTCAGGACTTATTACATGCGTCACAAAACCTTGCAAGAGCATCCCAGGACTTATTATAGGCACACAGCCCAACCTATCGGATCTCCCAAGGAGCTATTACATGTGACCCTACCACAAAACCTCGAAAGAGAATCCTAGGACTGATTACAAGCACACAGCTCAACCTATCGGATCTCCCAGGGCACTATTATATGTGGTCACCACAAAACCTTGCAAGAGCATCCCAGGACTTATTACGGGAACACATCCCAACCTATCGGATCTCCCAGGGCGATATTACATGTGGTCATGGAAAAACCTTGCAAGAGCATCCTAGGACTTATTACGAGCACACAGCTCAACCTATCGGATCTCCCAGGGCGCTATTATATGCCATAGGACAAAACCTCGAAAGAGCATCTGCCAGATATCCCAGGGGGCTATTATATGCCAGTGGCAAAACCTTGCAAGACTATCTGCAGATCTCCCAGGGCGCTATTATATGTCCTCCCAGAGCAAAACCTTGAAAGAGCATTTGCTAGATATCCCAGGGAGAAATTATATGCCATAGGAAAAACCTTGCAAGACTATTTGCAAATCTCCCAGGGTGCTATTATATGCTCATCTGCACAACCTGATCCACAGCCACAAAGTATCAACTTGATACTCACCATACATCATCCTGATGTACACATGATCATCCTGATCATCATCACTGCAACATCTTGTTGCTTGTCATCTGGAGCAACATCCTGAAGCTCGTCATCCATGATCATCCTGATCATATAATGCATCTACCTGATGCATACCAAGTATCTACCTGATACATATCATCATACGTGATCCACCTGATCATACAATGTATCCACCTGATACAAATACAAAAACATGATCCACCTGATCATACCTGATACATATCAACATACATGATCTACCTGATCATACACAGTATCCACCTAATACATATATAGATACATGGTCCAAGCATCCAACATGATGCATATACAAAACATATACAAATGATCCTACTGATCATATCCAACATCCAACATGATGCGTACATACATATACATATAAATGATCCAACTGATCATATCCAACATCCAACATGATGCGTACATACATATACATATAAATGATCCAATTGATCATATCCAGCATCCTCCTGATGCATATACAGAGCAGTAACTGGAGCATCGTCCTGATGCTCATCATCCAACGCTTACATCCACAGCCATGTGAAGGATCCTCCTTCCAACATGCTTGGAATGGCTTCTACAAATGTGTCCATCACTTCTTCCTCGAAGTGTCATCAATCTGAAGAACACCAAGCCTCTCCCTGAAGTACTCGAACTTCACCCTGGCTAGTGGCTTCGTCAACACATCTGCAATATGCTCGTCTGTCACAATGTATAGGAGCTTCACAGCTCCTCTCTGCACCATATCCCTGATATAGTGATATTTGATCTCTATTTGTTTCCAACTGTCATGAAACACTGGGTTCTTGGACAACTTCACACAACTCTGGTTATCACAAAAGCTACCAGTAGCATCCAATGGGAGATCAAATAACTCAAACAGTAGCTTCCGAAGCCATACTGCCTCACAACTAGCTGAACAGGCTGCAACATACTCTACCTCAGCTGTACTCAGTGCTATGCAGGATTGCTTCCTGCTGAACCAAGATATCACACCTGATCCCATACTGAAACAACATCCAGATGTGCTCTTCCTATCTGTAGCACTGCCAGCCCAATCTGAATCAACATAACCTTGCAGGTTAAACTTTTGATTCGCTTCATACTTGAGCCCATAATCCACTGTACCCTTCAGGTACCTCAGAACATGCTTTACAACAACCAGGTGAACACTCCTCGGATCCGTCAGGAACTGGCTCAATGTGTTCACCACAAAACAAATATCTGGTCTCATGTTCGTCAGGTACATCAAGGACCCAATCATCTGATGATACATAGAGACATCAACCGGCTCAGATGAAGCATCACATAGAAGCTTCAGATTCGATGCCATAGGTGTGGCCATGGCCTTGCAATCCATCATCTCGAATCTCTTCAGGATATCTACTGTGTACTTCCCTTGACCAAGGAAGATCCCATCTGCACTCTGCCACACCTCCATTCCTAGGAAATAATGCATCATTCCCAAATCTTTCATATCGAACTCGGCAGCAAGCTTCCTCTTAGTATTTGCAATCAATCTGTCATCTCCTGTTACAAATAAGTCATCCACATACAGGAGTAGAATTACAGGATTCCCTTCCTCAACCTTGTAGTAAAGGTTGGAATCCGCTTTACTCTTGGTAAAGCCCAAACTAGATAGGAAAGCTATCTATCCTACCAAGTTCTGTACATATATGACTCCTTGTCATGTGCCTCAGAACCAAGTGGCTGCTCCACATATACTTCTTCTTCAACTACACCATTCAAGAAAGCTGTCTTGAAATCCATCTAGTGTATCTTCCATTTCATCACTTTTATACTTCTCTATGCTGTCATCTATAGCATGCTTGATCTTGTAGATTCTCTTGGAAGTCACTACAGACTCCACTTCAGGTCTTGGTACTGCATCCCAAACATCATTCTTCATGATCGACGGATCATGGCATTCTTCTATTTCTTCATCCCAGATCTTGGGAACGTCAATATCTTCAATAGATATCTTTGTTGCTGGAACAAATGTTGTAGTCCTTCTTTTGTACGTGAAGGTATACGGTCTTTCCTACAAAACAAGTTAAGTTGTATGATTAGAAACATCTCATAAATTTTCAGAACAAATTCTTACACATAAAGAAATATGTCACACAGTCATGCAATTATCTTAGCCAATGCTTCAATACAACATTTATCCATGTTCCATAACTTTCTAGATGCCTTCCAGTCTCTACCAGAACATTGTTAAGAGTTTGCACTACTCCCAACATGTCAGCAAAGAGGTTTCATTCTAGATAAGTAGCAATGGAATGTTGTACAGTGCCATAGGCCACTTACCCATCACATGCATATTAGTAGTATACTGTTCATTAATGCAATCATTCTAATATGCACAATACCTATTCTAAGTCTAGGAACATGATCATATACATCATTGAACATTTTTATTTAAACAAACAAATATGCAAGAAATGATATTTAAAATACTTATCTTTGTTTGTTTGTTGGGTGGACTCCCTCTGAGTCTTTGCTTCCTTGCAGGAACTGCTGAAGTAGCTTCTTCTACACCTTTCTAATGTGGAATGTAGAAAGATGGTCAACTCCCTCTGAATATCTGCATCCTTGCAGGAGTTGCTGGAGTGTGCTCCCTCTTGATCTTTGCTTCCTAGATTACCTATCCTTGAACTTGCATCCATCCTTAATCACTATGCATGCTTATTAGTATCATCATTGTGTTATCCTTGAGGTCTCATACATAATCACACATTTATTAGTATAATCTTAATACTATCAAAACACAATAATCTTAAACATGTATAGTCATGATCATTCACAGACAATAAACATTAGTATTCAGGTTTCAGGGAAGTCTTCTTTTACTCATGAATATTCTTATTTGATCATAGGACTCTTCTGATTAGTTAAATCATCAATGCATAAACCCGTGATTACTCAAACCTATACCTTCATGATTCTTCTGGTTAGTCATATCATCAATTATGGTAAGAAACATAATATGCATACAACCATGACTATTCAAACCTATGACTTCATGAATAATTATTATCAACAACACAACAGTATAAGATCCTAACACAAGGTAGGATTCTAGCTTGATATAGGAAAAACATACTTGGATTAGCATGCTAGCTAGTCATGTCTAACATACCTGCATAATGTCTTCTGGTTCTCTTCAGTGACTTGTGCTAGTAACCTGCATGTCTCATAGGTTAGCCATTGTAGGACCAAGTTATACATACCTCGAAAGTAGATCTTCTATGTGATCCATGACAATGGATGAATCTTTTTCTTCATGTCACCATAATCATATGTTCTTGAAGTAGAACATGATTTGTCTTTCTTGGTGTACCTTTTATGATAGCGAACAACATAAACCTCATACAACATCACAATGCATTAGTACATTCATAAGTGTCAAAACCTTAATCAATGAATATCTTCTATTAATGTGATACGACAAGTCTAGTAATTAATCAAGATTGTACTGTAATGATATGAAGACAAACATATGATAAACTTAACCATGAAACATACCTGTAAGCCATACCTGTCAAGATTGCTTGTAATCTTCTTATGGAAAGCCTTAGCCTCATCTCCCTCTGAGACAGGAATTTCTTCACTTATGCAGGTGAACAATCCATCTTCTTCTAGGATTAATCCAATCCACTTGATTTGCAAGAACTGGACCTGGAACTGGATTAGGGTTTGTCAAAGAAACCCCAAAAATTCAAACTTTGAATTTCAAACTTCCGAAAGGATAGAAATATGCGCCTTGATGAGCTGATCAAGTTGGTATATTCATAATTTGAAAGCTGCAAAGTTTCACCCCTCGAAATTGCCTTTTAGATTTCCGGATTCACTGGGGAGGACCCTGAATTAGGGTTTGAGTTTCACGGAGCTTCACCCAACCAAAATATTTGATTCAAATCTCTAAGCTTCGATTTTTCTGAGGAGCTTCCAGCCGTGGTCACAGATTTCCAAAATTCCAAATTTTGCAGAAGCCCTAATTTTCCATCTTTCCGATCAAAGTCCCGAACTGGGGTTTGATCAAGCCCGGCCTTCTTCCCAACCAAAAAATCTGATCTTGGTCTCTAAATTTCGATTTTGATGAGTAGCATCCAGCCGTGGTCACCGATTACAAAAATTCCAACTTTCTCCAAAGCCCTAAATTCCGGAAGCCATGAATGAAGGTGTTCAAAAATAATTATGTTTTGACAGAAATATGTACCTGATTGTTTATGGTGTAACTCCAAAATTTTCAATTCACAGGGTCTGATAAATTTTCTTGAGATGGCCAGACCTGTTATCTTTCCATCCCGACAGGTCTGACCTCAATTGGATTCTTTGAGAGAGAGTTATGCCAAGTGTCACAACGTGACCTGTTTATGCGATAATACAGGAGAGCGAACTTGTATGGAGTGCCACATGTCACTGGTTCAACTTCGGCCTCTGAAAACTTTTCCTGAGATATCCTAACATGTTATCTTTCCATCCTGATAGGTCTGACCTCAATTGGATTCTCTGAGAGAGAGTTATGCCAAGTGTCACAACATGACTTGTTTATGGGATAATATAGGAGAGCAAACTTGTACAGCGTACCACATGTCACTGGTTCAACTTCGGCCTCTGAAAAAGTTTCCTGAGATAGTGCAGTCTGTGCACTACCTATCACTTTTTACAAAATTTCATTTGGAGCTTCCTATCCCATGTTATGACCTTTTTTCCAAGGTCACCTGTTTTTGACTCAGATCTGGAAGAGGCAGAAACCCTATATTGTACAGATCATAAACCACAAAGTACAACGAATTAGAGGTTGTCATTTAGACACAAGGTACATGGGGATCTGATCTTCGACCTGTAAAAGTTTCAGATCCGAAAACTTCTCCAAAATGGATTTATAGCGAAAGTTCTACGATGACTGGTTTTTGCTCTATCAAGCCCTAGCATCGTAAGTGCAACAAGTGTCATACATGCCATATCATGCCTTCTTTCAGGCTAGCTCTGATACCATGTTAAATTTTCAGAATTTACTTCAATCTGATCTAGGATCTTAACTGAGAGAACAACATGTACAGCAAATCTACAACATATCAATCATGGACACAATAATGCAAGCACACAAGAGACACATAGTTTACTTGGGAAAAACCATAAAGGTGAAAAACCCCAATAACTTCCTCAGAGATAGATAGAGCAATGATACAACCAGAATACAAGAGATAGTCGTCTCCTAGCAAAAGAGCCTCCTCCTCCACAAGTGTGCCACTCTCACAAGTGTGAGTGAGAGAATAGAATGATCAAATAGAGATCTCCCGATCTCTATTTATACTAGACTTGACTTGCCAATAACCTTTACTAGGTCGGCCTTAACTTAACCACATAACACAATGCTGACTGGGACGACACCCAATAGGGTGGTCTAATAACCCTTTGACCCACATGGCCGAACCCCACTAGGGTGGTCTAACAACCCTTCGACCCACATGACTTATACAAGGCCGACCCCAACAAGGTGGTCTAATAGCCCATCAAGTATAAGTTACGACACTTACAATATAAATGACGACACTTCCGTATAGAGGAATAATAACATCTCTATAGGAATATAAAATACATATATGAAATACATGGGGGAAATACATTCCGAAGTTACATATACATCAACACCTTTTGACATCGACATTGACCACTCCAGCAGCCTCTACTATCGTCGACGAGGAGGAACGAGGGCACCTGTTCCATACACAGATATGGGTTCGGAGTAATCCATTACATCTAATTGTGGATAACTGTAGCCAGAAGAACTTCATTTTTGAAGATCTCGTGAAGAAACTAGGTCTTGTCACCACTCTGCATCCTCAGCCTTACAACATCGGTTGGATGAAGGATGGACATGAACTATGGATCACCCGACAATGCAAACTCACCTACTTCATAAACCCTTTTGAAGATGAAGTACTCTGCGATGTGGCACCACTCTCTATAGCCGACGCTTTGTTTGGGAAACCTTACTTGTGGGATCACGATGGAAGTTATCAGTCATGGCCACAGAAGGTGATTGTCAAAATCCAAAATCGATGGTACGACATACTAGAGCGACGACCTACACCAACGGTCTCAATGACATCTGATAAATAAACGAAGAAGCTCATTAATCATGCTCAGAAGTTTGCATTAATCATGATCAAACCGCAACATTCTAGGAAGATTGTAGCGACAAGTCGACTCACCGACCAATGCAGCTCCCGACAGAAGCAGTTGATCGACAATGTTATCGACGAGTATTAGAGTTTATTCCAAGATCCGGATTTAGTACCTCGACATTCCCAGGTAAAACACTCCATTGAACTTGCTCTTGGTTCTTCTTTGCCTAAAACATCTGTTTACAGAAGATCCATTCTCGAAAATGAAGAGATTCGCAGAGAAATCCATGTTTTGATCGACAAAGGTCATATTCAACCCAACTCCTCTCCTTGTGGAAGTCCAGTTGTCCTCGTTCCAAAGAAAGATGAGACTTGGCGCATGTGCATCGACTATCAGGCATTCAACAAAATTTTGATAAAGAATCGCTACCCTCTGTCACAGATAGACGAGCTCATCGACTATCTGAAAGGTGCCAAATTCTTTACTAAGCTCGGCCTCAAGTCGGGATATCATCAGATTCCAATCGAGCCTGCAGATGTGTGAAAAATTGCTTTCAAAACCAAGGAAGGATTGTTTGAATGGTTAGTCATGCCTTTCGGATTAACCAATGCACCTATGACCTTCATGCGATACATGGATAATATCCTTCAACCTTTCATCGGCAAATGCTTCATTGTCTATCTTGACGACATATTGATTTTCAGTCGAACATGGGAAGAACATGTTGGATAGCTTCGACAAGTCCTCGACACTCTCCAAAAACATCGACTCCAGTTGAACATGGAAAAATGCACCTTTGCGGTGACCAACATCAAATATTTGGGGTATGTAATTGACTCTGCAGGCATTCACGTCAATCCAGAAAAAGTACAAATCCTCAAAGATTGGCCCATTCCTCAAAGCATTCAATATCTAAGAAGTTTTCTTGGTTTGTGAATTTCTATCGACGATTCATACTCGGCTTCAGTCACATAGCTTGGCCCTTGAATCAGTTGACGAAGGGAAATGGAAAAACTGTCTTTAAATTGACATCGACACAACAAGAAGCTTTTGAACAGCTCAAGCACAATCTCTGCACTGCACTATTACTTGTGTTACCTGATTTGCATCAACCCTTGGAGATTGAGACAGACGCATCAGACTATGCCTTGGGCGCAGTGATCACTCAGTCTAGTCACCTAGTCATTTTTCATTCCGAAACTTTTAATGACACAGTTAGAAGATATTCGAAGTACGAAAAAGAATTGTATGCCATTGTGCAACCTCTCAAGCAATGGAGGCATTACATCCTTGGTAAGGAAATGGTCATCCTCACTGACCATAAGCCTCTACAGTTCGCTCCGACCTAGTCAAAACTACAAACAACTCGATAACTCAAGTGGATTAATTACCTACAACAATTACAATTGATGATTAAGTATCAGAAAGGTAAAGCTAATGTCGTCGCCGATTGTCTAAGTCGAGCACCCATTACTCTCCTTTTCACAGTGATGAGTATGCAAAGATACAACATGACCACTTGGACTCAATTGTATCAGGACGACAACGAATTTTCATCAATCTATCGACAACTACAAACCGACAAGTCGTCGACCCTCGACTATTTCCTGAAAGACACCTTTCTATACAAGCTTAGACAACTTTGTGTACCGACTAGTGAGCATCGACATCAACTCATTTGGGATGCACACTACAACAAGACTGCAGGGCATTTTGGAGTAGCAAAGACACTTTCTATCCTCCAGAAGTATTTCTTTTGGCCTACACTTAAAACTGACATCAACAAGTATATTCGATCATGCATGGTTTGTGCCATTGCTAAACCGCCTAATCAACGACATGGATTGTACACACCATTACTAGTTCCTAGTCGACCATGGGAATCTATTTTTATGGACTACTTGATGGGATATCCTACTACCACACATCAGTATGACACGATCTTAGTAGTAGTTGACAGATTTTTCAAGATGGCCATTCTCATTCCATGTAAAAAGACCACGACAACGCAACAGACCGCTCAGCTCTTCTTCACACATGTTTGGAAACACTTTGGTTTACTGACAACCATTACTTCCGAACGATATTCCAGATTTGTCAACATCTTTTGGAAGACTCTCTGGAAACAACTGGACACATGACTCTCATTGTCGACAACTTTCCATCCTCAGACCGACAAACAGACAGAAGTTGTGAATCGCTTGGTAGTACAACTGCTTCGCATGTACAACCACAAGCATCAATGAACATGGGATGAAAGTATTCCATACATACAACACAACTACAACCGTGCTCAGCACAACTCTACGGGAAAGATTCCATTTGATATCTGTTACGGATTTCAAACCTCAGCGCCTATCGACTTGATCAACTCCTCGACACAGTCGAACCCCGACTACAGCCAGCGGGAAGTTTATAAAGCCTTGAAGTTTTGAGATCAGATTTGCGACATCCAGAAGTAGCACAAGAAATGTTGCAACAAGCAAACAAGAAATCTAAATCCCGACACGACAAGCATCGTATTCCTCATTCATTCCAAATTGGGGATAAGGTTTGGTTACATCTCAAGAAGGAGCGCTTCACCGGTCCATACAAGAAGCCCAAACCTTTGCGATATGGTCCGTACAGTATTCTTCGACAGATTGGAGAAAACACTTTCCAGCTTGACATTCCTGCATGCCTTGGTTTGCATCCAGTATTCAATGTGGATCTACTTCGACCATACCATGCACCACTGTTGGGATAGAACCAATTACCGACATCAGAACCCGAAGACATCCATCCAGATGTTCAGGAGCCTCTTCCTTGCGACACTATTGTGGGACGACAAGTACGCCATACAAGGACGAACACAATTCCATTGTTTCAGGTCGCTAAATTCAGACAACTCCCATTCCAAGGAAAGTGGTACTCTGCTACTGAACTGACCGACAAATTTCCTCACCTTTACGAGCAAAAAATGGGGACCATAGTTTCTTAAGGAAGGAGGTTTGATCCACTCAGCAGATGGAATTATTGTTGAATGCTAGCATCAATTGTGACAAGTCATCGAATTCGGCACAACTTCGAAAAGTTTCGAATTCGACGCGACTTCGACAACCTCAGCAATTTTGACAAGTTCAACAACCTTAAATAGTTTCACGACATCGGCATGCAGTGTCGACCCGTGACTTGCGACTGTCAAACCGCGATAGGTTGTCTCTCTGTCTTCCAGTCGATTGTAATGGTTTACCTTCTGAAACCGTTCTAACTTCTCTTGTAACTGAACGTAAAGGGAAGGCACCCAAGCGTCTCAACATTCTATACAAGCATGTATAATATTGTAACATACATCAATTGAATTGATCTTACCTGATCTATCTGTTTTCCACTAATAGAGAAGAACAGTTCGCATTCCTACATATTGTCTATGTGTATTTGTGTTAATCTGTGTAGTGTATTCCTACTTTTCTTAGTCTATTCTTTAAGCTTCCACCATAACAAAGCCGACTCATTCAGTCGAACTGTTGTCCCCCTCATGCACCTGGGCATGTGTGGAACATCACTGCTCCCTTCTACACCATATTCTGGATATAGTGGTACCTAATCTTGATGTGCTTTGACTTGTCATGGAACACAGGGTTCTCCGACAACTTCACACAACTCTGGTTTTCATAGGAGTCACAAGTCACCTCTAACTCGAGATCAAACAATCCTGATAGCAACTTTCGAAGTCATACTGCCTCCCAGCTTGCTGAACATGCTGCCATATACTCGGCCTCACCTGTACTGAGTGCCACCCTCGTCTATGTCCTACTGAACCATGATATCATACCTGATCCCAAACTGAAGCAACACCCTGATGTGCTCTTTCTATCTGTGACACTCCCGGCCCAATCCACATCAACATAACCCTGTAGGTTAATCCTATGATTTGATGCAGACTTGAGACCATAATCAATTGTACCCTTCAGGTACATCAACACATGCTTTGCCACAACCAGGTGAACATGTCTCGGCTCTACCATATATTGACTCAGAGTGTTCACCGAAAAGCACAAATATGGCCTTGTGTTCGTCAAATACATGAATGAACCAATCATCTGCTTATATACTATGGCATCCACCAATTCTGAAGAAGTATCACTCAGCAACTTCATATTCGATTCCATAAGTGTGGCCATGGCCTTACAATCCATCATCCCGAATCTCTTCAGGATCTCTACTGCATACTTTCCTTGACTCAAGAAAAGTTCCTATGGATTCTTCCACACCTCAAGACCTAAGAAGTAATGCATCATACCCAGGTCTTTCATTTCAAATTCCGATCCAGCTTCCTCTTCGTTTCTACTATGAGCTTCTCTTCACCTGTAAAAAAAAAGTCATCTACATATAACAGTATAATCACATGATTTCCTTCTTCAACCTTGTAGTAAAGGTTGGAATCTGCTTTACCTTTAGTAAAGCCCAAGATCGTTAGAAACCCGTTAGTCCTGTTGTACCATGTCCTGGGTTTCTGTTTCAAACCGTACAAGGCCTTCTTTAACTTGCACACATGAGTTTGCCTGTCATGTGTCTCAAAACTGAGTGGCTGCTCCACATACATTTCCTCCTCTACTACGCCATTTAGAAAGGCAGTCTTCACATCCATCTGATGTACCTTCAACTTCATTACTTTGGCTATAGAAATTATAGATATGATCGAAGTGTATCTAGCCACGAGAGCAAAGGTCTCCTCATAATATATGCCTTCTTTCTGGGAGAAACCTCAAGCCACAAACCTTGCCTTGTATTTATTGACATTTCTGTCTGCCGCATGCTTGATCTTGTAGATCCATTTGGAAGACACTACTAACTTCCCTTATGGTCTCAGAGCCACCTCCTAGACATCATTCTTCATGATCGACTGATATTCCTCGATCATAGCATCCTTCCAAACTTTCTTTTCAGATGCCTCTTCGTAACTGGAAGGTTATGTATCAATGATGTCACACAAAAATGCCACATAGTTGGAGTATGGTCGAGGTTTCTTACTTTCTTTGGAAGTCCCTTCTGGAGCACCATATCTTTCTGCATCTTGAATAAGTTCTCGTGCCCAAGCTGATCTTCTCTTGCATGTATTCACATATTTCGGGGGATCTATAGGTCTCTGTGGCTCAGTCATATTGCGATCTTTAGGTTCTTCTCGAATCTGCTCTTCCATCATTGTATCTCGAACTCTGGGAGTCGCGGGTTCGTCTTCGTGTACTTCATCGAAGTGAATCTGCCTTGATCTGTTAAAGGTTGTATCTTCATCAAAGGTTACATCTCTTCTAGTCTCGATATTCTTGAATCCTTGTATATATATTTTGTAAGCCTTTGATGAATCACTATAACCAACAAATATTCCCTTCTTTCCCGAAGGCTCCAACTTGGTCCTCTTTTTTTTCAGAACGTGAATGTATACAGGGAAGCCAAATATTTTGAGATGGCTGACTTCTGGCTTCTCTTCTGTAAACATCTCCTCAGGTGTCTTGTTCTCAAGTACATGATGGGGAGTTCTATTTTGAACATATACTGTTGTTCTTGATGCTTCCTCCCATAAGTGCATTGGAAGGTCCTGATTGTGGATCATGGCCTTCACTGCTTCCATTATTGTTCTACTCTTCCTTTCTGCAGTCCCATTTTGTTGTGGATTATAAGGAGTGCTCATCTCCCTCTTAATCCCCGAGTCTATACATAAAGCTTTGAAATCTCCTGAGTTAAACTCACCTCCATTGTCTGATCTTAATGTTTTGATTTTCTTTTCAGTCTGATTTTCTACAAGGGCTTTGAATTCCTTGAACTTGCTAAATACTTCATCTTTGGATTTTAAGAAATAGATCCATGTTTTACGAGAATAATCATCAATAAAAGAAACATAGCAGGAATACCTGCTTAGTGAGTTGGAAGACATAGGCCTACAAACATATGAATGTATGAGCTCCAAAATTTCCTTGGATTTGTTGTCGCTGCTTGGAAATGGCTTCTTCACATTCTTCCCTTTTGCACATCCTTTACATATGCCTTTATGCTTAGTCTAGATCTTGGGTAGCCCATTCACCATATTGCTCACGATTGTAGTGCCTTGTAGTTGATGTGAGAAAATATTTTGTGCCATAATTCACTTGGTTCCATAGTTTCATGAACCAAGGCTTGTTTTGGTTGTCCCTTGAGCTTGTATAATCCTCCCTCTTGTACTCCAATTATTATTGCATTATCAATGGTCTTACCTCTGGGCCACATAAGTACTTGGCCATCCACAAACGCTACTCTAAATCCTTTCTCATCTAGTACTGAGATGGAAAGTAAGTTCTTCTTCAGACCAGGTACATATAGAACATCCTTCATTTTGATAGGCTTCCCATATTCAAGCTTGTAGGAAGCTTCTCCTACCCCTTTGATAGGATATTGATAGTTATCTCCTAACACCTTGTGAGGTGATTCCTTTTCTATGAGGTTGTTGAGAGCATCCTTAAAACTTGTCATGTGCTTAGAAGCACCGTTATCAACAAGCCAATCATTATTACCAAGCGATACCATACCTGTGACTGTTGATATCAGAACATATTCTTCGTCACTCAAAGAATCCTCTCTTGTCTTCTTCCTTGTTGGTTCATCATCCTCTACAACATGAGCATGATGTATTTTCTTGTTTCCCTTCTTGTTTCCTTTCTTCTTGGGAAACTTATTAGCAATGTGTCACATCTCATCACAATGGAAGCATCTGAAACTTGAGTAGTCTTTAGTAGGTCTTCTACCCTTGTAGGATCTCTTGTGATGATGATCTTCTTTCTTGCGTCTCTTGGCATAAGCTAGCAGAGCTTGATTGTCTTCGTCTCCTAAATTTTCTTCTCTGGAAACAATCCTTGCTTCTTCTTGGGTGCATGATTCCAAGAGTGCACTGAACAAGATGAGTTTCTATCTAGAACATATCCCTTGAATGTGACTCCCATGATCTTGGAAGACCATTCACTAGGGTAGTCATTACTAATTCTGCATTTTCAACCTCATCTCCAATGGCACTTAATTGATTTATGATGTTGGAGACCCTTCTGAAGTAATATTGTATACTTTCATTTCTTTGCATCTTCACAAACTTGAGTTGAGTTCTCAAAGTCATCTTCCTATTGATGTTGGTCCCTTCAAATAGTCCCTTTAATGCATCAAACATCTCTTTTGGAGTTTTCAGAGAAGAGATGTGTGGGATCAAATGATCCTTAATGGAGTAAGCTATGATCCTCTTAGCCTTGATAAGGTTCTTCTTATGTTTTTCTTTCTCCTCATCTCCCTCTGGCTCCACAACTACCTCTGTAACATACTTGTCCAATTCATGTTCTTCTAGGATGAGCATCACCCTATACTTCCATGCTCGGAATTTCTTGGCCTCTTCAAGCTTATCCTCAAGCTTGGTATGATTTGTCATCTTGATAAACTTGATAAATGAGAACCTCAAATGGAAATAGTTAAAGTTTAACTTACCAAGTGAGATGCTCCAACCAAAGGTTGACTTCTGAGATATGGCTGTAGGTTGACCTAGGGTTTGTTAGAGAAACCCTAATTTATCAACTTCAGGATCTTGCAAAACTGATTGGAGGAAAATATGTGCCTCCCCAATTCGAGCTGAGCAATATACTCCTTTTCCTAATTCTGTGGACAGATCCACCAAAAACTTGATGCCCTAGTTCTCCGAGCTGCACTGGTGGACCCAAAAATGAAAAATCTTGAAATTGAATTCTGTTCTGACAAAAATATGCGCCCTAGTGAGGCGAGTTGAATGCACCCTCTTTTTCAGCTGATCTGTGAAGACTTCTTCCATGAATAAGAAACCCTAGTTTCTATAGTAGCAACAGCTACATAATGTTTTCTTTCAGGCCTACTATGAAACCATGTTAGATTTTAAGTGCAATAACAATATGGATCACTAAAATATAAACACGCACAACATAGAAAATAGTACACAACAAATTTATCTTAGGAAAACCCTCTCGGGGAAGAAAAACCCACAAACTTCTTCTATATAGATTCGTCAAAATGTACAATAGTATATCTCGTGCAAATACCCCAAAACAAGAAGACTCCAAAAGAAACTATTCACTTGACTCTATCTCTCCTAGTGATGCGAACTCAATGTGTGAGTGAGGTGACCAAATGAGGAGGTCGAACTCCTCATTTATACTAATAAAAAGACTTGACCATTTTACTAACCAGGTCGGCTTGACTCACCTAACTGGGCCGACCTATATTCTTTACAATAAAATATTATTTTTTAGATCTTTCCAGGACGACCTAACAGTTAGGGTTTACATTAACTCTTTCAATGAATTTTACATAATCAATTACATCAATAATAATCCCCGTAGGATGTACAATACAAGTGCTACAAATAATACAAATAAGAATATCTTCCGAAGTTACATTCTTCAACAGCTTCCCCAACTGTGTTGATTGGATGGTTCCATCAGCTCTCTACTTTGTTTAATTTAGATCATGAACAATTTTATTACTTATGACTGTTCTTTCAACTCTCTTCTTTGTCTAATTTAGATCATGAGCAATTTTATTATGATTGGATGGTTCTTTCAACTCTCTACTTTGTTTAATTTAGATCATGAACAATTTTATTACTTATAAATGTTCTTTCAACTCTCTTCTTTCTCTAATTTAGATCATGAGCAATTTTATTATTTATGACCGTGATTGTTACACCTAAAATCTTACCACCATCAGATTTAGTGTGTACATCCATGAAGTTCCATTGGCTAAGTCATTTACCTCGAAGGGACATCATTGTGCTTCTGCTAGGTTTTGAGAGGTCGTCGCAGGCTGCACTCATGCAACCTGCGACGTCGCACCTTCCTCCATTGCAGGGTGCGACGAAGTCAGTTAATGGAAAAAAATAGCTTCTTCAAGCTCATTCTCGAAGGTTTCTAACTTGGATCCTTATCCCTGACCTGTTGGGGGAGTTGGGCTTCGGTTCCTAACCTCTTGGAAGGATCCCCTATCTCTCTCCTACCATATTTCAACCTACCCTATCCATACCCTATCCACTTAGTCCTATATAAGTGAAGCTCTACCCCTCTCCAAAGGGAGGAAGTCTATAGTGTCTACATGCTGGTGAAATCATCCTTGAGAGATCTCTACTCATATATTGGGAGAATCATACTTCTTTGGGAGGATATGGAAAATGGCTTGGATGGATAAGGGCTGCAGCATTAAGCCTTGGTTGTAGTTCTATGTCTCTACTATGTATTTCCCTATTTACAATAATACAAATGCTTTCCACCAATATTGTTAATGTGTGATGATATTGAGTAGTTTACCTACTTAACTGTTTACTTAGATCTCTTATTGTATAGATGCTCTTTACTCGTTTTGTGTTGTTCTTTGTGTCTTAACAAGTCTTGCAGCTAAGATCTGACGACTGCTGGACATGGAGCAACATTTGGGAGAAAGGATTGCGAAGTAAAATGTAAGACATCTAGCACTTGATCCTTAAGTAGATCTAGGAAATCCATTTGTAGTCTGTTCTATTTGTTCTAGACTCACATTGAGCTAGGGAGATCCGGCTCGCATCCGCTCGAGTGGATTGTCCATCAAACAAATCTGGTGACCAGAGCATGAAAAGGTAAGACATCTAGCACTTGATCCTTAAGTAGATCTAGGAAATCCATTTGTAGTCCGTTCTATTTGTTCTAGACTCACATTGAGGTAGGGAGATTTAGCTCGCGTCCTCTCGAGTGGATTGTCCGTCAAACAAATCCGACGACCATACTGGGGAGAACATTGCTTTCTAGTATTCATTTGAATGTTGTTTTCAGTTGATTTCTTGCCAAGCCACATCATTTTGTCATTTCCTTCTTGAAGTGGATTTCACCTTCAGATCTTCACTTTGAAGAGTCTGGTTAGCTTCCTTTGAGTTTGCACATCTCATTTGCAGACCTGTTATTGCTCATTATCTGGAGAATTGGTTCATTTTTGAACTTAGATCTTGCCTGTTGCACCTAGTCAGTGTACCTAGAGCGACACTATGTTGTTTTTGATCTCTGTTCTTTACCTGTTAGTCCGTCATCGCAGCCCTTCCATTGGTATACTGCGACGTCATCGCACTTCCCGCATTGGTGAACTGTGATGTCGCACTATGCACAAGCACAGACTGCGCCGATCTGCCATTTTTTCCATACAGGCACCCCTTCTCCATTTATGATTTGAGTTTTGGTTTGCATGCAGACTCCTCTGCACTATACCTCCCAGGCAGAGACCCTTTTGTCTAGCATTGTTTTGTTTGGCTTGTTTGTATTGGTTTTTGGGTCTTTTGAGATTTGGATTCATGTTTGGCCCCTTGAGTCAAAACTAGTGTTTTGCTTGCATTTTTAAGCGAAATGGGTTCTATTTTTGAAAAAAAAATTCCCCCTCATGCCGGGGGGGGGGGGGGCCATGAATCGTGCATCCTTTAGTCATTTTGAACCATCTCAAGGTTCTGAGATCATTTTTGGTTTGGCGTGATTAGCTTGTTTTAAAGACTTGAAGAGTGTGGGATATCCATGTCTTTTTTAGCCTCTTTTTCTTGGGTTATGCATCTTGTTTCCCTTACATGCTGAGCTATTCAATCAAATTTAGGGAATATTGATTGTTTGTCTCCACTTTAGTTCAAATAAAAGCTTGATTTTGTCACTCTTTTGCTATATTCATGAAATTGGAAAACATAAGTATTCTTCTTACTCTATTTTGATCATTTGATATTCTTGGTCTTATCATCATAAGAAGAAGAAAGGCCTGTTTCAGATTTGTGTGCATTTGAGTTAGATAAGATTGTTAAGTGCTTATCTTTGTCTTGCATTTGATTGGAAACATTTGTGAAATCCTTCTTTCTGTAGCTTAGATGTGTCTTTTTCAAGTGTAAAAAGATAGGAAATGAGTTATAATTATTGCATTTGGTAGATTTTGATCCTTCTTGAGTGCCTTTGAGTGGTTTGGGTGTTTTCCATTTTTCTTTGGGAATTTCTGAATGATTAGAGTGTTGTAGATATTCTCTAACTTTCTATATATAGATATGACAAGTGCTTAGTTATCAAATTCCATTTTTTGGTACATGCATTTGATAATTGAAAGTGCTTCATTATTTTGGCATTGTTAAGATTGGTTGCATAGATTTCATTTTCTTTGCGCTTTTTAGCTAATTGTTGCAGAAAGTTAGAGTTATTGCACTCTAGGAAGGAATTCTTCTTTTCGCTACTACTTAAGTACTTTTGGTTTGAAGGAAAGAAAAATATCTCCTTACCTTAAGTAGTTTTCATTGAAAAGGAAAGGAAAATGTTCATTATCATGTAGTTCAGGATTGCATTATGTTTACATGTATGTACTCACTTCATGCATCCACCTAATCGCACAAGATAAAATTAACGCTAGCTTAGGTTAATATCATTTAGTAACTGTGTGTAAGTTAGAGACGTGTTCCAACGTCTTTAAGCGTGGCAGCTATCGTTATTTGCCAGCATTGTATCCTGGGGGTATTGTATTCTTCCACGTACTTATCGGTATATCGATCTCCTTCACGTACTCACCAAGCCACCTTTAGTACTTGGCGTATATCGAAGGGTGTATCACGTACTTGGTAGTATATCGGAAGGTCTCTTGTCGAACGGTTGTGCATTAGACAACACCACTACGGATTTGAGCTCCCACGTACCTTGCGTATATCGGGAGACACCCTTAGGATTCCTGAAACCAATTGAGTTAACTTTTTGGTCGTCTTGGCGAAGCAATACACCAAGAAAAACACTCGGGGAGCTATTACACATGTACCGTCCAGGTAATCGGGTATGCAGGCAAGGGTATAGTCCCAATCCTCCTTGTTGCGTCATATTGTTGGACCCTGTGGTATATCGTGAGTTGCAAAGCCTTGATAATCCCATGAGGTTCCAAACTTTGAATCCACTCCTATTCACACAGTTTGCTTGTTGATTTTAGACTTGAGTAGTGTTTGATTTGTGTGGTACTTTAGAGACTCTTAGGAAGTTTAGATATGGAAGATTCTTTCGGGACTACCAACCAAGAGGCCCCTTTCCAAGGTATGTCATTTGTTATTCCCCCTTATGGAACTGTTGGTCCCCCCTTTATGGCTACGTTGAGTCTTCCTGGATAGACGATAGGATTACCAGTATGGTTATTCTCCAATCCGGTTACACCAAGTGCACCAATTGTGTTGAACCTAGGTCCGTCACCATACGAGCATCAATATCATGGTGACCCTTCTCCTTCTTCGTCGAAAGTTGAATCGGCTTCCATCTCTTCTTCTTCTCCTACTGAAAACTCTGATGTTAGTAAGAAGGCAGGTGAGAAGAAGAAGAAGAAAAGGAAGATTAAGAAGAAGAAGGATAAGACAGAGACCACGTGTCAACCATCCGCCGCTGATGGCACTCATTCTATGAGAACACCTCATAAGCCCAAGTTCCCTTGAAAACTTTGCAAGGGTGATCACCTTCTCAAAGATTGTCCCGGTCTTTCCCGTCTATCAGAAGTGTGGTCTAAAAACCCCAAACCGCTTGTATCGTCAACCTCTGACCATCATGTTGATGACACTCCCTCGACCAATGACCCATTGGTGAAGGGTCGGAAGGGTAAAGTCTTGTATCCCTGTTTGATATGCAAGGGTATGCACCGTACTTTCCTTTGTCCAAGCATGGATGAAGCTTCACGGTGGTTGGAAGATATTACTAGTTCTCAACAGGTGCTTCCAACAAGTGATAGTAAGTTGTCCCTCGACCCCCCGTTGGTTGACCAAGTGATCAATTCAGTTTCATCTGTAATTGATCCCACTCTTCCTTCTAAGAGTGAAGTGATCAAGTCGTTGTCATCTCCACTTGATCCTGCTCTTCTATCAGAGAGCATTCAGACTACAACTGTCACCTTGACACAGTCTTCATCTCATCCTACTCTCCCCGATGAGAGTGGATTGATAACCATTGATTTTATTCTAGTTAGTTCCGATCATGGGGGGCAAGAGTCTGTTTCCATGGGACCCCCTTCAAGCACTAAGGTTATTTCATTTGATTGGAATAGTCTAACAGAATCTCGTCTTCCTTCAAGTATTCCTTTTCAAATATCTGTAGGAGTTTCCGAAAAAGAAATCTTTCATACGATAGTTGATGAGGGAGCTTCTATTAGTATTTTATCCTCAATTGCTTGGCAAGCTATAGGTTTCCCTCAGCTTGTGCCAGTAACTGACTAGATTTTGGCTTTTAATAGAAGACCTATCGGACCTTTAGGGATTCTCCTACAGTTACCTGTCACGTTGAGAGGTAAAACTATTTATGTTGATGTCATGGTTGTCCAAGGTCCTTTAGATTTCAATCTACTCCTTGGACGTGATTATGTCTATGCTATGAAACCTGTCGTGTCCACACTCTTTCGAGTGATGTATTTTCCCTACGATGGGAGGATTTTGATCGTTGATCAACTTTCCTTTGTGACACCTAATCATCGCATGAATTCCAGTCATCAGATTTCCCTAAATGTTCCACATGTTTTAGTGGTTTCTTCCCCCTAAGGATGGGGGGTACGAGCATGGTTTATGTCATGTTTCAAGCTCGTTAAAAAATGAAACCAAACACTCTAGCATAGTTTACCTTTGGTTTCAATCTTGCATAAAAATGAAACCATCCACTCAAGCATAGTTTTATTCCATTTCAAGCTTGTTAAAAAATAAGATGCCCCCCCTCAAGCATAGTTATTGTCTATTTCAAGCTTGTGTAAAAATGAAATAGATCTACCTCCCATCGGTTCGAGTCTCTCGCTAGAGTTAGAAATTGAACCTTCATTTCATCTAACTCTCGTTTTCCCCCCCTTGGTGAACGTTTTCATATTAGTATCCAGGTTGGTAGTTGGGTTAGCAAGATCATTTTCAGACGAAATGAAGCTTGGGGGGCATGCCACATGTCGTACCGTCAACAATCATGTTGAGGGAACACTACCATGTTAAGCTGCTAGCAATCATGCTGGGGGCATTTACCAACCTCTGGGCATCATGTTGGGAAGGAACCCATTAATGGGCCTTAACCGTGAGCAGAGTTTACCTTTGGCTTCAAGCTCATTAAAAAATGAAACCAATAGTTTGAGCAGATTAGTCTTTGATTCCAAGCTCGTTAAAAAATGGAATAGACCCCCTAAGCATAGTTTACCTTTGGTTTCAAGCTTGCATAAAAATGAGAGTAGCTTCATGAGCATAGCTCCCTTTCTATGTCAAGCTCTTTAAAAAGATGAAACAAGTCTTTTGAGCAGAGTTCTATTCCTGTGTCAAGCTCGTTAAAAAATGAAACATATCCCTTCCCTTTGAGTCGAGTCTCCTCGTAGACTTAGTACCTGAATCTTCTTTTCACTTGCATATGCCTTTGGCGAATGAAATGAAGCTTGGGGGCATGTCTTCAGCCTCTGGAAGTTACGTTGAAGTCAACTCGATCGCCTCTCCAAACCATGTTGGAGCTAAGTCACTTACTTCTAACAATCATGTTGGGGGCATATACCAACCTTTGGATTTCATGACGGGAAGAAATCCACCAATGGGAATATTTTTCGAGCATACTTTCTTTTTGGGTTTCGAGCTCGCTAAACCATGAAAAAAATCCCGAGCATAGTTCATTTTTTTTTTCTGTTACAAGCTCGTTAAAAAATGAAGCAGACATCATGAGCATTCTTTTCACCTGTCTTCGAGCTCGTTAAAAACAGTAAGATGGTGTTGAGCTTACTTTTCACTTTTTTCGTGCTCTGGTCGAAACATGAAAAGTGGTTTGAGCTTAGTTTTTAATTTTTCGTGCTCTGGTTCAAATATGAAAAACATTTCGAGTGCTTTTGATACCATTATCGTGCTCGTTAAAAAATTGAGTAAAAAGGTGTGTCTAACGAGTATAGGTTTATCACTTTATCCGACCTCGCTAGACTATTTATGGAAAAGGAACTGTGCCGAGTTTACTTTTTCCTTTGTCGTACTCGGTCATCAACCATGACAAAGTTGTTCATGGAGTCTTTTTAAGCTCTTTTCAGACTCCCTAAATAGGAAAAGATTTCCAAGCAAACTTGATGCTTTCACGCTTGTAAAAGCATTTGAATGATCATCTTTCTGGTGATAGTTTACCCCTTTTTCGGACCAGGAAGCACTATTTATGAAAAAGGAATACTCCAACCAACCATGGCTGGAAGAGTTCTCTCTCGCGTTGTTTTACCCTTTTCCAGGCGAAGAGACTAACTTTACGAAAAAGGACCTTTTGGAGTCTCCTTTAGTTCTTTTCAGACTCTCTAAACATAAAATGACGCCGAGTTTTCCTTCTTTGGACTCATTAAAATTCAAACATCGAAGGGCCCATTTTGGGATGAACCCCTCCTTTCCTAGGTTCGTACAACATTTGAGATTGGACTCATCTATGAGATGAGCTATACCGAGTATCTGGTTATCCTCATCAAGCTTGTTAAAAAACAAGTGAGGCACTCATCAGTCATGATGGGGAAAAAGGAAAGCTTTTATGTTACACCCTTTGTTTGTGGCAGTACATAGTCACTCTTGAACATGGCACTTGTTTGCATTTGCATTAAGTACTTGGATAATCTGTTTGTCCTCGAGTCTTGTCAATTCCATGAGTCACGTCGCTCCTTTGGATCAACCAAAGAATGCTTCCACCATTAGTTGCATTAGGGGTTGGTATCATTCTCGTCATGTCAATACTGCCAAGTCATTCCATGCCCATGTTCAAGAGATGTTTTGTTACTCATCATCTCCAGTCAATATACCTTCAATCATATTGGTCTACTCTAAGTCAGTCCTGCATGTTACTGTACCATCCGATCTGCTCTACACATCCTTTGTCGTGTTTTGTGTCGATGATGGGGTATTCATCATGGCCCTCCTTCGACGAATTCATCCTTGTCGACTTCAACTCATCATCCGAGGATTGAATCTAGAAACCAACCAAGTAATTTGGCCCTACATGCCTCGATGGCAGGTTACCTCGCTTTCACATGAGTTCACAATCATTGACTCTTGATTGAAAGATTTCATCTCACATTCAACTTCAACTCATTTATTCACGCTTGATGATATGTACTGTGATACCTTGGGAATCATTGACATCAATGGTGATTTTCCCTTGCACTTGTTAACGGTATACATCAATGACCGGTAATCAAGTGGTTTCTACCATGTTCGACATCAAGACATTTGTAATCACATGGTTAGATTCGTATCATTGCGGGTTCAACTTGAAGACCTTGGGGAGTCATGTTTTACCAAGGTTGCAATGGAGTCTGTATTGAGTCACATTACACGGATCCACATTTGTATTGGTCGTGGCTGTGTTACCATCTCATCATGGATCTACGCTTGTGTTTAGTAGCCATGATTGTGTTCAGTCGGTCATTACTACCATGGATTTGCATTGTATTGGTCGGAAGCCATGTTGTACATCATATGATATTGTCAGTTCAGAGTCAGTTGTACTACAACAGTGTCCTTCATCCGACAAGTCCATTTTTCCATTCGTTCTGTCAAAGCATTTAACCTGTCCAATCTTTAAACAGCTTCATGCTTTGGGGGGCATTCTATTACACCTAAAATCTTACCACCATCAGATTCAATGTATACATACCTGAAGTTCCATTGGCTAAGTCATTTACTTGGAAGGGACATCATTGTGCTTCTGTTAGGTTTTGAGAGGTCGTCGCAGGCTGCACTCATGCAACCTGCGACGTCGCACCTTCCTCCATTACAAGGTGCGACGGAGTCAGTTAATGGGAAAAAAATAACTTCTTAGAGCTCATTCTCGAAGGTTGCTGACTTAGATCCTTATCCCTGACCTATTGGGGGAGCTGGCCTTTGGTTCCTAACCTCTTGGAAGGATCCCCTATCTCTCTCCTACCATATCTCAACCTACCCTATCCATACCCTATCCACTTAGTCCTATATAAGTGAAGCTCTACCCCTCTCGAAAGGGAGGAATTCTATAATGTCTACATGCTGGTGAAATCATCCTTGAGAGATCTCTACTCATCTATTGGGAGACTCATACTTCCTTGGGAGGATATGGAAAATGTCTTGGATGGAGAAGGGCTACAGTGTTAAGCCTTGGTTGTAGTTCTATGTATCTACTATGTATTTCCCTATTTACAGTAATACAAATGCTTTCCACCAATATTGTTAATGTGTGATGATATTGAGTAGTTTACCTGCTTAACTGTTTACTTAGATCTCTTATTGTATAGATGCTCTTTACTCGTTTTGTGTTGTTCTTCGTGTCTGAACATGTCTTGCAACTGAGATCTGACGACCGCTGGACGTGGAGCAACATTCAGGAGAAAGGATTGCGAAGTAAAAGGTAATACATCTAGCACTTGATCCTTAAGTAGATCTAGGAAATCCATTTGTAGTCTGTTCTATTTGTTCTAGACTCACATTGAGCTGGGGAGATCTGGCTCGCATCCGCTCGAGTGGATTGTCCGTCAAACAGTGATTGGATGATTCTTTATGTTCTCTACTTTATTTAATTTAGATCATGAACAATTTTACTATTTATGAACAATAGATGGATTTCAATAACTTGAGGACAATGTTTACCCTTCTCCTAGTCATTTCCTATTTTTATCACCATAAATGGATCCCTCTTTATTAACAAATTTATCATTTCCAATTTTCATCACCATAAATGGATCCCTCTTTACTACCAAACTTGAGTAGTAGAATTGTTCAACTTCTACTATATTGTTAGGACATTGAAGATGTCAACCTCTTCCCTTTCAAGTTTCTAATTAGAACATCTTTCCACTTCTAAATTATACTTGGAGTTTCTATTGAAGTTTAACATAAATGCCCTGTGTGTTCGTGGCTTCCATTTATGTTGATGTTTGATATTGTTTTATCTTACTCATCAATTTTGGGAAAACTGATCTAGACATTTCCATTTTCCAATTTCAGTAAGTTGATTCATATTCCCTTTTGTGTTTGTCCAATTTCATGAAATTGATAAATATCCACTTTTGTGTTTATACCTTTAGTGGAATTTTAGTAAATCAAATTTAGAAGGCCATCCAAAGCTAAAGCTAATTCAGGGTAAATTATTGGCCTCTAAAAATCTTTATTTCTTATTCTTCCTTTCATTTGATAACTGTAGTACTAGGTCTTACGCAATTTTTTCATTTAAATGTTTTTCAGCTAGAGATAATTAAGTTATTATTGTTGACTGGAGGTTTTTGGTAAGTCATTTTATGAGCATATTTATTGACAAATTGTTTTCCTTTAGCGCCCACCCAATTTAGTTGACAACTTTCTTTGTTAAAAGAATTATGCATAATTTTTTATTTCCTCTAATGTTATTGTATTTGTCTTCGAGCCTTGATCCTTCTTTTCTTGTTAATGTTCTTTCATTTCCTATATCATTAACAATGTGTCCATGTGATTTGCATTTGCAGGATTGAGTTATTTTGTTTAATTTCTTTTCTAATTATTTGATCTATTGAACGTAGTTTCTATTTCTTCTTTTGTTAAACAATTTGACTTCTATTTTACAAAATATCATTTGAAGGCTTCATTATGTTCAACCTGATTCTCTTTCATCCATATCTCCAAAATGGCATATCCTTTTGGATGGCTTCCTAGAGATTAAATGGTTTTTACTTCAAAAATATTATCGAGAATATTTCTACTTTTTAGTTGTTTGATATTTTGTATTTCTTCCACTCAATTCTTGATGTTTTCAAAACAAAAAGAGGGCATTTTTAGGACCATGTTTTCTAAAATAATGAGTTTTACTAATCAATGGTCTACAATTGCCTCCAATAACAAATGATTCTACCTCTATATGATCCCAAAACAATGAATCCTTTACTTCAAACCTTTTGTTTTGTTCTTTCTTTGCAAATTATCTTTCACCCCCTATTATACCAACTAAACTACCATTTTTTTGGTATCACATTCACTATGTTCTATCTTCTATGATATTTGTCATTTTCAATGTTATAACCATTCCAATATGTGGTCTAGAATGGAAAATAATGAATTGCTATATTAATTTGAGCAATTCAAAAAGATGATGGAAGCTAGTACACACTTAAAATTGTAGGTAAAATAAAAATCTGCAATAAATAGAGAAAATGGAATATTGAGTACCATTTGCTGTATTTATTTACAATTACCATATCATATGATGGAAATATGAAAGGCAACACATCTTAATCATAATTTTTATTTCATCATCATTTTGGAAAGTCCATATTTTGCATAATTTTTTCATATCATGATAAATCTTTCTTCAAATTTTTTTCATCTTAATCATAATTTTTATTTCATCATCATTTGGGAAAGTCCATATTTTGCATAATTTTTTTATATCATAATAAATCTTTTTTAAATTTTTTTTGGAAAGAAGTTTGGCACATCGCTCAACCTTTATAAATGAATTTTAATAATTAGGTAAAGAAATAATTCCAACATGTGTGTATAAATGACAAATTGAAATACATGAATATTTGCCTCCATTTGAAAATCTAAGAATTTTGGCACATCGCTCAACCTTTATAAATGAATTTTAATAATTAGATAAAGAAATAATTCCCAACATGTGTGTATATATGACAAATTGAAATACATGAATATTTGCCTCCATTTGAAAATCTTTTTAACTCATTGTGAAGATTTTCTTAAGAAATGGTTTGGATATAGTTGTCCCACTTCTTTTCATGACAGGTAATTAGTCTTGTTATAATAATGTCTTGCATGCTGATATACATCTTAATAATTAATAATTGAGTGTTGTGATAGTAAAATTACTAAAATAAAAGATTTAAAAAGATTTAAAGAATGGATATTTTTGGAAGACAATGAATTAATTTAATCTAAAATAAAATAATCAATCAAATAAAAATAATGGTTATTAAAATTCTTCTACCGTCTTCTTCAAGTTAAATTCACCATTTGATAAAAATAGTTTTATTATGATTTGATTATTAATATCTTGTATATCCTTGTAAATGTTAAGATACATTTAGTTAAACCGAGACGAAAAAAGTCAAATTGAGACAAAAGGAAAACTGAGATGGAAAAATCCACTACGAACTCATAAATAAAAATTGGAGCTATCATTTTTCTTCTTTATATATTTTTATATTTTCTTTCTATTACCCAAATTTTGAAATAATGTTTATCAAAGTCCAAAATTCTTTAGTATGAGAATCTACATTTTTTTTCCAGACAAAACCTATGGATATTTTTGCATTTTGCGAATGGTATCCAGTGCAAATCCATAGGCATTGATTATGATGCTCGACTCAATAGGGACATTTGGTAAGGTACACAAAAGAGGGATCAACTCCAAGTGTTCCTACATGAAGCTCAAAGTATTCAACCACTTGAGTTAGCGCACTAGCCTAAAGGAAAATCAACATCTATGATTAAATCACTCTTAAATTTACTTCATTTCATTTATGGGTTGGAACACCACTTTCTATGCACCATTTTATCCACATATTATTAGTTATACAGATGAACCAATTAGAGAAGTGGCATAAAGAAGATAGTCAGAAACCATGGTAAAGACAAAGCATAAAGAAGATGAGAGAGGAAGAATTCATTGATTGCATCAAGGATAATAGAGGAAGCATAAACAAGATACACCAAAACTACATTTTAAGGCTATGATGAGACTAAACAATGATCCTCAAAGCACATAAAAGGAGACACATTTCAAATGAGCACTAACAACTTTTCACCAAAGGAAATATAGGAAAAGGAGTTCAAAATATGTCCTCTAAAAACTTGATAAGCACTTCATTATTCAAATGCCAAATATTTACAAAGATGGATAGGGGTACACCATAGGGAATCCCATCCATATAATATTTCACATACTTATTTGCTCCCTTCTCTCTTTCCTTGACTCCCTTCTTTTCTTCTTTCCTTGACTCTCATATTCTCCTAAGTGGGATGAAATTCTAGTATTTTGTTATTCTACTCTTCCAAAATGGAACAGGTGCTTCTTGTGCATGCAATTAATCTTTTTATAATTAATATTTCAATGATTTTCAATTACATATTTGGTTATCTATCCTTTTTGCATTTTTTTTACATTTTTTTCAAAGAAATCTATCCATGAAAATTTTTGGGCACTTCCCCGCATTTGTGAATGGTACCTAGTGCAAACTTGTCAGTGTTGATTATGATGCCTGACATGGAGGGGACATCCTATGATGCATGCAATAGAGGTAATCAACCTAGTAAATGACCTTGATACCTATTGAATGAATCTCAAATGACTCAAACACTCAAGCTATCCCACCAAACATTTTTTGTTTCTTTGAAATACAATGGGACCAATGAGACTTTGATCCTTGGACACAAAGAACATATTACTAATTTTGTAGGTCAGTTACTTCTATTGTAAACATTAATAATATACACACCTATGCATTTATGAATCATAAAAATGTTTCCATCAAAATGCACCACAACATGGAAGAGCCCAAATTTTTTTTAACGCTAATATATAGTTTTATGAGTGTTGTATCCCATAATGTTGTCATATCTATATTTAGTAGTCCATCATTTTTCAACCAATAGAAGTAGGCCATGTTCTTTTGTAATTAGGATTTGGGTCTGATGACTGTTACCACCCAGTTTGCACAACATGATCAATAGACATAAAACATCATCCAACCAAGGACCTTTAAGTTCCTCATCCAACATGCAGTCTTCTGTAGAATTGTGTTTTGCACTTCCTTTGTCATGGTAAAAGGAAGTTGTTTGTAAAATTCTAACATCCATTATGTGTTAAAGGGAAAGCTTGAGTGAGTCATTTGTATTATGGCTACTTTGGAGTGTTTTTTCTCACCTAGGTGAACTTAGATCCTAGTGATCAGAGTTTATCCAGGTTTTTTCACTCACATCTCCAAAGCCAAAGTATGTTATAATATAGGTGCCTCAGACTGGTGTCTAAGTCCTTAGAGTTTGATGTGAAAATTTGAGTCAGTTACCATGTCCCTAGCAAATGTTATGACTGTTTAGGTCCCTTGGGGGGGGGGGTAAAAATGTCTGAAACTATGTAATAAGGGGTTAAGGGGGTCAATTATTAAAAAGGGAATATTCTTAGAACATGCTCTTTCTAATGCTAAAGCTCCAATGGAATAAAAAAGGTGTAGCACCCCCCTAAATCCAAAGTGACCATGTTTGTGGGCTAAGATAAGCCCCCTAGCACTATACCCCTTAAAAAGGTGTAGCTCCCCCTCATTCGCGTATTTTCCCTCATCCATAGGAGTAAGGTGGAACCCTCACCTAGCTAATGAGTCATCACCAGATATTGGATTGAATCTCCTTGTCGACATTGGTATCTCCTCCCAAAGGAGGCACATTATCCTACCATGATATTCTCCTTCCACATGTGGCGCATTCTCTCCTGTATTAGCTTTGGGATTAGCTCTAGAAGTGGCACATTCTTGGAATATTGGAGCTAACTCCCTCATGCGGTGCATTCCTTCTTGATTTCATTGGAATCTCCTCCAAGAGGTGGTGCATTCTCCTTGTGTTGGAGCTAACTCCCTCATGTGGCACTCTCACATTATTTTTCCTTGGGATCTCCATTTGAGATGGCGCCTTCTCCTTCCAGGCATGGAGAAGATCCCAATGTGGTATTTTCCTATTTAAAGATGCTCTTCCTCTCTCATTAGTGTTGGTTATTATTTGAATTTGATATTTTTGTAGCATTATCTCTATTGGAGACCAAGTATTTGAATAATACATAAAGTCTTTGGAGGCTAGTTGTGGTGTGGCTCATTGTTGTTGTTGTAATTGTAACTTCGGAAGATATTCTTCTGTTTATTATTATTATATTATTATTGTATTTTTATTGTACCTTTGACGTAGATGTTTTTCCTCCGTTCAGGGATGTCATTATTATATTTGGTCTTGCTAGAATATTGAGGTAAAACCTCCATTGTAAGTGGGGAAATAGCTCCCCAAAAGATAAATGTAAATTGTATTTTTTAGTCTCCCTAGGATAGGTCGGCCCAGTCAAGTTAGTGAGGTCAACCCCATTAGGAAAAAGGTCACCCACGCATAAAGTATACATAGAGAGGATCACTCTCTCATTTTGGCACGACACTCACTCAAGCAGGTTCGCATAAGGAGAGAGAGAAGACAAGTTCATTGGTGAAGAAAGAGAGAGAGCTGCAGAAGACATATTATATTTTGGGTTTTCCATCTTACTTGATATTGTACTAGTGACAAATCTATTCTGATAAAGTTGCGGGGTTTTCTCCTTTGTGGTTTCCTCGAGGAAAATTCTTGTGTCTTTGTGTTTTTTTTTGCTTGCCTATCTTTCAGTTTAAATATATAACTAAATTGAATTAAAGTGCAAACTCTAACATGGTATCAGAGCCAACCTGAAAAGAAGGTATTGTGCAGCAGTGAGAAACTAGGGATTCCTAGTTCAAGGTCTTCGCTCCACAAATCATCAGAAAAAGAGGGCTAGGATAACTCACCCTAGGAGGGCGCATATTTTGGAGGAAGCAGAATTCAATTTGAAGAATTTTCATTTTTGACCCAGACACTAGTGCCGAGAAAAAACTAGGGCATCAAGCTTTTGGGGTTTTTCTCCATCAATCCAGACAAAGGAGTACATTGGACAACTCACCTTGAGGAGGGACATCTTTCTGTCTAAACAGAATTTCAAAGTTCTAAGTTTGGAAAATTAGGGTTTCTCTAACAAACCCTAGGTCATTCAGCTCTAGAACCAGGTTGAGCATCTGAAATTGGTAAGTTCCAATTCTTTGATTTTTCCATTTGAGGTTCTCATTTCAAAATGACAAACTACAACAAGATTGAGGTTAAGCTTGAAGGAGTTGACAACTTCCGAGCATGGAAGTATAGAATCTCTCTTGTCCTAGAAGAAAATGATTTGGACAAGTATATAAATGAGGAGGTTCCAGCACTAGAGGGAGATGAAGCAAAGGCAATTCACAAGAAGAACTTGGTCAAGGCCAAGAGGATTATTGCAGACTCCATCAAGGATCATCTCATCCCTCATGTATCATCCTTGAAGAATCCCAAGGAGATGTTCGATGCTTTGACGAATATATTCAAAGGGAAGAACATCAATAGGAAGATGACACTAAGGAACCGACTCAAGAATGTGAAGATACAAAACTCAGAGACCATGAAATCTTACGTCACAAGGGTCTCTCAAATCAAGGAGCAACTTAAAGCAATTGAAGACAAAGTAGAGAAGGATAGATAGTTATGACTACCTTGAATGGCCTCCCAAGATCACGGGACTCATTCATTCAATGAATATGTGCCAGGAAGAAGTTGATCGCATTCAGTAGAATATGGGAAGAATGTACCCAAGAAGAAGATCGACTAGTAGCAAGAGAAGAGAAGATGGGAGCTAATGATGACCAAGCTCTAACTGTTCACACTAAAAGAAATCACAGCAAGAGGGAGGACCACCATCACGGAAGATCCATAAGGCATCATGGATCCAAAAGGGAGATTTCCAGTATCAAATGTTACACATGTGATGAGAAGGGACATTACTCAAGAAATTGTCCCAGAAATCAAGGATCCTCCAAGAAGACCAACAAGAAGAGGCATCATGCTCACACTGTTGAAGACGATGAACCAACAAGGAAAATAACCAGAGAAGAAAGAGATGATTCTTTGAAGTGATGAAGAATATGTCTTAATATAAGCACTCACGGGCACTATCACACATGGGAGCAATGATTGGCTTGTAGATAGTGGAGCATCCAAGCATATTACGAGATACAAAGAATCCTTCTTCAATCTATCTGAACATGAGTCACCTCACAAGGTGAAACTTGGGGATAATTACCAATATCCCATCAAAGAAAGTGGAGAAGCTTCCTACAAGCTAAACTCTGGCAAATAATTGAAGATGAAAGTTGTTCTCTATGTACCTGGATTGAAGAAGAATCTTCTCTCCATCTCAGCACTAGATGCCAAGGGAATGAGGGTTGCATTTTTTTATGGCCAATTTCTAATGTGGCCAAAAGGAAAGACAATATATGATGCAACAGTAATTGGAGAGCAAGAGGGAGGCTTGTACAAGTTGAAAGAACAACCAAAACAAGCATTGATCCATGAACCCATGGAACCAAGTGAGTTATGGAACAAAAGGCTTGCACATGTGCACTATAGAGCACTACCAATTGTAAGCAAAGTAGTTTTAGGTCTACCGAAAATCCAGAAAAAGCATGAAGGCATTTGCAAGGGATGTGTGCAAGGAAATAACATGAAGAAGAATTTCCCCAGCAATGAAAGCAAGGAAAAATGAATATTGGAGATAGTCCACTCGGATGTGTGTGGTCCCATGTCTTCCAGCTCATTAAGCGGGTATGTATATTATGTTTCTTTTATAGACGACTTTTCCCGTAAGACATGGATTTATTTCTTGAAGGGAAAAGATGAAGTATTCAAAAAATTCAAGGAATTCAAATCCTTGGTTGAAAATCACAATGATAGGAAGATCAAGACTTTATGATCAGACATTGGCGGAGAATTCACTTCAGAAGAATTCAAGGACCTTTGTAGAGAATCTGGGATTAAGAGGGAGTTGAGCACTCCTTACAATCCTCAACAAAATGGCATTGTAAAATGGAAGAACAGAACAATAATGGAAGCAGCGAAGGAAATGCTACATGATCAAGATCTTCCGATGCACTTATGGGCAGAAGCAACAAGGATAGCTGTGTATGTACAAAACCGTACACCTCACCATGTATTGAATAACAAGACTCCTGAAAAATCTTTCTCAGGAGAGAAACCATAAGTCAGCCATCTCATAATATTTGGCTGCCCGATGTACATACACATCCTGAATGAAAAGAGAACCAAGCTAGATCCTTAAGGAAATAAGAGAATATTCATGGGATACAACAACACATCGAAAGGCTACCGAATATACTTCCCGGGACTCAAGAAGATCAAGATCAACAGAGATGTGACTTTCGACGAATATTCAGCATACAACAAATTAAGAAAATTACCTATTGAAGAAATTGAAGAACTTGAAGTTCCCAGAACAAGAGACACGGTTTTGGAAGAAGCAATTCAATAGGATCATGAAGACTGCGACATGAAAGAACCACAAGAACCTGTACATCCACCTTGTGAGAAGAACTCCCACAAAAGAAGACCAACATGGGCACATGAAGCAATACGAGATGTAGAGAAGTATGGTGCTCCAGATGGGATGCATAGAGAAAGAAAGAGACCCAGACCATACTCTATCTATGTGGCCCTACCATGTAACATCATTGATAAAGAACCTTCCAACTATGAGGAAGAAACATAGAAGAAGGAATGGAAAGTGCCATGATCGAGGAGTACCAGTCAATTACAAAGAATGGTGTCTGGCCGGATAGTTCCAAGACCAGTAGGGAAGTCAGTTGTGACTTTGAAGTGCATCTACAAGATCAAACATGCTGTAGACGGCAACATTGAAAAACACAAGGCAATATTTGTGGCACATGGATTCTCCCAGAAGGAAGGCATAAACTACGAGGAGACATTTTCACCTGTAGCAAGATACACTTCCATTAGATCTATACTTGCATTGGTTGTAGTAATGAAATGGAAGGTACACCAGATGGACGTCAGGATAACATTCTTGAATGGTGTAGTAGAAGAGAAAGTGTACGTGGAGCAACCACTGGGATTTGAGACACATGACATACATACTCATGTGTGCAAATTGAAGAAAGCCTTGTATGGCTTGAAGCAGGCACCCAGGACATGGTATGGCATGATGGACAAATTTATGATGAGCTTAGGCTTTACCAAGAGTAAAGCAGATTCCAACCTTTACTTCAAGGTTGAGGACGGAAGACCAATGATAGTACTACTTTATGTAGATGACCTGTTTGTAACAGGGGAGGATGAGCTCATTGCAGATACAAAGAGAAGGATTTCCACAGAGTTTGAGATGAAGGACCTGGGGATGATGCACTACTTCTTAGGCATGGAGGTGTGGCAGAGTAATGATGGGATTTTCCTTGGTCAAGGAAATTATGCTATAGAAATTTTGAAGAGGTTCAGAATGATGGACTACAAGGCAATGACCACACCAATGGCATCGAACTTGAGACTACTATGTGAAGCTTCTTCAAAGACAATTGATGCCACGATGTACAAGAAGATGATTGGTTCGTTAATTTATTTGAAAAACACGAGACCAGACATATGTTTTGCTGTGAACACCTTGAGCCAGTTCCTGGTGGATCTAAGACATGTTCACCTAATTCCTGCAAAACATATATTGAGGTACCTAAAGGGTACAATTGAGTATGGGCTCAAGTATGAGACGAATCAGAGGATTAACCTGCATGGTTATGTTGATTCGGATTGGCAGGCAGTTCCTGTTGATGTAATTGTAACTTCGGAAGATATTCTATTGTATTTTATATTGTTATTATTATTCTATTTTATTTGTACCTCTGCCGGATATGTTTTTCCTCAACTCGGGGATGTCATTATGATGCTTAGTCATCCTAGGTCATTGAGGTAAAATACTCCCATGTAAGTCAGGGAAATAGACCCCCGAAAGAGTCAAATGTAATTGTATTATTGAGTCTCCTAGAGAAGTCGGTCCAGTTAGGTTTATTGGGGTCGACCTAGTAAGTGAAAAGGTCAAGTAAAAGTAAAGTATAAATAGAGAGCATAGCTCTCTCATTTGGAAACAACACTCACTCACTCAATTCACATTAGTGAGAGAGAGAAGACAAGTTCAAAGGGGAGGAAAGAGAGAGAGAGCTACAGAAGACCATCTTTATTTTGGGGTTTTACTTTTGTGACATTGTATTGGTGACTATTCTATCTCTGAGGAAGTTGCGGGGTTTTCTCCTTTATGGTTTCCCCGAGGAAATTATTTGTGTCTATTGTGTTATGCTATGCATGTTATCCTTTCAAATAAGATCATAGAAAATCTTGATTAAAAGTTAAAAATCTAACATGGTATCAGAGCTGTCCTGAAAGAGAACATTGTGCAGTTGTTTCCTAGGGTTTCCATTTCCGGAAACTATTCATCTTGGAATTTTCACTATAAATCACTTTTGGAAAAGTTTCAAGATCTGAAAATTTTACAGGCCAATTATGAAATATGCATGTACCTTGTGTGCGATTTTAAGACTCACATCCAATGTACTTTAAGATATATGATCCATGCCAATTAGGGTTTTAGCCTCCTCTAGAATTCAATTTTAAAAAGGTGACCTGGGGAGAAATGATATATCTCTGGATACGAAGATCGAAATAGAATTTTGTAAGATTTTACAGAAATTGGACGGAATGTAGTTTCTATGGTGTGAGTTTCAGAATCTGAAGATGAAACAGTGACATGTGGCATTCCGTACAAGTTCTCTATACTGAAAAAGTTCATAAACAGGTCATCGTGGGAAAATTAGCATAAGTTCCACTTGGTGAATCTAATCCTGCTCTAACATATGGGGTTGGATAGGGGACAAATAATACTATCATAGGACGAAGTTTTAGACCTTGAGGAGCAGAAATTTCGGAGATACATCGGAATTAAGACTCAACAAATCTACAGTAGAAATTGAAGAAACTAGGGCATCAAGTTTTGGGGGCTTCTATTCATCAATTTGGGAAAAGGAGTACATTGGACAACTCGCCTTGAGGAGGCACATCTTCCTGTCCAATCATAAGTTCAAGATTCCAAATTTGAAAAATTAGGGTTTCTCTGACAAACCCTAGGCCAGCCAGCTCCAGAACCACTTTGGGCATCTTACAGTGGTAAGACCTAAAAGCTTTGCTATTTCCATTTGAGGTACTCATTCAATATGTCTCACCACACCAAGCTTGAGGATAAGCTTGAAGGAGATGATAACTTCTGAGCATGGAAGTATAGGATTCCTCTTGTACTTGAAGAAAATGATTTGGAGAAGTATGTGAATGAAGAGGTTCCAACACCAGAGGGAGATGAGGCTAAGGCCATCCATAAGAAGAACTTGGTTAAGGCCAAGAGAATCATTGCAGACTCCAGTAAGGATCATCTCATCCCACACGTGTCATCCTTGAAGACACCCAAGGAGATGTTTGATACGTTGACAAGGCTATTCGAAGGGAAGAACATCAATCAAAAGATGACATTAAGGAACCAGCTCAAGAACATAATGATCCTAAAATCCGAGACCATGCAATCATTTTTGACAAGGGTATCGCAGATCAAGGAGAAACTTGAGGCAGTTGAAGAAAAGGTAGAAGAAGGAGAGATTGTCATGACCACTTTGAATGGTCTCCCAAGATGATGGGACTCATTCATTCAATTGATATGTGCCAGGAAGAAGTTTATTACATTCAATAGACTATGGGAAGAATGCACACAAGAAGAAGCTTGACTTGTGGCACGAGAAGAGAATATGGGAGCCAATGATGACCAAGATCTCACAACACATGCTAGAAGAAATCATAATAAGAGGGAGCACCATCATCACAGTAAGAGGGAGAAACACCATCAAAATCAGAGGGGGAATTATGATAGACCCAGAAGAGATCTCATTAGATGCTATACATGTGATGAGAAGGGACACTACTCCAAAGATTGTCCCAGAAACATAAGTGTCTCCAACAAAAAGAATACCAATAAGAAAAGGCACCATGCTCACACCGCGAAAGATGATGAACCTACAAGGAAAAGAACCAGAGAAGAAGAAAGAGATGATTCTTCCAGTGATGAAGAATATGTATTATGATGAATAAAGATCAAGAGGGAGCACACTGTCAGAGACTCCAGTAGTTCCTGTAAGGAAGAAAAAATCAAGAGGGAGTCCACCCAACAACCAAACAAAGATAAGTATTTGAATTGTCATTTCTTGTATATCTAATTACTTAAATGATATTGTTCAGTTGTGTACATATGTATGTTTCTAGATTTAGGATGTGTATTATGCATGTTAGAAAAGTTGCATTAATGAACAAAATACTACTAATATGCAAGTAACGGGTAAGTGGCCTATGGTACTGTACAATATTCCATTTCTACTTATCTAGAATGAAACCTCTTTGCTGACATATTGGGAGTAGTGCACACTCTTAATAATGTTCCGGTAGAGATGGAAGGAATCTAGGAAGTTACCGTATGAATACAGGATATGGATGAATGTTGTATTGAAGCATTGGCTAAGATAGTTGCATGAATGTGTGACCTATGCATGAGAATTTGTTTTGAAATTATGAAATGTTTCTAACCACACAACTAATTTGACTTGTAGGAAAGATTGAGTACCATCACCTACAAGAGAGACTTGTTTCGAAGAACAAGTGACGATGATTCAGATATAACATTCAAGAAGATTTATGAAGTCAAGATGAAGAAACTGAAGACCCTGAACCAGATACATAGTTATGTAAAAGACAATTCAAGAAGATCATGAAGAGTGCAAAATGGCAGAACCACAAGAACCTGTAGATCCACCTCATGAGAAGAACTCCCACAAGAGAAAACCAACATGGGTATGAAAAGCAATACAAGATGCAGAGAAGTATGGTGCTCCAAAGGGGATGCATAGAGAAAGCAAGAGACCTAGGCCATACTCCAGCTACGTAGCCCTGTTGTGCGACATCATTGACAAAGAACCTTCCAACTATGAGGAAGCAGCAGAGAAGAAAGAATGGAAGGATGTCGTGATCGAGGAGTACCAGTCAATTATGAAGAATGATGTATGGCAGGTATTTCCGAGACCAGAAGGGAATTTTGTTGTGACTTCGAAGTGGATATACAAGATCAAGCATGCTGCAGATGGTAGCATTGAGAAACACAAGGCAAGGTTTGTATCACATGGCTTATCCTAGAAGGAAGGCATAGACTATGAGGAGACATTCGCACCTATTGCGAGATACACTTCCATCAGATCAATATTAGCATTGGTTGTAGTGATGAAATGGAAGGTACACCAGATGGATGTCAAGACAACATTCTTGAATGGTGTAGTATAAGAGGAAGTGTATGTGGAGCAACCACTGGGATTTGAGACACATGACAAACAGACTCATGTGTGCAAGTTGAAGAAGGCCTTGTACGGATTGAAACAAGCACCCAGGACGTGGTACGAAAGGATGGATAGCTTCCTGATGAGTTTGGGCTTTGCCAAGAGTAAAGGAGATTCCAACCTTTACTACATTAAGGTTGAAGCGGGAAATCCAATGATACTTCTATTCTATGTAGATGACCTATTTGTAACAAGAGAGGATGGGCTCATTGCAGATACGAAGAGGAAGCTTTCCGCAGAGTTCAAGATGAAGGACCTGGGTATGATGCATTATTTCTTAGGCATGGAGGTGTGGCAGAGTGCAGATGGAATCTTCCTTGGACAAGGGAAGTATACAGTAAAGATTCTAAAGAGATTTGGAATGATGGACTGCAAGGATATGGCCACACCTATGGCATCAAACTTGAAGCTACTATGTGATGCTTCATCAGAGTCAGTTAATGCCACGATGTAGCGTCAGATGATTGGGTCATTGATGTACTTTATGAACATGAGACCAAACATATGCTTTGCTGTGAACACATTGAGCCAGTTCCTGACGGATCCGAGACAAGTTCACCTGGTTGTTGCAAATCATATATTGAGGTACCTGAAGGGTACAGTTGATTATGGGATTAGGTATGATGTGAATCAGAAGATTAACCTGCAGGGTTATGTTGATTCAGATTGGCTAGGCAGTGCCACAGATAGGAAGAGCACTTCAGGATGCTCCTTCAGTATGGGATCCGGTATGATCTCGTGGTTTAGCAAGAAGCAATCGTGTGTGGCACTGAGTAAATCTGAAGCAGAGTATGTTGTAACTTGTTTAGCTAGTTGTGAGGCAGTATGGCTTAGGAAGTGTCATGCCCCCTCCCGCGGATCCAATTCGAGGAAGGGAACATGACTACGCTTCTGGGGCTTTTACATAAACTCAGCCCCATTCATTAGATCCATACAAATAAAAACATATGTATGTGCAGATCTATCAAACACAGCAGAAGTTAAACTCTTCTACACACATATATCATGCAAATTCCAGCATATTGATAACATTCATCAAATAATTAAAATGTTGCAGAAGTAAAACACAAATAAAATACTCATCTTGATGTAATGATGTCCCAAGCAACTAGCTATGTCACTGCAACGTTCCACCCAACCATAGGTCTTTGCCCAGTCTATATTTTTTTAGCACTCAGAGACCACCCCCAAGTTGGGCATGATATCTACAAGGAAAAGGGGACTCTCAAGCTCAGCACAGCCCAAAGCAATGGATACCCATCTCAACCCCAACATTCTCTTACGCACAACAACTCAAATATTGGGCATGTATACACATATTCAATAATGGGATTTACAGAATAGGGTCTATGGGTTTTCCCCATATCGTGGCACACCTAAAAACGGATTGTGGGAAGAGGAAATCAACCCCAGGGAAGAAAACCTATTTCTCCCACAATATATGAGCATTCAGTGGGCCAAAACGGTCTCTATGAAACCCCCAAATCGATTTATTCTCTTCACCACTGTTAACCAAAACAAAAACGCCCTTCCCAGCTAGAAAAATGAAGGAAAACATAACAAAACCATGGAGGAAAACACCCGAGAAGCTTAAAACTCGTGAGAGAGAAAAAATCATGGGTGAAGAATGGCTTGGTGGGTAATTTCATGGCTCTTTTCTTTCCCAATGAGTCAAAAACGATTTTCCATGAAGGGTGGCTTTCCCATACTCGAATTTGGACAGCCATACCTCTCCATTCCCCAAGGCATTAACTACCTCAACCAACTCTTGGGAGAAATGAATGATTGGGCACAAAAGTCAACATGGGTAGTTGAGGGTTCATGGGTTCTCTCATTGAAACTTGGCTTGACTTAATTGGCTCAAGGGTTTGAATATTTCCCTCCCAATTCCTTGTAATTATCATGCCCACATCTCTTGTTGCATTGCATAGCTAGTTGTGGGCATTTCTATTAAAATGCATATTTACAATTTCCATGGTTCACTAGCACATGGGTAGAATAATACCAAATACCCGGTGTTCCATGACAAGTCGAAGCACATTGATATGAAGTAACACTATATCAGGGATATGGTGCAGATAGGAGCAGTGAAGCTCTAGTATGTTGTGATGGACGAGCAGATATCTGACGTGTTGACCAAGCCACTAGCCAGAGTGAAGTTCGAGTACTTCAGAGAGAAGCTTGGTATTCTTCAGATCGAGGTTCCTCTTAAGAAGAAGTGATGAGTCCAAAAGACGCAGATTCTCATGGGCCATTCATGCATAGTGGTAGGTTTGTGCTTCCTATGTTGGTAGATGTAAGGGCTGGGCCATTCTCGCATAGTGGTAGGTTTGTGCCTCCTATATTGGTAGATGTAAGGGCCGAGCCATTCCCGAATGCTGCTAGGAAAGTCCTCCCATGTCGGTAGATGTAAGCACTGATCCTTTCCCAAATGGTGGTAGGAAAGTCCTCCCATGTCGGTTGATGTAAGTGTTGTGTCTCACACGCTGGTAGGAAAGTCCTCACATGTTGGTAGACGAGGTCTCGTATGGTGGCAGGAAATTCCTCCCATATTAGAGACATTGTGATGTCCACCAGTCTTAAGACACTATGTGTGTGCCTAGGCAGGATCTCGCATGGTGGCAGGAAATTCCTCCCATGCTGGTAGACGCGGGCTGACCATTGTGGGACATGTGATGTGCATTTAGGCTGTGCTCCGTGAGATGATGATATGATATGGATACGATGAGGCAATAATAGGAGAAACAAGTGATTTATGTGGCAATGTAATGAATGGTCTTGGGATGTACCTACTTGATGGCTTGCTTGCATATATGATGAACACCTACATGAGAACTAGGCCTACATCCAACATGAAAAAGGGATGGCTCTGTAGAACTTCCTATGATGAGTAGATTCGATATATGTCACCAATCGATGATCAACATGATGAGGATTGCAATAGCAACGATGATGATGATCCAATGATGATGATGTTATCCAGACTTGTGTCCAATGGTGTTGATGTCTGTGGCCAGAGAATACCTTCCTAGTTAAGAGGGAGTGTTGATGTAATTGTAACTTTAGAATATATTCTATTGTATTTTATATTGTTATTATTATTGTATTTTATTTTTACCTCCATTGGATATGTTTTTCCTCCGCTCGGGGATGTCATTATGATGCTTATTCATCCTAGGTCATTGATGTAAAATCCTCCCATGTAAGTCAGGGCAATAGACCCCTTAAAGAGTCAAATGTAATTGTATTATTGAGTCTCTTAGAGGACTCGACCCAGTTAGGTTTATTGGGGACGACCCAGTAAGTGAAAAGGTCAAGCAAAAGTAAAGTATAAATAGAGAGCATAGCTCTCTCATTTGGACACAACACTCACTCACTCAATTTGCATTAGTGAGAGAAGGAGAAGACAAGTTCGTAGAGGAGGAAAGAAAGAGAGCTGCAGAAGGCCATCTTTATTTTGGTGTTTTACTTTTGTGATATTGTATTGGTGACTATTCTATCTCTGAGGAATTTGCGGGGTTTTCTCCTTTATGGTTTCCCCAAGGAAATTCTTTGTGTCTATTGTGTTATGCTAGACACAAATATAATCCATACTTCCTCACGACTAGTTTAGCAGGAAGCAATCATGTGTGGCACTGAGTACAGCTGAAGCAGAGTATGTTGTAGCTTGTTTGACTAGTTGTGAGGAAGTATGGATTCAGAAGCTACTGTCATATTTGTTTGATCTTGAGTTAGAGGTGACTTGTATCTATTGTGACAACTAGAGTTGTGTGAAGTTGTCTGAGAACCCGATGTTCCATGACAAGTCGAAGCATATTGAGATCAAGTCTCACTATATTCGGGATATGGTGCAGAGAGGAGTATTGAAGCTCCATTATGTGGCGACGGACGAGCAGATAGCCGATGTGTTGACCAAGTCGATAACGAGAGTGAAGTTCAAGTACTTCATAGAGAGGATTGGTGTTATCCAAATCGATGTTCCTTGAAAGAGGGAGTGATGAGACCGGAAGACGCAAGTGCACCGGGGTTGTATCTCACATGGTGGAAGAGGCAGGTGGTCCATGGGACGTAATGGACCTGGGGTGCTCCTGGGATATATCCACATGTTTGGAGACGCTAGTAGGTCCACCAGTCACAAATACACTTGGGGTGCGCCTGGGCTGTATCTTACATGGTGGAAGATGCAGGTGGTCCATGGGACGTAATGCACTTGGGGTGCTCCTGGGATGTATCCACATGTTTTAAGACTTAGGATGAACGTGAGAGACGTAATGCACCTGGGGTTCTCCTGGGCTGTACCCACTAGGTTGGAGACGCAGGTGGTTTGTTGGACATGAGGTGTGCACCTGGGATACTCTCCGTGTGTGATTATGAGACGATATGGATACTTTGAGATGATAGTATGAGACACAGGTGATTGTTGTGGCAATGCAATGTGTGGTCCTGGGATGTACCTACTTGATGGATTGATCGTGGAGATGATGAAGACCTATATGAGAGCTAGGTCTACATCCAGCATGAAAAAAGGTTGGCTCTGTAGAACTTCTCATGACGGATAGATTCGAGACATGTCACTAGTCAATGATCAACTAGATAAGTATTGATGCAACAACGATGATGATGATCCAGTTTTGATAATGTTCCAGTGATGATGATCCAGAATATGTGTCCAGTTGTGATGATGACTGCGGTGAGAGAATTCCTTCCTAGTTAAGAGGGATTATTGTTGTAATTGTAACTTCAGAAGATATTCTTCTGTTTATTATTATTATATTATTATTGTATTTTTATTGTACCTCCGACGAAGATATTTTTCCTCCATTCGGGGATGTCATTATTATATTTTATCATGTTAGAATATCGAGGTAAAACCTCCATTGTAAGTCAGGGAAATAGCTCCCCAAAATATAAATGTAAATTGTATTTTTGAGTCTCCCTAGGACAGGTTGGCCCAGCCAAGTTAGTGAGGTCGGCCCCATTAGGAAAAAGGCCACCCACACATAAAGTATAAATAGAGAGGACCACTCTCTCATTTTGGCACCACACTCACTCAAGCAAGTTCGCATAAGGAGAGGGAGAGAAGACAAGTTCACTGGTGAAGAAAGAGAGAGAGATGCATAAGACATCTTATATTTTGGGTTTTCCATCTTACTTGATATTGTACTAGTGACAATTCTATTCTGAGAAAGTTGCAGGGTTTTCTCCTTTATGGTTTCCCCGAGGAAAATTCTTGTGTCTTTGTGTTTTGTTTTGATTGTCTATCTTTAAGTTTAAATATCTAACTAAATTGAATTAAAGTGCAAACTCTGACAGTTGTTGTGTGGTGTAGCTTGATTTTCATGTTTTTCTGGAGGTAATCTATATCTTGTTTTTTTATGCATGTATTTAGAATTCTATTGTGGTCATTGGAAAGGTATTACAACCTCAGTGCATAGTATCTTGATTCATATTTTTTCTAGCATAGATCTATTGTTGAGTTATAGTGAAGGAAGTTAATTTTAGCATCTTTACCTTTGTCTGGACCTTGCTATATTAAATATTTCCTTGTAGGTCGCACCCATAGTGTAGAATCCAAGGAGAGTCTCTCTCTCCTTGTATATGTTTAGAACTGACTTGTGCAGGTTGTCCCATCCGTGGAGTGTCCTGAAGTTATCCCATGCAACCTCTTCCTCTTAGTCATCTTTTCAAGAAACCAAGGCTTTCGACGTTGTTCCTAGGTGACTCCATTTCCCAAACTTGTGATAAGGCACAACTCTCTCTCTCTCTTGCTCTAATTTTTTCTTAACCATCCAAATACAAATAAAATTATTCCCTCTTTATTTATTTCATGCATGCATTAATCTACATTTTTTCAAGGAACTTCTAAGTAGATGTATTTGTATGCATATATCTCGTTGATAAGAAATTGAATATCTTAAGAGTAGATATAGGAAATGCATTGCATGTTATCAAAAGATACATGCATGTGCGTGCATGTCCAAAATAATTACATGCACACATAGATTTCTTACTTTTCACCTTGCATGTTAGTGCATGTTGTGGCATGTCATCAAAAGTCACCCTAAAGCATTTATTTGGAGCTTTTGATCACTTTTATCTTGATGTACCAAAATTTTATTTTGTTGATTTTTGGACAACAAACACGCAGACCTCAAAGGAAACGGTATAATCCACATTGTAAAAGCTTGACTAGTGGCCATAAGGATGTAGCTAGGGTTTTACCCCTAGCTTGTGCAAATGAGCACCTACTAAGGAGAATGGACTCCTTAGTAGCAGTTCAGTAAATGTAAATGATTAAGCTAAAACAGAAATGTAAAACTATTCTGAAACATGTGCATGAAAAATAAAGAATAATTTGTAAACAAGGGTTTTGTATTAATATTACCTTCAATGTGAAGGTTGATGAAGCTCCTTGCAATGTCCAAGAGGGTTTCTCCAAGCTCCAATGAACTCCTTCTCTTTCTCCAATGGTGGGGATGGGCCAAAAGAGGCTCTCAAGGTGAAAGTAGTTCAATGGTGAACTAGGGTTTCGAGAGAGATTTTGGCAGAGTAAGGGTATACTTGATTGTGGATATGGAATAAGGGATCTCCATCACCTATTTATAGTTTTTTGGTGGTGGAGTGCTGACCCATGGTTTTGGGAAACACATGGTTTAGGGCAGCTGTATAGGGTTTTTTCCTCCTTTTCCTCATTATTTTATATTTTTTATTCCCTTTTTAGGGGGTTTTTGCTATTTTTGGAGGAAAAAGGGGTTTTTTAGCCTTTTTGAGGCTATTTTGAGGGTTTTGTGGCCTTTTGGAGGCATTTTAGGCCTTTTGGAGGCTTTTTAGTGGGATTTTTTGGGTTTTTAAGGAAAAAATGGTAGGAAAATGGACAAATGAGCCATGCAATGTGGTAGATGAGGTAGTGAACACTTTTTGGGTGTTAACAGATTTCCCCCTGATGTGCGAGGGTAGGAGCTCATCGTATGGCCGATGGACATCATAAGTCAAGAATGGTTTTCCTGGGGTATGGAGAGAAGAGAAGAAACAAACTGAATCCCGGAACAACGATCCCGAACAACTGCAAGAACTAAAAGTACATAACCTCAATAATGGAGGAGGAATCATCTGATCAGATGGACGAGGCGGGCATTCCCATGCTCGTATCAGGATATAACACAATAATAACAATGGGGTGCAAAAAATGGGGACCTGAAATATGCATGACCTCAAATACTGACTGAGGAATAATCTCAATATATGGACGAGGCGGGCATACCCATGCTCGTATCAAGATACATAAACAGAACTGTGAGGCCCGAAAAGGGGGACCTGTAAGATATATAGCCACTGTGTACATCATAAGAGTCCAGAGGGGACACAAAATCTGGGACATACTGCTGAGCTGATCATGTGGTAACTGAAGAACTGGTGCACTGGAACATCAACAGTGCAGCTGACTGGGGTACCAGAGGAACTGATGAGCTGCTGGATCATAATGACTGGGAGCCATAACCTCGATGGTACACTGAGCTGGAACTGAAATGGGTACTCAAGGAAGCATGTAACTGGATGGCTTCTGAATACAAACGCCAACGCAGCTCGGACATCCACGGGAACATACAATTGGGCGTTCCGAAATGACTCACCAATGTGCTAGAGTCGAGGGAAATCCGGGGTCTTCGACTAAAAACTGATGGGATATAATCCTACGCGATCCTCAACGATGCGATCAAGGTGCTGAAGTCGAGCATGTGAGGAACAACCACTCGGAGAGGCAATGAGGACTCCTCTCAGAATGATCCGTAGGCACTTACCACAGATGGTGATAAGTCCAAGGCGTAGGGACCTCTGGGCCTATCCTCTGGAATAGAGGAGCTGTCGTCGACAGAGGGAGACCTGCAACTATCAAGGAAATGATGTTTCCTTGACAGGAGCGCGAGGTGAAGAACCGAAATGTGATAGTACTGATGGCAGGACTGACCGAACTGTGGGGGGGGACGACTGGGCAAGGAGAGTGGGTGGACTCAAACTTCCTTTGTTCAGAGTATGATAATGGGAATGATCTGGCAGCATATGAAACTGACTGCGGGGAAAGGGATCATAGCTGTAGGGGATCGGGGAGGGTGACTGGTCTGAGGGAGACTCTAGCTGATATAAAATGGCAGAATACTGTAGAATACTCTGAACAAAGGCGACCTGATTGGGGGTGCTGCCGAGATGATCGATCGTAGTGCCAGGAGGCACGGGTGGGGACTTCTTCATGGGTTAAGGAACTAGAAGAAGTTTGTGTAAAATGATACTGTCGTGTGGATTTTACGAGCCCAGGACAGTTCATGCTCGTGTTTGCTTTCAATTTTAAGGAGTTTGAAAGCGATAAGAAGACTCTGAAATGATGGAATGGTACTGTCGTGTGGATTTTACGAGCCCAGGACAGCGCATGCTCGTGGTTGCTTTCAATTTTAGAGAGTCTGAAAGCAAATAAGAAAACTCCAGGGGGTTGCTTTTTCGTAGATTTAGTCTCCAAGGCCCAAAGAAGCATAAAAGGATGCAATGAAGAACTCTTCTAGCCGGTGTGACAAGAGTATTCCTTTTTCGTAATTAGTCTACCAGGTCCGGAAAAGGGTTAAACTTATACCAGATAGACGCCCTTTCAGGTAATTTAACGAGCATGAAAGGAAGCAAGATTGCTCGACGATCTTTTCATTCTTTTAGGAGTCAGAAAAGAGCTTAACGGAAACTCCCTAAGTGCCTTTTTCGTAAAGGACTTGTCCGGCTCGAAAAAGGGATAAAATTATACCGAACAAAAGGAATGGCCAAGCAAGGAGGAAGTGTTCAATCAAGGATCAGTAATGATGACCAAGAACGAGGGTAGGGGGGAACACTGGTGGGCCTCCTTGCGGGGTGAGTGAAATGGTGGCAAAATAACGAAATATTTGCAGTATGACAGGAGTGAATGGCTCATGTAAAAGTGTGGAACAATCCGATGGCGGCCGATGTGGCACGCAAACTGAGGCAGCAAGGTGTCGGGACACAATGTTGAAATTGTACCAGGTGAAAGCGAGAAATGATCTCAAGCATCATCACGAGCTCGGAAAAATGAATCCGGTGATATAAAGGGTGTCAAAAATGGGTAACGGCCGATGTGGCACGCACACCGAGGCGACGAGGGCGTTTTGGAAAAATACCCAAAAAATCGGGGGGTGAGAGCGAGAAATGATCTCAAGCATCATCACCGGCTCGGAAAAATGAATCCGATGGTGCAAATGGTGCGAAAAATGGAGGTCATAAAGACTCCGGAATGGTCAAAGGAAAGAACTATGCGTATCAAATTAAATCAAATATACAAGTGATATGTGACCTCAAAAATGGTTGAGATCACAAGTGTGAAAAAGTGAGCAGGGTTAATGACTTGTCCCCATGCTATGTGCATGGGGTTTGTGATTATGGATCACATATGTGTGGGTTTGAACAATGGGTTCATTGACGTGCTGAGATAAATGTGATGAGGTAGGTTCAAAATGATTGATCATGCCCCCTATCCCAGGTTCGAGGGAATCTATGATGCCCCTTGACTCAGAGGTGTCAAGGTGGTGTTGTTTGATGGCGGGGTCAAGACCGGGCACTTCGGTATAGGACCAGGCAAAGACATCACGAAATTCTTGGAAGATTTTTTTGTACTCCTCAATCTCAGACTCGTTGCAAGAGGCTCCTAAAGTGATGAGTTCAGGGGCACCTCCGGGGGCAGAGATATCTATGTGGATAACAGGAGAAGTGTTGGCCATGGGGCTAGTAGGGGCAGTGTAAATAGGGTTCTCAGACTCTTCGTCAGAATCGGAGGTAAAGTAAGGAGCGTCAATATCTGGTGACGGAGTCCTATGTCGCTGACGAGTGGAGTCAAGTGACAAGGCTCTAGATCTGTGATGAGTGGTATCAACGGATGATGATCGGAATCTATGACAGGTGATGTCAAGAAAACCGTGTTGTGGGGGCTCGCCCCTGAGGCGCCGAGAATGTCTCGGGGACTCAATGGTGACAGATGGTGTCAAATCTATGTGGGTTGAGGTGAGTTATAAAAACAAATCAAAAAATCCTAATGCAACCGAGTGTGCAGAAGGAGAGCTCAAAAACAAGGCACTCAGGCCAACAACCAACTCAAAACACCCACTGCAACAGCTGTGCTACAATGGGTGGAGTATCAACAAAGATGGTCAGAATACCAACAAGCAGCAGGTTTCCTAAAAATAAAAAATGGTGGACTCACTAGACCAAAGGGAGGTAAAGGAGCATGCAAACACCTAACTAAAAGTATTCTGACTCAACTAAACATATCCTCTGCAAGGTGATGAAATCCAAGTCAGACAATATGAGTAGAAAAGCCAAGTGGCTATGATATCCCCCTACCGGGAGGGACACCGGGTAGTCAATCCTAGAAGAATGGAAACTAAGATACCCCGTTCATGACACGTCCAGAAAGGTGAATCTGTCGTTTAGTCCGTTTACCGCAATACCCCTATACAGGGATATCCCGCGAACCACGAAAGGTAACCCTTCGGTTACTGAATGGAGTGCGGTATTCCACTCAGGCCTCCGGAACCAGTCTCCCGACTTCAACCCTCCTAAGGGAGAGGCCCTCTGATAAACTGGTCGTGACCGTGCCAAAAAGTACTAGGGGATTTTGGTTCCCTATTTGGACAACAACTATGTCTCAAGTGAAAGTAACCGAGGGGTGTTATTGGAAGCCTATCCCCCCGATCCTACCTAACTACAATGATTCTTTTGTGTTCCCCAAGTGGGGTTAGAATGTTGGTTTAGTTAGGTACTTTTTAAGGCTCACTTGAATTATGTGACAGAGTGTGTGCTCGTGAGGTGATGAACCCAAAATAGAAGTGCCACAAGGGGGGGCAACTTCTAACTATCAATAATACTGAAATTGAAACTTTAACTTGCAAAATTTTCTGAATGAAAAATACTGAAATTTTAAAAAGATTCTGTAAAGGGAACAGAAATTATGTTGCAGAAAGGTTGTAGGGAAGTGGGGCTGCAGGTAGGACAGAGGGCTGTTCAGATGCAGAAAATATTGCAACAAAAGGGGCTGGGCTCAAATTAGGGAAAAAATGCAGAAATCAGACCGCGGGTCTGTGGCGAAACAGAGCGGTCGGATCGCGGGAAACAGAGAAACAGGCACGGGCGGGTTGCGGCTTTTTGGCCGAAAGGTGCGGTTGGGTTGTGGATTTTTGGCCGAAAGGTGCGGTCGGACTGCGGGTTTTTGGCCTAAAGGTGCGGTCGGACCGTGGGTTTTTGGCCGAAAGGTGCGGTCGGACCGCGGGTTTTTGGTCTAAAGGTGCGGTCGGACCGCGGGTTTTTGGCCGGAAGGCGGTCGGACCGCGGGTTTTTGGCCGAAAGGTGCGGTCGGACCGTGGGTTTTTGGCTGAAAGGTGCGGTCGGACCGCGGGTTTTTGGCTGAAAGGTGCAGTCGGAACGCAGGAAACGGAGCAAAAGCCGCAGTCGGGTCGCGGGAAAAAGGTTGACAGACGCAGTCGGGACGCAGGAAAGAGGCTGAAAGCCGCAGTCGGGACGCGAAAAAATGGCCGACAGGCGCAGTTAGATCGCAGCAAATAGGCTGATTAGCCGCGGTCGGATCGCAGGTAACAGACTTGAATCCGCCGGCAGGGCATCGGAAACAATCTGAGAGCCGCGGTCGGGTCGCAGGTAAAGGCCTGAAAGACACGGTCGGGACGCGACTGCAGAGGGAAAAGACGCGGTGTGCGGCGGCCGAAAGGGACAGCCGAAAGGAAAAAAGGGGAAATTATTGCAAGAAACTAAATGTTCTAAACCTGAAACCAGAAATTCAAATCTAGAGGAGTCGCCAAAACTGTAGCTAGGGTTTTACCCCTAGCTTGTGCAAATGAGCACCTACTAAGGAGAATGGACTCCTTAGTAGCAGTTCAGTAAATGTAAATGATTAAGCTAAAACAGAAATGTAAAACTATTCTGAAACATGTGCATGAAAAATAAAGAACAATTTGTAAACAAGGGTTTTGTATTAATATCACCTTCAATGTGAAGGTTGATGAAGCTCCTTGCAATGTCCAAGAGGGTTGCTCCAAGCTCCAATGAACTCCTTCTCTTTCTCCAATGGTGGGGATGGGCCAAAAGAGGCTCTCAAGGTGAAAGTAGTTCAATGGTGAACTAGGGTTTCGAGAGAGATTTTGGCAGAGTAAGGGTATACTTGATTGTGGATATGGAATAAGGGATCTCCATCACCTATTTATAGTTTTTTGGTGGTGGAGTGCTGACCCATGGTTTTGGGAAACACATGGTTTAGGGCAGCTGTATAGGGCTTTTTCCTCCTTTTCCTCATTATTTTATATTTTTTATTCCCTTTTTAGGGGGTTTTTGCTATTTTTGGAGGAAAAAGGGGTTTTTTAGCCTTTTTGAGGCTATTTTGAGGGTTTTGTGGCCTTTTGGAGGCATTTTAGGCCTTTTGGAGGCTTTAGTGGGATTTTTTGGGTTTTTAAGGGAAAAATGGTAGGAAAATGGACAAATGAGCCATACAATGTGGTAGATGAGGTAGTGAACACTTTTTGGGTGTTAACAAAGGATAAAAAATAAGCATCTAAGGAAGCCTCAAAAGGGACTAGCCGCTCAGTCAAACTTAGTGATTTAATCACTAAGTTTCTCACTGCCCCTTTTCTGTCCATGTCAATTTTGCATCTATCCATTGCATACATGCACCGGTTCACCGATTAACTTAGGCCCCATCCTACTAGTTTAGTTTCATTTTTTGTCATTGAATTCTAGTATACTTTGCTTATTTTATTCATGCATGTTGTAATACCGTGATTAACTCTTCCAAAGTAACATTTTGAGCACTTCACATTAACTTAACTTAAAATTAATCTTCCCTAGAGATGCATTTTGGCGTCTATAAAGATCCACGGGAGATTATCATTTCATGGGAAAATTCTACGGTTGAGGGACCATATTAGGTAGTGACCGTTGATCAAGAGTCGTCAAGATACACCCTTTTTTAGTATACTATGTTGGACATCCCAACGACTCTAATATAGTACCCATTTTTGTGTAGTATCACATTTGACATCATTGAACCCAAAGTCATTTCCACGTACCTTGTGTATATAGAAAATTCCTCTTTGCTTTTAATAATCCACTAATAACAAATAGTTGATCCCTGCATCAAGAAGATTCAAATTCGACGATTCATTTTCCTTTTTGTTCCTCCATTTAACAAGCAAGTCAATTCTCGCTCCAAGGAGTTCACAATTTGACTCCGCTTTTGCTTTCTAGTAATTAGATAACCTCCCCTTTATGCTGGTAAATTAATCCATAGTTTAGATTACAAGTTGTTTCGAGTTTTGAAATCATATCTCCTTTTCCCAAATGGATGAAGCACTGGTATTTATTATATACATATTGTAAGCTTTGATTTAATTGATCTTGTGATTGTGCTTTTGATTTACTTGTCAGATATAATTCTAGTTTAATTTCTTAGCTTTCATTAAATCTTAAGTCGCCTTTTCCAAAGTGACCATCCTCATATTTCATAGGGTCTACCTCCCTTGACTTTGTTTAGGATTTGGCCTAAATAGAGGAGTCGAGTGTTATGGTGACAATTGCACCTGACTCGTTAACTTTCCCCCAAGACCACTCTCAGTGAGTTGAGATTTTTGTCACGTTCACATGTGGGTAGAGGCGGCAACATTTTGGCGCCATTGTCAGGGATAAAAAATTCTTATCACCTTGGGATTAATGACCTTGTTACTTCTTTATTTTTTACTTTGTTTGATGAATGCAATAGACTAGATATTTTTATATTTCAACTAGCGACTACATTATTATTTTTCAATTTCTAACAAATAATTTACAAAAAAGAAACTTTGTGAGAGATTATTGTTGCATATTTTTTTCTTACACGACGACTCCATGAAGTGATGAAACCTTGTTCCTTACAAATTTTGAAGTTATGTTGTGTGCATAGATGAGCGCATGTGACCCCTTGAAAACTCTTTGAAGCTCATTTTTGACGACTCCACTGTAATGGTTTGGTATGAGGTATGAATCTAGTGCATTTTTATATTTATAACCTCATTTTCAGATGGATTCAAAAGTTAAAGATCATGATCCTTTTATAGAAAAGGAATTCCTTTAAATTGTTTTTCAGGCATCCTTGGATTCCCAAATGAAGGCTATGATCTGTATATAGTGTTTGATTTTAGTCCTGCATATCATGGGTATGGTGAATCGTATGATATTCACATTGCATCATTCATCAAAATTGTGAACGATTTCAATATTTTTCATGAAGATGATTTGATGAGGGTATTTTATGTACTTTAGAGGACGATTCTCTAGATTGGATTGAGAATTTTGGTTGCAAATAAATCTCTTCAATGGTAGATTTATTCAATAAATTTCTCCATAATTTGCCTCCTGAAAAAAGGACACAATTGAGAATGTTATTAAATATTTTATTACCTGCATTCCTAATAGAAATAGAGCACATATTGAATCAAAAGAAGAAAGCAAGAGTGAAAATATCATTGAGGATACTATGGAACTCCTACCTAAGAAGACATGTCAAATTTAAGAGAAAGATGCCCTTGCAGAAGCTCATGAAGAAATTCATTATGAGGTTTGTGAGGTGAATGTTGATGCCCCTCTTTGTTTTCCTCATGATGATGACGCTTTGGTAAGCTTGTCCCCTTTTCATATTTTTTAAACTGAGCCTTATATTGATGATAATTGTGAGCATGGTTGTGCTTCAACTTTTGATGAGGATAGGTTCAACCAAGGGTATGTTACTATTGATGAGGTCTCCCATATGTTTTATGAGGATTTGGATGACAATCGTTGGACATATTTAGAAAAACCCATTTTTTATATTTCCAAAGGAGTGTTGATTTTGAGGCCTTTGGACAACCTGGTTTGGAAGAGGCGCATTTAGACTATTCCTATGATCATTTCCAACCATATACAAGTACTAATGATACAGACTTGGGACATCATTTCACTTTCACTGGTAAGACATATTTGATGCAACTTGTGGAGGGTCATTTCAGCCGTTATCTTCACATGCAAAGCTTTTTAATGATTTGGAGCAGCCCGGTGCTAATAATATTACATATATTTTTTAGTCGAGAAGCTTTACCCTTTTGGATGAATGTGAGGGTTTTGTTGGTTGCCTCATGATACACATGACTTTGCAAGCCCTATCCAATGTTGGATAGAAGAATCTTGCAGGGATACTTTCCATTCTTGGTAGGAGTTTGATGATATCATACATGCTTGTGATAACTTCTTCTTCCCTTCCATCATGAAGATTTCAACAAGTTTGCATATGATGATTAATGTGTCCTTGTTTTGGCTAGTAACCAAACACAAAGGAAGAATATTTTGAAATTAATAAAATGTTGAGGTGGCTACATTGGCTTTATGATTTCACCTAAAAAATTCCTTCATCTCATGCAATAGAATAAGATAGGATAAATAACATTCTTAGCATGAGCATTAATTTTAGTTATTTCATTTAAATACTTTGGATTGATAGTTTCCTTTGTTAGCTAATTTCAAAAAAAAATTGCAGCTAGTATTTGTATTAATGGCCTTTATATGAACATATGCTACTAAAATTTTGTCTATCAAGATTGACATGTTTTTACAGGTCAAATGTTGGAGATTTTGGATTTCTTGTCCACCTTCCATAGATCAAGCAGATGTCCCCTTGTAGGAGTCAATTGTTACCACCTAGTTTGCACAATATGATCAACAAACATAAGACTTCAACCAACTGGGGACCTTTTAGTTCCTCATCCAGATCAGACAGTATTTTTCCCAATTGTGTTTTCCACTTCCTTTGTCATGGTCAAAGGAAGTTGTTTGTAAAATTTTGACGTCCATTTAAATGTGTAAAAGGGATAGCTTGAGTGAGTAATTTGTATTATGGCTACTTTGGAGTGTTTTTTTCATAGAGATTAACTTAGATCCTAGTGAACATAGTTTATCTGGGATTTTCACTCACACCTCCAAATCCAAAGTATTTTTTAATAAAGGTGCCTCATGATTGTGTTTAATTCTTTAGAGTCTGATGCCAAAATTTGATTCAGTTACCATATCCCTAGAAAAAGTTATGACTTTTTAGGTCCCTTTTGGGGGGTAAAAATGTTAGAAACTATGTAATAAGGGGTCAAGGGGGTCAATTATTAAAAAGGGAATATTCCTAGAATATGCCCCTTCTCATGTTGAAGCTATAGTGGGCTAAAAAAGGTGTAGTGCCCCCTCATTCATTTTTTTTCCCTCATCCATGGGAGTAAGGTGTCTCCCTCACATAAATAATGAGTCGTCTCCAAATGTGGCATTGGATCTCCTTGTCAACATTGGTATCTCCTCCCAAAGGTGGTGCATAATCCTAGCATGAGATTCTCCTTCCACATGTGGCCCATTCCCTCCTTGATTAGTTTTGGGATTAGCTCTAGAGGTGGTACACTCTTGGAGTATTGGAGATAACTCCCTCATGTGGCACATTCATCCTTGATTGCATTGGGATCTCCTACAAGAGGTGACACATTCTCCTTGTATTGGAGCTAACTCCCTCATGTGGCACTCTCTCATTACTTTTCCTTGGGATCTCCATTTGAGATGGTGCGTTCTCCTTCCATGTATGGAGAAGATTCCAATGTGGTATTTTCTTATTTAAATACGACTTCCTATGTCATTAGTATTGTTGGTTATTATTTGGTTTTGAGATTGTTGTACTACTGTCTCTATTGGAGACCAAGTATTTGAGTAATACAGAAAGGCTTTGGAGGCTAGTTGTGATGTGGCTCATGGTTGTGTGGCGTAGCTTTATTTTCATGATTTTGTGGAGGTAATATGTATCTTGTTGTTTTATGCATGTGTTTATAATTCTATTGTGGTCATTGGAAGGGTATTACTACCCCGTTGAGTAGCATCTTGCTTCATAGTCTTGCTAGCATAGATATATTGTTGAGTTATAGTGAAGGAAGATGATTTTAGCATATTTTCCTTTCTCTGGATTGTGCTATATTAACTCTTTCCCTGTAGGTAACACCCATAGAATAAGAATCCGAGAGATTCTCTCTCCTTGTATATGTTTAGAATTGACTTGTGTAGGTTGTCCCATTCGTTGAGTAGCCTGAGGTTAGCCAATGCAACCTCTTCCTCTCAAACATTTTTTCAAGAAAGAAAGACCCTCTGGGTTGTTTCTCGGTGACTCCATTTCCCAAAATTTGTGATAAGGCATAACTCTCTTTCTCTCTAAGTTTTGCTTAACCATCCAAATGCAAAGAAAATTACTCCCTCTTTATTTATTTCATGCACGCATTAATCTACATTTTTTCGAGGAAATTCTAAGTAGATATATTTGCATGCATAAATCTTATTGATAAGCAATTGAATATATTAAGAGTAGATCTAGGAAAAGCATTGCATGTTCAAGCATGTTATCAAAAGATACATGCATGCCCGTGCATGTTCAAAATAATCACATGCACACACAGATTTCTTACAATTTACCTTGCATGTTAGTTCATGTTGTTGCATGTCATCAAAAGTCACCCTAAAGCATTTATTTGGCACTTTTGATTACTTTCCAAACTTTTCTTTAGCTGATTTTTGGACAACGAACATGCAATCATCAAAGGTAACGTTATAATCCATATTGTAAAAGCTTGACTACTGGCCATAAGGATCAATAGTAAGCATCTTAGGCAACCCCAAAAGGGACTAGCAACTTAGTCAAACTTAGTGATTTTAGGCACTAAGTTTCTCGCTTCCCCCTTTTCTCTCTATGCCAATTTTTCATCTATCCATTGCATACATGCATCAATTCACCTGCTAACTTAGGCATCCTGCTAGTTTAGTTTCATTTTTTGTCATTTCATGCTAGTATATTCTGCTTATTTTATTCATGCATCTTGTAATACTGTGATTAACTCTTCCAATATAACATTTTGAGCACTTCACATTAACTTAACTAAAAAATAATCTTCCCTAGATATGCATTTCGACGTTTATAAAGATCCACATGAGATTGTCATTTTGTGGGAAAATTCTACAGTTGAGGGACCATATTAGGTAGTGACCACTGATCAAGACTCATCAAGATACACCCTCGTTTGGTGTAATATGATCTAGTACCCATTTTCATGTAGTACCACATTTGACATCATTGAACCTGAACCCATTTTCGTGTACCTTGTGTATATTGGAAACTCTCCTTTTCGTTTAATAATCCACTAATAACAAACAGTCGATCCCCGCATGATCAAGTTCACAATTCAACGACTCATTTTCCTTTTTGTTCCTCCATTTAACAAACAAGTAAATCCTCACTCCAGCAAGTTTACAATTGGACTCTGCCGCTTCTGCTTTCTAGTAATTAGATAACGCTCCCTTTCTACATGCCTTTCTACTAGTAAATTAATCCAATAGATTACAAGTTATTTCAAGTTTTGCAATCATATCTCCTTTTCCCAAATGGATGAAGCACTTGTATTTATTATATACATGATTTAAGATTTTATTTAATTGATCTTGTGATTGCACATTTGATTTACTTGTCAGATATACTGCTAGATTAATTGCTTATTTTTCATTAACACCTGAGTCGCTTTTTCCAAAGCAACCATCCTTAGATTTCTTAGGGTCTACCTCCCTTGTCTTTGTTAGGAGTTGTCCTAAATAGAGAATTCAAGTGTTGTGGTGACAGTTGCACCTAACTCGTTGAATTTCCCCCAAGGATTCTCTCAGTGAGTTGAGATTTTTCTCACGTTCATGTGTGGATAGAGGCAACAACAATGACAATTGCCTTTCTTTGTTCATGTTGTTTAGGGAATGCAAAAAAACTTACTTTTAATTAATTCAATTTTTTATGCATAAACTTAGCTTTACATTTACAAAATAAGGATTCATTGTGTAGAAAATTAAATCATGACTAAATTCCAAACAAATGAATCATTTCTATGTATTTCAAGAACAAATGGTCTATCTTCATAAATACCATAAAAATAATATAATTTCTATGAAGAAATTTGTTTGTTATTTTTTAAAACTGGATGGGAACCTTCTATTAACATAAGTAAACATAGAATACAAAACAATTAGCTGGTCTATCCTCAACAAGCCAACTAATCATTAGCAGTTAATCAAGTATGAGAAGCCATTGTTCAAGCCTGCCAAAACCTATATTAAGAGCCTACCCATAGATAGGAAACTAGGCTTGAAACATAACTAACAAGATTTCTAGAGATGGCAGCCAAAATATTACCACTAGGACCTGCCTGATCATAAGAAACCATGTATGCAATCTATCAGCCAAAATTTTCACAATCAAGAAACTTATCCTATGCAAATTAAACACCAGACAAAACCATCTACCAATCTTAGATATTCACGGTGTTCCAGGAGGAGATGTTAGTGTTGGAATATTGAGCACGTCCTTCCTCTCCAACAACCATCTAGAATGGTGTGTTCGAAACCTCAACTAGTTTGTCCAATTGGTGATGAATCGTAGATAACACATCTAGGATACGACCAATAATGTGTAGGGTCTCTGCACGTTGGAGTTCCTTTTCCATAAGAACCTGGGAAATGATGTTTTTAACAGTCCAGTATGGACTAATATCTTCATGATTTTGCTCCTGGTCGTCCAGCATTAAGGCTTCCAAAGCGTTAATAGTTTTCTCAAGGCTTCCAAAGCGTTAATAGTTTTCTCAATGTGAGGTGGAATGTCTAATTTGAAGGATGGAGCCTCATCCTCCACCACTGCTTTTGGTTGGCCCCTCATACTACGACCTCGACAACATTGAGCTATCTATCGTGGAGCCATAGTGATAAAGAACCAATGAATTGTGTGCAAAACTAAAATGCTCACTCGTGAAACCCATTTTGCATCCCACGAGCACCAGAGCCTTCCTAGAATAACGATTTTCAATTGCAGCTCCCGTGAAGGATTACTATGCTTCATCAATGCACCATGCCAAGCCATATTTATCCTGCTACCATGAAATCATTTCAATACAGTCATCAATGGACCTCCTTTCCATTTCCCAATCGAGCTCCATAATGCTCTTCCTCTCTCGAGCGTGCCAAGGATCGATTGCATGGAGGGAATTTTCAACATGGAGTAATTAAGAAAATAGAAAAATTAAATATTTAATCATTTGTAAAATCACAACAACACAATTTAGTGAACTACTAATAAAACTTATAAAATGACTGTTAACTAAGTTGCAAATTAAAATTCCTAGACAGTTTGGCATGTTGGAGGTTATAGAGGTTATAGTTTTCCTATTCTTTCCATTTGGGTCTTGGGCGTGGCTCAAACAATTAGGAAGCACTACATTTCCTTACAACTTTGCCCATAGTTTATTAAGAGAAGGGTATTGAGTCATTCCAAGTGTTTGGTATTTTCGACATCATAAAAGAATGGATGATTGACAATTTCAATTCCCAAAACTTGAGTCTCATAGGTCTAATGGGTCAAGTTCTTCTTTAGAACAAGAGGTTTAGTTTTATTTTAGCAAGCATTTGTTCATGGAGCTAAAATGCAAAGTATAGTAGTCGTCCATGAAAGTTGATTTTATCCATATGTCTAAGGATTTGGAAGGGATTGCTACTAAATGAACCCCTCATTTTTTCTTATGAAAAGTTGTTTTCAGGAGTAACATCTTTATTTTTTTAAAGATTTATGTGATTTATTACTACTCCCTTATTTTGTGTTTTGTAAGGAAATATACAATCATTATAATGATTGGGAGGTTAAATTGTTGAGTCATAACCTTGATCATAATATAGAATTTTTATACTTGTTATTTTTAGAATCTTATATGTGGATACATATGTTTCAAGTAGGTTCAAAATGTAATAAGTACTTTTTATAATTTTTTAAAGGAAAATTTGCATTAATAAGTGATTAATAAAAATAAAATAAAAATTTTCATTTTAAAAACATATAAAAATCACAAAAAATATTGTAATTATTAAAAACAAATTTAAACTATAAAGATCATGAGCTAGTTTGAACAAATTTTTAAAAAATTTCATATTCTTTCCTTAATTCGGGCTAGTTTGATGTTCATGAGCATGCCTATGGAGATCATGGAATTTATTATAAGCCTCGAGTCATTAAAAATTATGGCTTCCTTGATTCTCATCTTGTTGAGAAATTTTGTCCCTTTGAAATAAAAACCCAGAAGTTCTATTACATTGTTAGTTTCCTATTTTGTCCCTTGAAGTAAAGCCATAAAGTTTCCTTCATATTTCCTCAAGGATCAAAGAGGACCCCCTTTTTATTTAATATTTATTGTTTAATGTATACATATATTTTATTTTATTTACTTATTTTACATTTTAACTTATCACGAAATTTTTTCTTAAATAATGGTTTGGATATAATCATCCCACTTCTTTTCATGACAAGCAATTAGTCTTGATATAACAGTGCCTTGCATTTTGATATACATCTTAATAACTAATAATTGAGTGTTGTAATAGTCAAATTATTAAAAAGAGATTTGAAAAATGGATATTTTTGGAAGATATTGGATTAATTTAATCTAAAATCAAATAATCAATCAAATGAAAATAATGGCTATTAATTTTTTTCTATCATATTCTTCAAGATAAATTCACCCTTTGATAAAAATAATTTTATTATGATTTGAACATTAATACCTTGTATACTCTTTGCAAAGAATAATAAACATATCCTCTAGGAATTCATAAATAAAAATTGGAGCTATCATTTTTCTTCTCTATATATTTTTATAATTTTCTCTCTATTACCCAATTTTTCAAATAACATTTATCCAAGTCCAAAATTCATTACTATGAGAATCTACTATTTTTTTCGGACGAAACCTGTGGGTACTTCCTGCATTTTGCAGATGGTATCCAATATAAACCCATAGGCATTGTTTATAATGCTTGACTCAATAGGGACATTTTGTAAGACAGACAAAAGAGGCATAAACTCCAAGAGTTCTTGCATGAAGCTCAAAGCACTCAACCACTTGATTTAGCCCACTAGCCTAAAAGAGAATCAACATCTATGATTGCATCACTCTTAAATTTACTTCATTGCATTTATGGATTGGAATGCCATTTTCTATGCACCATTTTCTCCACATCTTATTAGTTATAGAGATGAACCTATTAAAGAAGTGGCATAAAGATAGTTAGAAACCATGGTAAAGACGAAACATAAAGAAGTTGAGAGAGGAAGAATCAATTGATTGCATCAAGGATAGTAGAGGAAGGATAAACAAGATACATTGAAACCACATTCTAACGCTACTACAAAAGGGCCCATTTTATGACAACCGATCGACAACCTATCTGATGTCACAACGTCGATAAAATGACAGTTGGTTAACTATATTTGCAAATTAAAATTCCTATATAGTTTGGTCCGTTGGAGGTTATAGAGGTCATAGTTTTCCTATTCTTCCCATTCTTACTCTTTCCACGCGGGTCTTGGGCATGGCTCAAACAATTGGGCAACACTATATTCCCTTACAACTTTGCTCATAATTGATTTAGAGAAGGGTATTGGGTATTTCCAAGTGTTTGGTGTTTTCGACATCATAATAGAATGGATGATTGACACCTTCAATTCCAAAAACTTGAGTCTCATGGGTCTAATGGGTCAATTTCTTCTTTAGAACGAGAGGTTTAGATTTATTTTAGCAAGCATTTGTTCATGGAGCTAAACTGCAAGGCATAGTAGTCGTCCAAACTTCATGTTACAATGAAAGTTGATCTTATCCATATGTATAAGGATTCGGAAGGGGTTGCTACTAAATGACCCCCTCTTTCTTTCTTATGAAAAGTTGTTTTCGGGAGTATCATCTTGTTTATGTGGTTTATTACTACTCCCTTATTTTGCATTTTGCAAGGCAATATACAATCATTATAATGATTGGGAGAATAAATTGTTGAGTCATAACCTAGATCATATTTATAGATTTTTTACACTTGTTCGTTTTAGAATCTTATGTGGATACATATGTTTCAAGTAGGTTCAAAATGTAAATATACTTTTTATCCTATGAAATAATAATATGATAAAAAAGTTTGGAAAATTTATTTTTTATCCTATGAAATAATAATATGATAAAAAATTTTGGAAAATTTATATTAGTAAGTGATTAATAAAAAATTTCATTTTAAAACATAAAAAATATTACAATTATTAAAAAACAAATTTCAATTTAAATAGACACTTTTATTAGAAAAATGATAGAATAATTTAAGAAAAAAAATAATAAATAATATCAAGAATCTATGTTTTAAATATCTATATGATGTGAAAAACATAAAACAAATTTAAAAAATTTACTTTATAATTTTTAAATACTCTTAAAAATATTTAAAATAATTTTATGATTTAAAATGTGTATATAATGTTTTTATAATATATATATTATTTTTATTTTTTCCAAAAAAATCATTATATTCTAAAAGAGAAATATTCATAGAACTGCATTGAGGGCCACCTATCATGAGTCTTCGTTTCATAAACACAGGTTCTTTTTTCGACCTATTCTATTTTTAATTTATATTTTAATCTTTATTTAATATTTAATAATTGATTTTTTGATAGGAAGGAATAGTGATTTTTATATTAAAGAGGGAGGGGAAAACTTGTCATCAAAAAAACATCATTTCAACCAATACTGAGGCCTCTGACCTAAGAGTTAAAAACAATATTGAAATCTGTCTATCTTAAAGCAAAAAAGATATGTCTAAACTCATGTATAACATATTCATACTGATAGTCAATTCTCGCTAGCTCATTCGGTTAAGGTGTGGGTGTCGTCGGCAGGGCGATCTAAGTTCAATTCCCCTTAAGGTGAGCTAGTTGGGAGGAGACACCCAAAAATCCAACCATCATAAGGGTTGGTGTGGCCTAGGCCAGGTGCGATCCTCGGGTAACCTTAACAACTTAGATGCCCCTGGGTTGCGGTTCTTAACCAGTGGTTCATTGCTACTAGCCCCAAGTGGCGGGCAATCGAACAAACAAACAAAAACATATTCATACTAATAGCTAAAAATATTGACAAACTAACCTAACAACCACCTAAATTGACAACACATAAAAAACTTATCAAACTAATCAAAATTTACATGGGATGGTCTTCAATCTTGAGCAGGGGTTGGCAAGAGGTGGATTCATCCACAATTTCTTTTTCTTTTAGCTTCAACTGGAGTGTTTTCCTTGCCTCCTCTAGTTCCGTGATTCTTGCCTCGGGTTCTATAGAGTGGGCAAGCTGCTATTCATAATTTGCACCAAGTATGGCCAATTGGTACTGAACCCCCCTGCTCTGCAACATGTATTTGGTCTACCTCATCTTTCTAAGCTTCCAAACGATGATCTTGGCTCCACATATCCTGTCGTAGAATACACACTTTCCTTTTGAGTCGTCGGTGACTTGTAGACAGTCTTCTCACTTCGTGCCATGTACAACACTCTTCTTCATCTTCCCAGCTATCGCAATCCATATCACCAATGGACGAGGAGTTGGGACAAAGCACAATATATCTGTCAAACTTGGACTCACCAGGAGAATACATCTCACACTTAGATGAATTCCATATTAGGATACTTCTATTTTGATGCCCAATAATTCACGAATTTAAATACCATAAACCAGTTTGAATGCCTATTTCACTAATTGGGACTTTTTAGGCAAAATTTGAACTAAAAAAGTGTGAATTTAGCCTTTCAAAGTGTCAATATTGACCTTTCTAAAGTGCAAAATTGGGTTCTAAAAGTGGTGATATTGGGTTTGAAAAGTGTGTTTTTATATTCCAATAGTGTGTTTTTTTTACTACTTATGAATCCTAATTTTTATTATGAAAGTGTGAATTTCAATTCAAAAAAAGTGAATTTTGTTTTGAAAAATGCATTTTTCATTTTGAAATGTGCAATATTTGAACCTAAAAAGTGCAATGTTTATAATAGGAGTTGTCTATAGGTTCGACGATTTCGCCCGGACGGCGAAATCGTCCGGTGAGTGTCGACACCCTTCGGTAACGGGAAAGTACCCCGTCTCCATCTCTGACATCGAATGAGAAGAAATCCTCCTCCGCGGGCCCTACTCCTTCGTCATCAGGAGCCGTCTCGGTCGAAGTTAACTTCACGCGGTCTCCACATGATTTAATGGGAGTCAACGGCCATGTGAAATTTCAAATTTCAAATTAGTCGACGGCCTTCCATTTTCCCCCAAAACTTGTTTCAAAAAAGAGTCGGTTCAATTCAAATTGATGCATGGCGGATAGAAGAGGAGGCTAGAGTGATAGGAGCTAACAAATGCATGGCGATGACAGAAAACATGAGCCCAGGACACAAGGAAGATGAGATCTCAAAGCGAAATCTTGATCCTGCAAATAGCAGTCAAGGTATGGGTAAAAGCTTCAGAATTTCTATAATTATAGGTTCAGTTCTATCTGGAGCGAAAGCGTGGGCAGAGCCAAGGAACAGTCCCTTTTATCTACGGAGATCCTGAACAGTAGCACAATAGAAGATGCGCAGTAACGTGTAGTCAAGTGAAGTTCGTGATACAGATCAGTGATTGCAAGCTATCAGTTTACAGAAGTTGCACACAACAGAATGAACAACAAATTATCTAAAGAGTGTGTGGATCAGTAGAACAACAAGGAAATATCTTCTACTTTCATACATGGGCGGTAGGATGGAGCAAGGAGCAGGGGGTCGGTTCCTCCTTCTAGTTGAAGCTGGTAAATCAGGGAGTCGGTGCCTCCTTCAGGTCGTAGCTTGTGCTTCCTTCAAGTCATAGCTTGTAAAACTAGGGGTTCGGTGCCTCCTTCCACTTGGTGCTGGAGAAATTCAGAAGTTGGTGCTTCCATGAATGTAATCTTTTAATATAAGAGAGAATTATGTGGTTTTCTCCCGTTGGGGTTTCCACATAAATTTGTGTGTTATGTTTATTGCACATGTGATGGTGAATGTTTATGTTTATGATAGATTCATAATTTAAGTTCAAGTTAAATTGATAAGAAATAAAAATTGTTCATAATTTCACTAATACTAATTCACCCCCCTCCCCCTCTCAGTATTAATAAGATTCCAACAAGTTCCTAGTTGTAGCAATTGTTTTTTGGTATCCTGGGTGACCATAATATGGAATTTTGTGGATTTCATCCATAACAATTCTCCTCAAGTATGCCACATTTGGAATATATATTTTGTTTTTATAAATAATATGTCCATCCTCTTCCACACGGTAACCATCATACCTCTTTTCTAAATTCTACTGTTGTAATTTATCTTTTATTTGCACATGTAGTTCATATTCATCAATATAATTAACAATCTGTTGTCTTAAATCTGATTGGCGAGTACTAATGGTTTCCACATGCATTTCATGCACCTTTCTGTTGAGTGCATCAACCAATTTATTTTCCTTCCCTTTTATGTGTTTGATTTCAAAATCAAATTCACATAAAAATTCCAGCCATCTAGCTTTCCTGGAATTTAATGTTGGCTTCTCAAATAAGTATTTCAGACCACAATGTTATGTCCTTAGCTCAAATTTTCTTCCCATTAAATAGTGCCTCCGCATATTTAAAGCATGCACTATGGATAAAAGTTCCAAATCATGGGTAGCATAATTCTTTTCATGATCTTTCAACTTTCTTGACTCATAACACACCACATGAGTGTCTAGCATAAGAAATCCTCATACTCCTTGTTTACATGCATCTGTACACACCACAAAGTCATTTTCTGGGTTTGCAATTTTCAAAATTGGAGCACTTGTAAGAAGCTTCTTCAACAACTTGAAGCTTTCTTCACATTTTTGTGTCCATTCAAATTGTATTCCCTTCTTTTGCAGAAAAGTGATTGGGTGTGCAACCTTGGAGAATCCTCGATTAGCCTTTTGTAATAACCAACAAGACCCATAAAATATCTCACATATGTTACATTCTTTGGAGTTGGCCAATTCATAATGACCTCAATATTTTTCAAATCCATTGATATTCCTTCCTCTGAAATAATGTGACCTAAATAATGAATTTATTTTTTGTAAAAGTCACATTTGCTTAGCTTTGCATACAACTTATGCTCCCTTAGAAATTTCAAATCCATTCTTAAATGTTCTTCATGCTCTTCTTCATTCTTAGATTAAACAATAATGTCATCTATAAAAACAAGCACAAACTTGTCAACATACTTGCTTAAAACACTATTCATGAGACACATGAAGGTAGTTGGTGCATTAGTGAGAAGACCAAATGGAACCACTATAAATTCATATTGTACATACCTTGTTCTAAAGGTTTCCTTTTGAATACCGTCTTCCTTGATTCTTTCCTGATGGTAACCATACCTCAATTCAATATTCCAAAATACCTTTGCCCCTCTCATTTGATCAAAACTATCATCAATTCGAGGCAATGGGTACTTGTTTTTAACTGTCCTTTTATTCAATGGCATGTAATCAATACATAACCTAAGTGTTCCATCTTTATTTTTAACGAATAGTACGGATGCTCCCCTGGAGACACACTTGGCCAAATGTATTTCTTTCCCAACAGTTCTTTCAATTGCATTTTCAGCTCTAATAATCATGGTGTTCTCATTCTATAAGGTGTCTTAGACACTAGTGAAACTCTTTCCATGAGATCAATTGTGAAATCAATGTCCGTCTTTGGAGGAAGTCCTGAAACTTCACTAGGAAACACATCCCTAAATTCTTGTAAAATAAGATGATCCTCTAACCTAGAAATCTCATTTTTTGTTTTATTTAAAACATGGGTAGCATACAATTGACAACCTTTGCTACATAAATTATTTACATGCATGGCTGAAATATGCCTAATAGAGACTACCTTTGGGATTCCTTTTACAACCCTTGGGTTTCCTTCCTCATCAATGCATTCAAAATTTTTGATGTAGTAGTCAAGTTTAACTCTGTGTGCTTCCAACCAATCCATTGCAATGAGGATATCTTAGGAACCAAGTGGAAAAATATTCATATTTTCACACAAGTGAACAGTCCACCCATTTCTAATGGACATCTCTCCACTAGTTCACTAAATTTTCTCTTGGTTCCAGTGGCTAGTTGGACCAAACATGATTTACTATGCTTGGTTCTCTTAAAAGCACAAATCTCAACAATTTTAGGAGTGATATAACTGTGAGTAGATCCAAGGTCAATCAAAATAGAAATAGATTGCTTAGCAATATTACCTTCAACCTCAGCCACAGTTGATTGATTATCTGCTTGGAAGTCCTCCTATGCAACACAAATTCTAGGGAAAGTCATTTCCACTTGACCCACAGTTTCAGCTTCTTAGATGTTGTGAACTTGCTTTGCACTCTCATTCCGGTGTGGACAGTTTCTAAGCAAATGGTCCTCTCTACATCCCCAACATTGAAGTGGCTCTCTTAGATCTCTTGGATTGTCTCCCATCATCATAGCTGGATTTTTCACACCCTGTGGTGGTTGCGCCCTTATCTGATTTATGAAATGAGGAGGCTTGAAACCCTTCTTTCCAATGAAAATTTTAAGGATCCATATTTGTCTCAAAGTGTATAAACCTTGGAGAATCTTACTAATTCTTAAATTTGCAACCATAAAATGATTGGTGATTTAAAAAAAGTATTCAAGTTTATAAGGAATTTATATATATTTTTGGATAATTTTGGCAATTTTTAGAGTAAAAGAAATTATCCCATGGAATTTGGGTGAATCGTATTTGAAAAAAAGGGAAATTGGAAAATATTTTCTTGGAAAAAATGGTTGAAAAATAGCCCATGGGCTAAATTTCGCCGCTAAAATTTTCCTTGCTTCTTTCTTTGGTCAAACTTCTCATTTTTCTTGGAAACCACAACAAGATCCTCTTAATAAAAAAAGTGTATGGGGAGAACTTGGAGGATAATGGAGCCACTAAGAATGAACTATACAATTATTACACTAAGAAACTAATAGTCCCAAAAGATTAACACAAGTAGTAGTTGCTTCCATAATCAATGATATTATTTTCTTCATGAGTGGTGAACAAAATGCCTCCCTTTTTAGAGGAATAACCTTTGAAGAAGTAGAGCAAGCGATCAAGGAGATGGTGATGGGGTAACTCCCTGGATTGGATGGTTTCACAATATTCTTGTTCCAATATTGTTGGGAAATTGTGGATAAATATGCATTTGAAGTTGTTGAGGATTCTGAAGGTCAAGTGGGGTCCTTAAAGCTTTCAATGCAACTTTCTTGGCCCTTATCCTCAAAGAAGAATGTGCTAGCACACCAAACAAGCACAGAGCAATCTATGTCCATAATATAATTTACAAAACTATATCCAAGGTTGTTTCCAATTGTCTAAAACCCATTATGATGCAAATAACCTCTCCAAAGTAGGCCAGACCATTTATATTGTAATATATTGTAAGTTCAATTAAGGTTAAAAGTAATAAAACTTACAAAAATTTTATATGATTTTAAAACTAATCAACATTAATCAAATGAAGTTATTAATTAATGAAACTTCATTATAATAATTTCAAATACATAAAGGGTAGAAAGATATAGGGTGGAATCATTATTGCAAATGAGGCCATCCACTCTTTAAAAACTAATAATAATTTGGATATGGTGATCAATATTGACATGTCTAAGGATTTTGACCAACTCAACTATGTGTTTATGGAAAGGATGTTGATAGATTTTGGATTATCATGCCAATATTGGACAAGCTAGATAAAAAATATGGTATACTTAGTTTATTTTTTTTGTTCTTATTAATGGATCTCCCTTGATCCCTTTCAAACCCTCTAGCGAGCTTAGGCGAAGGGACCCTTTGCCTCTCCTTGTATTTATCTTAATTATATAAGGTTTATATTGAAGTCTAGGCAGGGATAAGTATCAAGGCATCATAATCTCTCAGAATTCAAAAACCCTCACACACCTCCAATTTGTAGATGACACAATGTTGTTAGGAGCCACAATTGCAAAGCAATGAAAGGAACTAAAAAAAATGATGGATACCTTTTTAACTTCATCAAGGGATTAGGTAAAAAGGAAAATTATATTTTTTTTCTTTAATACTCATAAAGTTATTCAATATTATATTATCAAAATTCCAGGCTTCCAATTAGGCATCCTTCCCTCTAAATACTTAATGTATGCCTTGATCGAGAATTCATTTAGAAATATCTCATGGGAATAGCTTCTTATCAAGATGGATAAAAATTTAAGTAGATGGACCTTTTGATTGCTACCATTGGCAGCAAGAGTTCTTCTAATTAAATCAATGGTGCATGGCATGCCTTTATATCTCTTCTTAGCATTGGAATCTCCTCCCATAATCATGAATCCATCAATGGTATCTAAAGGACCTTTCTTGCAATTATCCAAATTGAAAAAAGAAATGGTTGTTGGCTTCTTGGGATACGGTCCATCTCCCTAAACATCTTGGAGGACTAGGAATTTAAGATCTTCAATATTGAGCAAAGCATTAGTACGAAAAATTTGATGTAATTGGATAAAAGTACAAAGTAAATTATGGGGTAAGATCTTGAGGAATAAATATGCATCAAACATTAAACAAAATAACATCATAATAATGAACTATACCATCCCAGAATTAATGACTTGGAATCATTCCTGGAAAGAAAAAACTATAGTACAACAATAGTGCTTATGGGATGTTCAAAATGAGAACTCAACACTATTATAGGATTATTCCTAGTAGAAAAATCCAAATTTGAACATGAATATGTATCCTTTTGAATATGGGGATACATTCCCGGAAAACCATTGGGGATAACTCGATCAGTATTGGACAAACAAGGAAGAGGGACCAAGAACTAGCTTGAGAACATGGAAGAAAATAAGTCTCTGAATTGCAAGTATAAAGTTTGGAGAACACGAAGGTAATATGGAACATCCTAAGCGAACAAAAAATATGGTGCTAATAGAGGGAGGAAATCCTTAGATGGGGTTATGAGGGAGGAGGAACTTACTCATTCAAAGAGGCTTATGCTCTTAACCCATTCAATCGGGGATGGAATCAACAAAACTTTGGAAATAAATATAATTGCAAGTATAAAGTTTGGAGAACACGAAGGTAATATGGAACATCCTAAAAGAACAAAAAATATGGTGCTAAGAGAGGGAGGACATCCTTAGATGGGGTTATGAGGGAGGAGGAACTTACTCATTCAAAGAGGCTTATGCTCTTAACCCATTCAATCGGGGATGGAATCAACAAAACTTTGGAAATAAATATTGGAATCCTATGTTATAGTCAAAGATTCAAGTGTTCTTTGGTTGTTGGAAATATTAAAATTCCTTACCCAATACAAAAAAAGAAAGGGATTTGAAGGGACCTTGATTTGTGATATGTGTATGTGTATAGAGGAAAACATGGAGTATCTATTAAACAATTGTATCACCTCATTATCCTTATAGGATAAAGTGACAAAACTCTTCCAGTAATAAGATATAAATAGACATGACATTAATGTTAACTTGGGAAACTAGCAACCTACTACATTTTGGAACCATGTTTGAACAAAACTTGGCAATAGTTCCCAATATATCTGCTATGGGTAGTCTAGAAAGAAAGAAAACATAGAATATTCTAGATATAGTCTAGTATGGAGATGGGAGAGATATGGTAAACATTCAAAAAACCTTCGAGAAACCATCAATGCATCATATTGGTAAGAGGAACTAATGATAGTGGAACCCAAAATAATCAGCAAAGCCCACCAAAATAATCTCATGGATAAGTCTCTAGTGGAATGGCTATCATTGGAAAGGCAATTTGGGACATTATCAATATTAAGAGAGGAGGAGTATTAATACATTCTCAATATTATGTAGGATCTAGAGGCTATGGAACCAATAAATCAAAAAAAATACAAGCCCTAGAACAAGGAATTCAAATCATTGTATGTGTGAAATTCCCCAGGATCAAATCACAAAGATGAACAAACCTCACTAATTTCACAAAGCTTTTGCAAAAAGAATTAGGAAGAAAAGCCGCAGAATTCACTCATGAAATTGAAACTCAGATGAAAAATTGTTGTCACTCTATTATACAGCAAATAGATGGTCAACAAAAGATGTTACAATGGAGAGAATTTGATAGACTTTGGTAGGATTCAAATTCACCTCAAGTGGCAGTCTTAATTTGCATTGGAACCATCATCTAATAAGATCTAGTGGCCACTAATGATGAATGGCTTGTCAACTGAGGTAGACTGGCACATGACTGAGTAATTGGGGCTAGAAATTAGGGGAGGAGACTCCAAGGAGGTGCATAACTGACTTGTAGTGTTAAAAAGAGGCACTCCAACACTTAGTTGCTATGAGACTAGGTGTAACAATCAGTTAACAAGGCAATCAAGGGGACAAGGAGCCTTAATTCATGGAACTGACTGTGTAGAATCCTAAAATCATGCATTAGGGTGCATTTACACTTTAGTGATGTGGATAAGGCACTCTAAGTGGATAAGGAGGATAATGATGACCAAAATGAAGCACTAGGGGGCCAAAAACAAGGACTATGTGCTAGGAGACTCACCTACAAATGCATGGATTACATGCATGCATGCAAAACCAAGATTGAGATGGTTAGAATGTTCCAACAATATGCTACATTTTTTGGAAATTGGTTGTGGAAGGAAACATTCTGATACTAATAAACACTCTCACCAAGATTAAAAAGGGGACCAATCTAGAGAATATAACCATGAACTAGTGCTTAATTATTGGCTTAGATATTATTGATTCCTTGATTGGAAAAATATCAGGGCTCATCCCTCCCATGTTTGATATGGAACAATTGGATTAATTAAAAATATTAATAATGAATGGGTGCTCTAGGAAGGGAAAGAAATAAACACAACTTGGGTGGACCTGGAAGATGGAAACTTGTGACAAGATTGACTAAACATCCTCATGAAAGTCTATGATTCCACAAATGGGGTGTTAAGGGAAAGTACAGTGAAGGATACCACCTATCTATGGGACATGAGATAAAGTGGTGATGGGACTAGAATCCATCATGTTAGATAAGAGGAAATATGGCTCGGGATGCATAAACATTCGTGATTTTCCTCCCTCCTGAAAGGTTGCTTGATTGGAGGGTACTTTGGCTGGCGCAAAAAATCATGGAAAGAAATATAACATGAATGATATCTATTACCATGATTATGGCCTAGGAATTTCATGAAATATATTTGAACACAAATAGGACCAATAGAATGAATGTGTATTCACTAGGGCCAGTGGTCTACACTGACCTAGAGATGTTATTAATGTAAGGGAATCATTGTTTTGGGAGCTAGGATTTTTTTCAAAACCATGGATTACAAAAAATAAATGTTGGTTCACAAGGCCATAAACATGAGTAAAAGAAACAAGAAGGAAGGAGCTAAAGTATATTGGGAGATTGCAGAAGGGAAGGGGACAAAAGCATAAAAGAGAAGGGCACTCTTCTCTTGGAAAGAAGACAAGGATGGAAACAACCTCCTTCAAGACCCAAAATTAGAAAGAAATGATATGAGAGGTTGAAGACATGTAGGACAAGGTTAGGATGAAAAAAGGAATAACTACAAATGCTTAATAGATGTAGAGACTGGGAACCTTATTCTAGATATTGGATTCTACAAAAGTAGGGAATCTAAGTATACCAAAATTGTGGATTTATACCAACATATGAAGGAACTAATTGCATGTGGAATTGAGAGTAGAGGGATTCAGTAGGTTGTTTAGGATGATTCCTTGATTAATTATATTTGGGGATTTGAATTGGGAAATGGTGAAGTAATGGGGGAAGCAACAAAAACAAAAGGAGAGACAACTAAAGAAACAATGACAAGATGCTAAAGAATTGGAGGTAGAATAATAAGGACAATATGGGGAGGTGAGAGGCCCTTCAAAAAATCCAATTGATGCGAACTCAAATATTAAGGAGTGATTCCTAGATTTAGTGTGTTATAGTGCTTATGTTTTCCTCTAATTTGTTAAATATTGTGATTGTTACCTCTATGGGAACTTACTTAAATTTATATTTTGATATCTTAGAATTTGGTTGATGCACTTCCTAAGACTTTTGTATAGAGTAGCAGGTATCCTTATATTAGGAAACAAAATACATGTTCATAATTTTGGAAAATTGGGTTCCGAGATTTTTTCTAGGTCACCTAATTCCTAGTCAATTTGTACGTTTTATGTGTATATGAATAGATAATTAGCCAACTCACCACGAAATAGTGGATGAAAAATCACTCCCTTATAATTCCATTCACATTCACACATTAGGGATCAATTATATCATATTTGTAATACCATTGATATTCATAACTTGGTAACCCATGGAAAAACAAAGAGAGCTAGGAAAGTCTCTTTACAATCCGTTTTCAATTGTATAAACAAAATGTTAAACAAAATCAATTAATCGTCATTTTTTTAAGGTTCGATAGAAACAAGTTTCTCTCAATGGATGGTCAATATCTTGATCATCATCATTTTGAAACAAAAAACAAATTAAAAATATATATTTCAATTAAAATAACAAAATAAAAAATGAAGAATAAGGAATTAAAAAAAAAGTGAGATCGGAATTCATGGTAGTAGGAATAGGCCTACCTACTGAGATGCAGTGCAACATACTTCATGCTAGATAACAATATTTTCCTAATCACAAATTTTCCACTATCATTAGTTCCTCGAGTACTAGAAGAGTAAAGGGAATCCATGAAGGTTGTCTCCTTTTGATTTTGCAATGGGTGGTGAACCAATTGGCCTTTTTTAGTTTTAGTTTTCCTTTTTATTTTTTTTGCCTTCTTTAAAAAAACAATAAGAAATGGGGGTGATAAATGTGGGGGGATCGTTATAGATCTCAAATAAATAAATTGTGATTAATTGGGGATAAGGTGAGGCCACCAATAATAAAGTAGAGGCTTTGACACCAATGTAAGGGTTGATGATTTAGAAGAAGGGGATCAATCAGATCTTGATGATTGGGGATTCCTCAATAATAGTTTGTCATATTATCTTTCAGTACCACGAGATATTCATATAAGAAGGCTATTTATTAGAGCTAAAATATTGACAAAAAGTTTCGAATTCATTGATTATTATTGAATTCTAAGATTACTGTACAATTCCTTCATAGATAAAAAAGAAAATGAAGCAGCTAATCTACAAATAGGAAGGGTGAGAACAAATGGGGGGAGCCTAGTTCAATGCAACCCACCATGAAATATTTATTTAACGTCTCAATATTAAGGTTGAGGCATATGAATTTAGGTTGAATCCATGAATATAGGTAACAATTTTTAGTGAAATGTGGATATGAGAATTAGATATTTTACACATTTTTTAAATTGAACCCCTGAAAACTCATATAAACCTTTTAAATTTTGATGTGTAGTAAAAAGACAATTTGTAGGGAATTGTGTTTTGTTTATAACGATATTTTTTTTTAAAACATTATGTCATTTAATGTGCCAAATTTTTATTTAATTAAATGCTTTTCCTTGCAAATTTACGAGAAATTTAACAATGTTCAAATGAATGCATAATTTTTAAAAACAAAATATATGAGCATGATCTATATAGAACATAGTAGATCCCACTATGTTTTTTGGAAAAATATATTTTTATTATTTTTTGTAGTCAACCAATTTATATTTGAATCATATTTGTGACGTTCACATCATATTTTTCCCTACTATTTACATAAATTGGAAATCCAAAAATACCCTTCTGAAGAGGAAACATCCATGAGGATCCCACATATATATATATATATATATTTTATTTTGGTTGTGTAGTTTTTATGCTACTAATTTTTCTTTGAGTTCGTTTAGAACTATGTAAAATATTTTAAGTGTGGAAAATAATTAAAAATATAATATGAAATCAAAAGTGTGAAAATGATATGCCATTGGATAGGAGATTCATTGGAAAATCCATAGGCATTAACTCGAGCACCTAAGATGAAATAGATGAATGGGTTTCACCTCTTGGAAGTTGCAACTGCAAAAATGTAATGTCCCCGAACTCAAATTGAGGCCAAAGGCACAAGGAAACCAAAAAAATGGGGGTTGAGTGAAGTATTACACATTGGATTAAGGTTAGGCCAATTAGCCATTCAACCAATAAATTCAAATATATAGCCTTTTAAAATAATTGCAAGACATGCAAGCATAACATTCCCCTATGGTGCATACTATTAAACATAATAATAATGTAATTCGTAACATGTACATGAGTAAGGAATGGTAATTAGAATCTATAGTACGATTATGAACATACAATTAACTCGGGTACTTGATAGTAAATATTGGATTATAATGCTATTGAGAACATGATTAGTAAGTATTTATTTGTTGTGGTTATCTTTTGCTTGCATATTAATTATCTTTCATATGAGGATTACTTATCAGTTCTATATGTGTGTGTTGATAGTATGGTTAAGTAGTAAGTAAGAATAGAATCAAAACACGTCGCAGGCTTCCATATACAACCACACACAAACCATAGCAAGGACAGAGGCACATGCGACCAACTAAAGCCTCCAAAATCAGATCTCGGGGATGTCCCCTACAACCATCTTTCACTTGTATAATTTATATTGTAGGGATGCCTTCCCTCTAGCCATAAATCACTAATACAAATAATATCTACAATAATATAATCACATCTACAACAATAGAACATATCTACGTACATAGCTACTATCAATCAAAAGACAGGGTGCATTCCCTTCAACACCAGAAACACGATCGAGCCCAAAAGGTCATAACTTGGTCATACATAAATCTTTTTCAGTGAAAACAAAGGTGTTCCTTACTAGAAACGTCACTCTGGATGCAATGGAATAGGTCTCACAACCCAAAAATGAGTAGAAATATGCGAACCCGAACATATGGTTTCGCCCCTCTCAACATTGTGAAAGCCACAATTGTAAACCCAAAGGAGAAGAGAAAGAATATATGGTAGAGAAGGCTCATAAAAATTCGGATTCATCGTGTACAAAGGCCATACATATTGCATACAGATCATGACATATAAACCATGAACAAAAATATAGCATAAATAAGTCACCATGGCACATATACAGAATAAAATAACATGGATAGCACATGAGAGAATACTTATCTCAAATTTGGGCAATTGAATTCAACGGGACAATGTTCCTCCCAACCGTAGACACAGTCAAGCACACCTCACTTGAATAGGTCACCCTCGAGATGAGGCCATATATCCACAAGCAGAGCACACTCAGTCTAGCAACTCTTAGAAACTCCTTTTCTGAGAAACCACAATACTTCCCACTACCACTCACTCCCCATCCATCTCCACTACCTATTGTTAAATTTTATGAATTTACTTCAATATGATCTAGGATCTTAACTGAGAGAACAACATGTACAGCATATCAATCATGGAGACAATAATGCAAGCACACAAGAGACACAAAGATTTACTTGGGGAAAACCATAAAGGTGAAAAACCCCAATAACTTCCTCAGAGATAGATAGAGCAATGATACAACCAACCAAGAGATAGACATAACCTAGCAGCAGATCCTCCTCCTCCATAAGTGCGCCTCTCCTCCTTGAGAGCATGTGTGAGAAGTGAGTGAGTAAATAGAGTGCCTCCCGCACTCTATTTATACTTGACTTGACTTGCCTTTTTACCTAACTCATGTCGGCTCGAACTTAACCACATAACATAATGCTGAGTGGGCCGACCCCCAATAGGGTGGTCTAATAACCCTTTGACCCACATGGCCGACCCCCAATAGGGTGGTCTAATAACCCTTTGACCCACATGACTTATACAGGGCCGACCCAAAATAAGGTGGTCTAATAACCCATCAAGTATAAGTTACGACACTTACAATATAAATGACGACACTTCCTTATAGAGGAATAATACCATCTCTATAGGAATACAATATACATATATGTGAAATACATTCCGAAGTTACATATACATCAACACTCCCTCTTAACTAGGAAGGTATTTCTCAGCACAGTTCTTCTAGCACAAGTCATCTTCTCTGGATAATCGTCATCGAGTCATCATCATCGTCACTGCTGCTGCTATCTCAATCAATCTCTGAATCTACTCGTCATAGGAAGTTCTACAGAGCCAGTCCTTTTTCATACTGGATGTAGGCCCACCACCTGCAGGTCTTCGTCATCACTGGCCATACTGTGGAATCCTCAGGACTTATTACGTGCGTCACAAAACCTCGAAAGAGCATCCCAGGATGTTACGGGTACACAACTCCGACCTGTAGGATCTCCCAGGGCGCTATTACATGTGACCCCACCACAAAACCTCGCAAGAGCATCTCAGGATGTTACGGGTACACAACTCCGACCTGAAATCTCCCAGGGCACAAATTACATGTGGTCCACCACAAAACCTCGCAAGAGCATCTCAGGATGTTACGGGTACACAACTCCGACCTGAAATCTCCCAGGGCAACGAATTACATGTGGTCATGGAAAAACCTCGCAAGAGCATCCCAGGACTGATTACGGGCACACAGCCCAACCTATCGGATCTCCCAGGGAAACGAATTACATGCCATAGGACAAAACCTCGCAAGAGCATCTGCCAGATATCCCAGGGTGCTATTATATGCCATAGGCAAAACCTCGAAAGACTATCTGCAGATCTCCCAGGGCAACGAATTACATGTCCTCCCAGAGCAAAACCTCGAAAGAGCATTTTCCAGATGTCCCAGGGCACCGAATTACATGCCATAGGCAAAACCTCGAAAGACCATCTGCAAATCTCCCAGGGCAACGAATTACATGCTCATCTGCACAACCTGATCCACGGCCATAGAGTATCAACCTGATACTCACCATACATCATCCTGATGTATCCATGATCATCCTGATCATCATCACTGCAACGTCCTGCTGCATGTCATCTGGAGCAACATCCTGAAGCTCGTCATCTATGATCATCCTGATCATCACTGCAACATCCTGCTGCATGATCCACCTGATCATCAATGCATCTACCTGATGCATACCAAGTATCATACATGATCCTCCTGATCATCAATGTATCCACCTGATACAAATACATGATACATATCATCATACATGATCCTCCTGATCATCAATGCATCTACCTGATGCATACCAAGTATCATACATGATCCTCCTGATCATCAATGTATCCACCTGATACAAATACATGATACATATCATCATACATGATCCTCCTGATCATCAATGCATCTACCTGATGCATACCAAGTATCTACCTGATACATATCATCATACATGATCCTCCTGATCATCAATGTATCCACCTGATACAAATACAAATACATGATACATATCACCATACATGATCCACCTGATCATACAATGTATCCACCTGATACATATACAGATACATGGTCCAAGCATCCAACATGATGCATACATACATACATAAAATGATCCAACTGATCATATCCAAGCAGAAACCAGAACATCATCCTGATGCTCATCATCCAGCGCTTACATCCACAGCCATGTGAAGGATCCTCCTTCCAACATGCTTGGAATGGCTTCAGCAAATGTGTCCATCACTTCTTCCTCGGAGTATCCTTGATCTGAAGCACACCAAGCCTCTCTCTGAAGTACTCGAACTTCACCCTGGCTAGTGGCTTCGTCAGCACATCTGCAATCTGCTCGTCCGTCGCAACATACAGGAGCTTCACAGCTCCTCTCTGCACCATATCCCTGATATAGTGATATTTGATCTCTATGTGTTTCGACCTGTCATGAAACACTGGGTTCTCGGACAGCTTCACACAACTCTGGTTATCACAAAAGATACCAGTAGCCTCCAACGGGAGATCAAATAACTCAGACAGTAGCTTCCGTAGCCATACTGCCTCACAACTAGCTGAACAGGCTGCAACATACTCTGCCTCAGCTATACTCAGTGCTACACAGGACTGCTTCCTGCTAAACCAAGAGATCACACCTGATCCCATACTGAAGCAGCACCTAGATGTGCTCTTCCTGTCTGCAGCACTGCCAGCCCAATCTGAATCAACATAACCTTCCAGGTTAAACTTTTGATTCGCCTCATACCTGAGCCCATAATCCACTGTACCCTTCAGGTACCTCAGAATCATGCTTTACAGTAACCAGGTGAACACTTCTCGGATCCGTCAGGAACTGGCTCAATGTGTTCACAGCAAAGCAAATGTCTGGTCTTGTGTTCGTCAGGTACATCAAGGACCCAATCATCTGACGATACATAGAGACATCAACTGACTCAGATGAAGCATCACATAGAAGCTTCAGATTCGATGCCATAGGTGTGGCCATGGCCTTGCAATCCATCATCCCGAACCTCTTCAGGATCTCTACTGCATATTTCCCTTGTCCAAGGAAGATTCCTTCTGCACTTTGCCACACCTCCATGCCAAAAACAAATAGTGCATCATCCCCAAGTTCTTCATCTCGAACTCGGTAGTAAGCTTCCGCTGCGTGTCGGCAATCAATCTATCTTCACCATACCAAGTTCTGGGAGCTTGCTTCAAGCCATACAAGGCTTTCTTCAATCTGCATACATATGACTCCCTGTCAGGTCTTGGGACTGCATCCCAAACAGCTTCTTCATGATCTACGGATCATGGCATTCCATTTCTTCATCCCAGATCCTGGGAACTTCAATATCTTCAATAGATATCTTTCTTGCTGGAACAAATGTTGTAGTCCTTTTGTAGAAGATGGCATATGATCTTTCCTACACAATAAGTTAAATTGCATGATTAGAAAACATCTTATAGTTTTCAGAACAAATTCTTACACATAAAGAAATATGCCATACAGTCATGCAATTATCTTAGCCAATGCTTCAATACAACATTTATCCATATCCCGTAACTTTCTAGATGCCTTCCAATCTCTACCAGAACATTGTTAAGAGTGTGCACAACTCCCAACATGTCAGCAAAGAGGTTTCATTCTAGATAAGTAGCAATGGAATGTTGTACAGTGCCATAGGCTACTTACCCATGCATATTAGTAGTATACTGTTCATCAATGCAATTATTCTAATATGCATAATACACAACCTAATTCTAGGAACATCAGTATATACATTATTGAACAGTATTATTTAAGAAATGACAATTCAAATACTTATCTTTGTTTGTTCGTTGGGTGGACTCCCTCTGAGTCTTTGCTTCCTTGCAGGAGCTGCTGGAGTCCTAATCTGAGGTAGCTTCTTCTACACCTTTCTGTTGTGAAATGTAGAGAGATGATCAACTCCCTCTGAATATCTGCATCCTTGCAGAAACTACTGAAGTGTGCTCCTTTGCTTTCTTGCAGGAACAACTAGAGTGTGCTCCTTTGCTTTCTGGCAGGAGCAACTGGAGTGTGCTCCCTCTTGATCTTTGCTTCCTGAATTACCTGTTATTGAACTCATATTCATCCTTGGTCCCTATGCATGCTTATTAGTATCATGAATGTGTTATCCTTGTGATCTCATATAAAATCATACATTCATTAGTATACTATTAAAACACAATAATCTCAAGCATGTATAGTCATGATCATTTCAAACAGAAATAATAAGCATGAGCATTCAAGGATTCTTATGGTTAGTCAAATCATAAGAAACATAACATGTCTAAACCTGTAATTACTCAAGCCTATGACTCTTCAGGTTAGTTGAATCATCAATCAAGATAAGAGATATAAAATGCATAAAACCTGTGATTATTCAAGCCTATACTTTCATGATTCTTCTGGTTAGTCATATCATCAATTATAATAATATACATCCAACCATGATTGATTCAAACCTATGACTTCATGAATAATTATTATCAACAACAGTATAAGATCCTAACACAAGGTAGGATTTTAGCTTGATATAGGAAAAACATACCTGGATTAGCATGCTAGCTATTTATGTCTAACATACCCGCATAATGTCTTCTGGTTCTCTTTAGTGACTTGTGCTAGTAACCTGCATGTCTCATAAGTTAACCATTATAAAACTAAGTTATACATACCTCGAGAATGGATCTTCTATGAGATCCATGGCAATGGATGAATCTTTGTCCTCATGATCATATGTTCTTGAACTAGAACATGATTTGTCTTCTTGGTGTACCTTTCATGTTAGTAGACAACATAAAACTCATACAACATCACAATGTGTTAGTACAAACATAAGTTTCATACTCCTAATAAATGAATGACTTCTATCATGCATTCATAATTTTATTAAGGTGATATGACAAGTCTAAAATCAAGATTGTACTAACCGTGATAATATGAAGACAAGCATACCATAAACTTAATTATGAACAAATCTCAAAACATACCTCGATGAGTCATACCTGTCGAGATCACTTGTAATCTTCTTATGTAAGGCCTTAGCCTCATCTCCCTCTGAAACAGGAACTTCTTCACTTATGCAAGTGACCAATCCATCTTCTTCTAGGATTAACCCAATCCACTTGATTTGCAAGAACTGGACCTTGAGCTGGATATGGGTTTGTCAGAGAAACCCCAAAAATTCAAACTTTGAATTTCAAACTTCTGATAGGATAGAAATATGTGCCTTGATGAGCTGATCAAGTTGGTATATTCAGAATTTGAAAACTGCAAAGTTTCACTCCTCAATTTTGCCTTTGAAACTTCTAGATTCACTGGACGTGACCCTGAACTGGGGTTTGATGAAGCCCACTCTTTTTCCCCATCAAAATGTTTGATCCAAAGCTCTAAGCTTCTATTTTTCTGAGGAGCTTCCAGCCGTGGTCACAGATTTCAAAAATTCTCATTTTTACAGAAGCCCTAATTTTCCACTTTTCTGATCAAAGTCCTGAACTAGGGTCTAATCAAGCCCAGCCTTCTTCCCAACCAAAAATTCTCATCTTGGTCTCTAAATTTCTATTTTTATGAGTAGCATCCAGCCGTGGTCTCCGATTACAAAAATTCCAACTTTCTCCAAAGCCCTAAATTCCGGAAGCCATGAATGAAGGTACCAAAAAATAATTATGTTTTGATAGAAATATGTACCTAATTGTTTCTGGTGTAACTCCGAAATTTTTGATCCACAGGGTCTGAAAAAGTTTCCTGAGATAGCCTGACCTGTTATCTTTCCATCCTGACAGGTCTGACCTCAATTGGATTCTCTGAGAGAGAGTTATGCCAAATGTCGCAACGTGACCTGTTTTGGGATAAAACAGGAGAGCGAACTTGTACGGCGTGCCACGTGTCACTGTTTTAACTTCGGCCTCTGAAAACGTTTTCTGAGATAGCTAGGCCTGTTACCTTTCCATCCTGACAGGTCTGACCTCAATTGGACTCTCTGAGAGAGAGTTATGCCAAATGTCGTAACGTGACCTGTTTATGGGATAATACAGGAGAGCGAACTTGTACGGCGTGCCACGTGTCACTGTTTGACCTTCGGCCTCTGAAAAAGTTTTCTGAGATAGTACAGACTATGTACTACCTGTCACTTTTTACGAAATTTCATTTGGAGCTTCCTATCCCAAGTTATGACCTTTTTCCCAAGGTCACCTGATTTTGACTCAGATCTGGAAGAGGCAGAAACCCTATATTGTACAGATCATAAATCACAAAGTACAACGAATTAGAGGTTGTCCTTTGGACACAAGATACCTGGAGATCTTAGCTTCGTCCTGTATCAATTTCAGATCCGAAAACTTTTCCAAAACGTATTTATATCGAAAGTGCTACGATGACTGGTTTTTGCTATATCAAGCCCTAGCATCGTAAGTGCAACAAGTGTCATACATGCCATATCATGCCTTCTTTCAGGCTAGCTCTGATACCATGTTAAATTTTCTGAATTTACTTTAATATGATCTAGGATCTTAACTGAGAGAACAACATGTACAGCATATCAATCATGGAGACAATAATGCAAGCACACAAGAGACACAAAGATTTACTTGGGGAAAACCATAAAGGTGAAAAACCCCAATAACTTCCTCAGAGATAGATAGAGCAATGATACAACCAACCAAGAGATAGACATAACCTAGCAGCAGATCCTCCTCCTCCATAAGTGCGCCTCTCCTCCTTGAGAGCATGTGTGAGAAGTGAGTGAGTAAATAGAGTGCCTCCCGCACTCTATTTATACTTGACTTGACTTGCCTTTTTACCTAACTCATGTCGGCTTGAACTTAACCACATAACATAATGCTGAGTGGGCCGACCCCCAATAGGGTGGTCTAATAACCCTTTGACCCACATGGCCGACCCCCAATAGGGTGGTCTAATAACCCTTTGACCCACATGACTTATACAGGGCCGACCCCAAATAAGGTGGTCTAATAACCCATCAAGTATAAGTTACGACACTTACAATATAAATGACGACACTTCCTTATAGAGGAATAATACCATCTCTATAGGAATACAATATACATATATGTGAAATACATTCCGAAGTTACATATACATCAACACCTATGGGATGTGAATCCCTTCACCTAAATCGTCCCTCAGGATATCACCATCCCATTCCCAGGAATCCCATGCAAGAACTTGGACTAGCATATAGTGGTTCCCAATGTAGAAGCAAGGGCAATATCTGTCAGACTACCCTCTAGAAAAGGATACTAGGTTTCTCTCTAGGGGTATCCTACAACAAGAACTCAATCCCAACACAGTATCAATACTGTCAACACTCACAACACAATGATATAGCAAAATTCAAGTGATCCAAGCTTAGTATTAGCCTCATCAAGGAGAGAGCACATGAATTTATAGGAGATAGAGTCAATTTGAACCAAGGCAAGCTCACTTAGATCAAGAGGAGGGGTTAACTCAACCATAAGGTAGAAAACTCACCAGGGCAACTTAAATTAGTGTGTGGACCACTCAATCATGAAGGGGGAACTCGAATTAAGGAGAGCGGAGGCTCAAGTGGAGGTTACTTAACCCAAAATAGCTCCATGAGGAGGAGTTACTCAAAAAATGGATGAGTGGAAACCAAAAATAACCCAAGGGGGGTGTATGAGGAGATATGGAGTCTCATTAATGAGTTGGAGGCACAAAAACAGGATAGCATATCATCAAGAGGGAGAAATATGAGGAATAGAGGCCCATAAATTACTAGGCATGAAAATAGGAAAAAATCTCTTCATGAAGGTGCACTTACCAAGTGGGACCCACAAAACCATTAAGGAGGGCGCATAAGGTAGAAAGGGGTCCACTAAACCATAATCCAATCTCCAATAGATCTCCCAAGTAAACAATAATCAAAAGTAGGATCCATTGTACAATGTTAGGGTGAGCAACAACTCCTAAACCCCAACCCCCTCACTTGTGGAACCATGGCGTCCCATACTCTTTTAGTTGTCTCCGTTGAGCTAGTTTTATTTAGTTAATAATAATCATCAACAATTATAATAATAAAAATAATATTAGCACCAAATTCCATAGTCACATCAACAAACAAATAATCATAGGTCCATATTCACATCAACAAACAAATAATCATAATTCCAATGGTTAACAACTGGGGTATTATAAAAAAAATCTTGCAACAAGGGTCTAGATTTCATGATTTAAAGTCGTGATCAGCAATATAGCTTGATGGATGGTTTTATAAAGCTCTTTCAAGGGCTTAACATGGTTTTCACAATTGAGGAATTTGTGGGTTAATAAAAATAGCTCGATCGAGCAATATAGTCTATCTTTAAGGATATGCCTATTAAGAGTTAATGAAAAGGGAGTCTTAATCCTCAATATATTTTTTTGGTTTTTGTTAAAGATAATGTTGTTTACAGTATATGTGAAATGTAAATTTTTAATTAAATAATAAGATATGTTTGTGTGTGTGTGTGTGTGTGTGTGTATATATATAATGATAGTAAATTGCCGTTCAAACTAATGTAAAAATATGCATTCTATTGTTTGATGGGAAATTATTATTAAATGATTGTCGTCCAAAACCCATCAAAACAAAGGTAAACATAGAATATGAAAAGAAATAAATGCATGGTAGGTTAAATAGGAAATATTAGGGTATGTACACCTCTTTAGACTTTATCAGTTGCATCACTATGCAGAGGGAGGTACCTTGTCCACAAACAAGGGGGTATCATACACCAAATTGGTGTCTGGTTTGGTTGTGACCTTAAAAATAATTTTTTATTATTATTATAAAAAAATTACAAGGATATTAGTAACCGGATATTAAAATCTCGAAAGGGAAGTCAAGTTCATTGGAGACTGAAATCTAAACGTGTCTAGACTAAAGAAAGATATACAAACTATTTCCACGGGCTAGAGAATGTGAGGAGAGTTAGAGATAATGTAAAGGATATAACTTTGGTGTGTAGTTTAAGGATACGTACCCATAACGTCCACTCGAAAATAGAACCTCCATTGTTCTTTCTTCTCCTTATCTATATTTTCTTTAATTAGGTTTCTCTAGTTGGCATCCTAGAAGAATGAAGGAAAATTATTAGAAACCTTTTATGCAAGGTGGAAAACAATGTACTAGGTTAGAAATTGCATAGTTTCTTGGGACACACTCCATGATGTAATGGGAGGGATAGGCATAAGGCATCTAGAGGATATGGATTTTGAAATGAGAACAAAATATTTATAGAACTCAAATCATTAGAGTCACATTCACATAAGCCAAGATAGTGGATAGAGAAGGTATATCAATCATAAGGAAATGTTTGATAGGTAGTTACATCAATTATTTAGTAGATATATCAATGCAGGAATAAGAGAACCCAATTATATGGTTGGAGTGGAACAAAAACATGAGATTTTATTCAAGATCTAATATCAAAGTTTGACATATTGAAGAAGGATTTAAAGGGATTGATTCCTTTCAATCAAACCTAAAAGATGTATTGATCTCAAGAAGAGACAAGTGATTACTAAAACTATGATATCACAATAGTTTTCCAATACTTTTGAAATGATTCCTTTGTAAGATCATAGTTTGTGGTCAACAAATGTACATAATTAATAATATGTGAATAAGGATTGTTTCATAGAAGTATCTTGAGATCATGTTTATGGAAATACTTTTAATTATTTCCCATTACATGATATAGGTGTAGTTTTTTAATGTTTATTTTCTATTAATAATAATATGGGTTGGTAGGGAATAACATCTTTTGTAAGCACCTTAAAGACAAGGAATCATATATTTTTAGGACTTCCATCCACATGAGATTTAATAGCCAACCTCCTCATTTGAACAGGGAATTGTTAGACCACGTGTTCAACCTCTTTGTGATGTATTCAACCAAAGTAAAACACTCTATATGGATGGTAATTATTTGAACTATTTGAGGGACACATACTAGGTTTAACTTGCAAGAAAACCCTATGTATCATCATCCTTCAATCATTCTTGAGAGGTATTGAAGGGCTCTAATTGAGGAAACAAAGGAGAAGGAAATGAGAAAAGAAGGAAATATGCTACCATAAGGAAGGAGGTAGATGATATATTTAATTGGATATGTTGATTTATTTTATTTCTACAAAAAAAAATTCTATATTTGACCTAGTTTAAACTTTTGGCAATCTCAAACATACCTCAAAGGTCATGCAGATGAGATTAGAGAAACATGACTAGCACAAACTTGTCCATGTTGCCTACATCAAATTGATTGGAAGAATCACAAACACCGAATACTTAGTCTAGTATTTTATTACTAATTAAGATATTTCAACTTTATTTAACTACATTTGATAATTAAAATTTGCAATGTTATGCAATGCAAGGGAATAAATACAATACCCCACCCTCCCAAGAAGAACTAAAACTCATGTTCAATTTTAGTTTTAAAGTCATGGTTAAACATTGGGAATGTATGGCATGTCAAGTCTTATAGTCAATGTTGAGGTAATTAAAATTGTTGTATTTCAAATGTTCATTATTTTTGAAATTGAATCACTATTGATGATTTCCTATAAATTAATCTCTTCATTTGTTGAATGGAGGAGAACACTAGCGATAATGAGGCCAACAAAGGAAAACAACCCCATGATTTCAAGTAAAATTGAATTTAAGGCGATTATCATTATTTAGTTTTTTTCAGTATACTTCTATACTTTTCTTGTTTTAGGAGTTGAGCTTATAAACAAGGATGCTAGAAGACAAGAAGAAGATATTTCCCAAAACATTGTCCTGACTAGTTTACTAGGTAATGAAAAATGTACTTATACTTATATTGAACTATTAAATGAATCACTAACCATATCACTTTAACACTTTTTGTAATACATGTTAATTCCACTTGGCCTAGATGTGGCATGGGATGTGTATTTCATTCTAGTTAGTAACATAAATCAATAGAAGGAGAGAATCAATAAAATCAAGGGCAAGAAAATGTAATGAAAGAATCTTGTAAATGCAAATCAATACAAACTAGTTAGAATGATAGTAGCTTATATATGAAGATACACGTGTTGGTTATGCTCATTTGCAAGAAAACATTACAAGAAGATTAAAGTGACTTTTAAATGAAAGTATGATACTATGGGATGAAAAAACCTTAATTATCCAAAACCCTAACCCTATGAAATGATGTGGCAAAAGGAATGTCGGCCATGAGGAAGCTATTCGATATGTCAACTTCTCAGGTGTGTAACATTTGAATACAAACTCAATTGAGTGTGTTTCTTGGATTTTTAGAAATATTAATTTATGCTCTTTGAGTTTGGTAGTCCATGAAATCTAAACTACCAAAAATACAAGGGAAATTCCTAAAAAATGCATAAAATTTTTGAAACTTGAAAAACTGTAATAAAAGTGGCAAGATGTGGAACCATCCTAAATAAGTGAAATAGGTGGGTGGTCACCATTATACACCTAGAAAATTTGTACCGCGTTAGGAATAAATGGTTCCAATTTATGAAGTTCCTCCATTAGATGGGGAATCTTCTATTGAATTTGACTACTAGTGAGCCACTTGCCCTGTGATGAGGTTTCCCTACTTTGATGACATGATAGAGTTGTGTGTTATGTTGGTAGGTGCCATTTATCTTGACATAAGTGATTCGATCAAATTTTTCCTATTCAACTTAGTAGATTGATTTATGTAGGATCCAAGTGCTTGGCCACCTCTGAGGTGTCCAAGAGAGGTGGAAAATATATTCAAAGTAGCTCAACATTAAATAAAAGGTGCAAGCCAAGGAAAGAAGGAATGTGACTTAATTTAAAAACATTCTCACCCATAGCCTTGATGATGGTGTAAGGCTCATAGTAGAGTGGATGGAGATTTCTATGGGGTTTTATGAGGCTCTCTTATGCAAATGAAGTCATACCTTATCTCCCAAGCAAAAATTGCATGCAACTTGATGTTGATCATGGTATTGCTTATACTTGGAATTGGATTTCTATAAAATACCATGAAATTAATATCGGATGTGTTGGACCCATTCAATAAATTTGGCTTCTCGATTAGCCTTGGTCTAATCATGGTAGAATTATTCTTATGTAGATACAATGGGTACTAGTGGTGGAATGTAGTTAGTTTGATCAATTTGGCATACATCATTGACAACAAGATGGATCATAAAGTACTCGGGAACCTACCATATTGATCGAAAATAATGGTTTGTGGGAACCCAAAATAAACACAAACATACTCAAAGAATATATTAGCAATAACCTCTACTGTGATGATATTCTTATAGGGCATCAAAATCGCCACTATCTTCTCCAATTTGAAGTGCCCTACCACCCAATTGTATTGAATCTCCAAAATCATCTTATTATGCTCTCTTGAAGGAACACAAAGATGGTCAGTATGGAATAACTTCATTTTGGAGATGGAATTTTGGGACCGATTTTCTTGTATCTAGTGTTCAATAGGTAACAACAAATTCAAGGTCATTGTCATACAATTGGGCCACCCGGAGGTCCCATGTCCACAAGAGTTGAGAATTATAGTCAATGCCATAACCAAAGGTTGGATATGGTAGTTTTTAATGTGATATGTACTTCCCTCATTGTACTTGATGTTGAGGAATTGTTGTAGGTATTTGGACCTCTTATGATGGTAGTCACTCTATAAATTTATTTGCATCTGTATGAACTTCGAGGGCTTGTTATTAATGTGGATGATAGTCTCCTTCCATGGGAAGCAATGCTTCCATTGGCCACAAACCTACAATATGGAGTGCATATCCTTGTCATAGGCAGGGTACCTCCAAACCACATAAGAGAGTGTCTCACTACGAAAGGTCACCAAAATGTATACACTGAGTGAGGCAAAAACCAACAACATAAAAGAAGCATATGTATCAATATTGAAGGGTTGTTGCAAGTCTGGTAGAGTGATTATTGGGTTTAAACAAAGGAAATTTTTCAGATCCTTGAAGTATTTATGTTGTGATTCAAACCAAGCCAACCTTAGGTTGTCTCATTAACCCATTAGCGGGTTTAGAGAATGTTGTTGTTGGTTTAGTCGTGGATGTCATAGGTTCGACTTGTGGTACAAATGGTGCGACCAACCTAGAAGGGGAAACAGCCGAAATAGGAACAAACTTATAGTGGGTGATGGGTTTTGAAGACATCTCAGGGTATGGTGGTGTAAGGTACCACATAGGTATACCCAAGGTTAACCCAGGTAGAGTCAACTGATCCATCACTGGTGTCCCATGCACTCTCGTGGGGGGGTATAAGAATGGGATTTGGAAGATAGGAGGTACCGATGAACTCAACATTTTCTCAACGCCATGGCTCAGCGGAGGTGTTTATGACGCTATTGAGGGAGAGGTGGACACATTCTTAGCGGTAAAAACTGTGCACATAAGACCATCGGTTGATACAGGAATCTCAGGTGGCGAGCCGGAGTACACCCAAATCAAGTTAGAGTCCTTGTACATTCCTGGGCCAATATCAACATAAGGGGGTTGCTTGTCCCAATGACAGTAGGAAGGACATTTTTGGGATTGGTGTTGGTATTGGAGTCGTAGTAGTTGAGTTGGTTGAGGGTGACTATTTTCCCATTGAAAGGAAACATCATGATGCGAAATATTGAGGAGGTGACCGCCTTCATGGCGTACATGCAACTACATCTTAAGAGGATGTTGTAGTTGAGTTGGGCATTGACTACTTTGATATCGTTCATGACCATATTTCCCCCCAGCTCAATAGGGACATTTTGGTACAGTCCCCGGGGTTGGGATAGTCTTTCGTAATGTGCACAGAGATCAATAGACGAGGGGACTAACTCAAGTGATCCTAATCGTTTCCAAACATTAGAAGACATGACGCATGTGGATGTCCCTTCATCAATGATACATCGATGAATTGTAATGTTTTTTACCGTAACGGGGATTTGGAATGGGACTTATGAGGGTAGTCACGGTTCACCTTTGTCGATATCAAAATTCATGAGGTGAAGTCGGAAGGGTCAATGGCACCGAGTGCATTAAGTAATTCCTTACACTGACTTGGGTAAGACTGTAGTACCTCTAATGTGGACATCACGACGGGTGACTGACCCAAGTCATCCACAATACTGTAATTGTGGGTGGCTTTCATATGGGGGTTATTAGGGTAGCGTCGAAATGGGACCTTGGGGATCTATGGGATATGTTTACCACTCGGGTGTGGTATTTTCAAAGGGGCCCCCGAGGGGATAGGAACATACTCCACATGGTGGGATTCATGCCTATCATGACATTTATCTCTAGTCTAGAGGTTGACATCCAGTGTGTAGATGTTCTAGAAGGAGCCATCGTTGGAGGGACAGGGTTCCTACTACTGATTAATGGCCTCTTGATTGGAAAAGGGTTGTTGTAATACAGCAGTTGGGGGTTGTGTAGGGTTAGGGACCTGAGGGGGATTTACCACTGTCTTCTTCTTGGCCTCCACCAACTATTGACAATGGGGGATAAGAGGTAAATGGTGAGTGTAGTGACCATATTCTCCACGGATGGAATAGGAGTGATTTGTCCTCAAGTTTGTTTTATTCCCTTGCTTGGGGGGGTTATTAACCCCTACATTTGGGTTTTCCTAGTTCTGGTTATGTTGGGGAGGGGGGTTTCCCCCTTGCCCCTTTTATTGGTTATGTTTGTTCTTTCCCTTCTTATTCCCTTGATTGTGAGGGTTCTAGGGATTTGCTACATTCAAATGCTCAAATTTTTGGGCTTATTGTGACAAAGAGGTTTGAACTAGATTTACCCCCATATGAGGTGTGGGGGATGAACCAATAGGACTTGGAAACAGGTAATAAGGGTTATACCCCGATGGGGGGGGGGGGGTAAATGTGGTTTGTGATCCATAGTATTTGGATGTAGGATAGACTTGTTCCATTTGTGGTGGAGGTACCATCGATTATTGGCTTGCACTGGTATAAGTCATACTATAAGGTCCATACTGCAACTAACCAAGTTGAGGAGTTAGTACAAGAGCAGGGAATGTTGACACAGTAGGAATGGGTGGGTACTGCAGTTCCATATTGAATGGCATAGAAGTAAGAGGGGGAGGAACCTTTCCTTGGTGGGAAATGAACCCAATAATCCCATCCACCGAATGTGACGAACGCGCGGGTGTAGGATCCAATGACCGATGTTGAGGGACAATGGGAAGGATAGTGTATAAATACTCGGATTGTGCATAGATAAGATTGAAATATTGGGCGTTCATGATGGACTCTTCCTCATTTTCTGACATGGATTTGGCAACATATTTTGCAATGGTCGTTTGGAGTGACTTAATGAACCAATCCAACAGGAATGGCGGTTGTATCTCGATTTTACGCAATGTTCAGCATCTACGCCACTCATGGATATGGTCCGTGATGTGTGTAGATGTGTTTTGGCGAAATTCAGTGAGAATTTAGAGGCTGGGGTCATGACGAATAGGAAGTTGGAAGTATGTGAGAAATGAGGTGGAAAATGTCACAAAGGTGGAATGGGTCGATCCTGGTAAATTCACATACCATTTGGTTTTCGTCCCGGTGAGGGTTTGCTAGAAGAGGTGAAACCTCACTGAATCTTCCACTATGTTGTTCAAGGAACGCCATAAATGAAAGGACATGACATGGTTGGCAGGGTTGTCCTCTTATTTCCATTCAAATTTAGGGATATCCTAGGGGATCCTAAGTGGCATAGCTGGCCATGTTTGATCATGTGCGAAAGGTTCATTGATCAATTTGGCCAAATCTAGGAGATTGAGGCTAGCCATGAAAGTTAAGATGAGAGTTGGTCCTACCATTGTATGGTGTGTGTGGTTTCCACGATGTGGAGACCAAGGAGGTGTTGAAAATAAAGAGTGACCTCCTACAAGAGATGAGGGATCAAAATGGTCCAAAGGATATTTGAGGGGAGAAAACAAAGGACAACCTATTCTAAGAGAGGGAGGAGGGGGAGGATTGCCTCTTCCACGAGAGGATGAAGTAAAAGGGTCTACACTTTCTCCAAGAAGAGAAAATGAATCAAGAAAGGAGCGACATTGCCTTGACAATCCTATCAATGTGGCATGGGAGTGGTCCCGACTAGAGTATTTGTCACATGAAACATAAGGAGAAAGTGGAAAAACACCCCTCGAGAGGGTTGATAGGCCTTGCAGTCATCAGGCCTGCCTTAGGTGGTTGTTTTTCTCCTCAATGGTGAAAGCTTAGTGTCAAGTGAGAGTGATGGTGGAAATAAACATAATTGAACAAATGCAAAAATAAATTCCAACCACAACAGATGCAATATGGTGCAAAAGTGAGTGATATGTGCAATGTCGGTTTAGTGCAAGAGTCCCCACATGTAGGTTATTTTTAATGACATGTCAGTGAACTTGTATTTAAAAAGAAAAACAAGTGTAAATTCCCTAAAATATTTGCCACTAAGATACCTTGCGTCAAGTGTGGATAAGTGGTTCTTCCTGGACGGTATAGTGTCACCTCCATAAAAAGCTGAGTGGCTCTTTGGAGAGGGCAGGGAAACTATACCTTGGATTTGACCTCCTTGGGCATGGTGCACTTCTTATCTGGGTTTTCCTTTAACACTTGTTGATAGCAGGATTTTGATAGTACCCTATAAGTCAAAAATGTTATGTTTCAAGCACCTAATGAAACTATATTGGTGGGCATTATTGGATGCCTAGCCCAATCAACCCTACCTAACTACAATGTTTCTTTGTGACCTCCTTTGGAGGATTTTAGTTGGCTGGAAATTTACAAAGTTGATTTTAAGGGTCTCGATTCACTTAATGAGTGTAAGGGAGGTATTTCACACTTACCTTCCTCTCGGATTCACCAATCTCACAAGAAGTGTGAGGTGAAGAGCATACTTGGAATGAAAGAGCTTTTAGGTCCCTTAGTGTGAGCTAGTGATGCAAACACATATGAGGTAAGCAAATTGATCGTTGCACATTAACTAGAAGAGTGTAAAGTAAATGCTAATGGATATTTAAATTTTAACTCTAAAATATGCTAATGGTGCTTTGCAAAAACAAAGTGCTAATGAAGTAAAAGTGTACAATAGAGGTATTTCACACTTCTCGCCCCTTTCTTATTCACCAAGCTCATAAGAAGTGCAAGGTGAAGAGCATACTTGGGGAGATAAGAGTATTTAGGTCTTTGATTGTGTAAAAAAAGTGGATTCTACACTACTTTAGCCTAAAAACATGCTAAGTAAACAAAGAATCATGAGATGTCTTGAATACTAGTGACACCAACGAGGTCCGTTTGAAAGCCTCAAGGTTGGTTACCTAAGTAGATTTTAAGAGAGATGGACTTTTTACTTCCTAATCTTAGTCTAAGTGAGCTAATTACTATAAAAAGATGTAAGTATTGCAAGTTAATTAGTTCTAGTTCATTAGTGAGCAGCCATTGGGGATGCAAGATTGTGAAAAACTAATAAAAAGCAAATAAAATGAGCAGCGGCGCGCAAAAAGAACAGACATGTGTGCAGTAGCGTGGTGAAAACACTCATTAGTGCATAATAGTGTGATTACAATGCAAAGAGGTCGTGCGGCCAATGAAAGACAAACTGCATGGGTAGAAGTCTGTTAAACTACATGGATAGTGCGACTATTTAAGGATTTTGTGTGCAAACAGCGCGTCCACAATGTTGATATCCATGTGAATGTTACAACATCTTTTTCGACCAAGAGGAGGCTAAATTTCTGGAATGAAGGGTATTGACCTCTTCACCTGCAAAGGACGATATACCAAAAATTATCTACCTAACAATTAACAACCTAGTTAAGAGAAAATGGAAAAAATGAAGTGGTGTCGCCATAAATACTGTTGTGGGAAATTATGCACAAAGGTGTGCAGCCTCTCCCAATTTGGGTGAAAGCCCCTGAGGTTGTTGACTAGGCCTAGTATTTAGAAATAGAAAGCAAATGTGATAACCCCAAAGTGGATCCTGCAAGGCTTTGTTATTGAAATAGAACAAAATAAAAACAAAAATAACTTTAAATGATAAAAGGGAACAAGAGAGTGCAAACCACAACAAAGAACCAATGCATGAACCACTCTAGATTTCCCAATGGTAAATAAAATACATGTAGTGTCACTTAGGAGCTGAAAGGTTCAAAGGGAAGCCAAAAATATCCCTTAGTGAGGCCTATTTTTTCCACACTAAATGCTAGATATCTCAAAGAATCAATGGAGAGAAGCACTTTCCCCTTGAAGAAAGGAAGCAAAAAAGCTTGGAGAATGCCAAAAAATATGAAACAAATGGGCTATGAGCAATATCCAATACAATTTTTGCAGCATAACCTTGCTCTTGGTTTCTCCACTAAGATGCATGCCCATGGATCCCTTTTATAGGCCAAGAGGTGGCCAAGAAACAACTAGATCCAAGTGTGAACCCCATCACCTCATGAACTAGCTTCAAGGTACACAATGGGGGATTTTGAAAGCAATCCATCATGTTGAGAAGACAAGTTCGAATTTGTGTTGGTGATGGGATTTTATGAACCTTTAATGCACAGCTGGTGGTTGAGATCTCATCATTTTGACACTCGCTTGAATATCGAAGGTAAATCTGCGTAGGGGTCGCATGGGAACATAACTGGTAATATGCACATTTGCGCACCTTAACAGAGGTTAGGTCGCGTGGTCCTATATTTTGACAGTTATTTAGCATTTATGGACTCATATTACTTCTTGGATCCGATGAGGATGTCTTTGGTGGACTACATGTTATATGTTGATGACACCTTACTGTGTGAATTGCAAAAATGTCACATGTGTGCAAGATTTCTATGTTAACATGCAATGATCAACTCTTCTCCATAGGCTAGAATGATAGATTGCTCGATGATGGAATGAATGAAGAATAACCAGAGTGTATGAATTCCTCCCTTGATAGGGAGATATAGATACACCTCTCCAGGATTGAGTTACTGGACCCCATAACTTCATTAACTAGATGACAGACTCACTGATAGGCTACTGCGCCATCCCTTACTAACAGGCTATTGCGCCATCCCTTACTAACAGGCTGACTGACAGACTCATTGATAGTATATTGTGCCATACCTTACTGATAAGCTGACTTATTGATTAATTGACAGAAGGTAACTCAGACCCACACCCTCCTTTCCCCAAGACGATAATTGTTTCAACTACCTTCCTCTTGGAAGCATTAAATTATTGGGGCGCATGAATCAAAATAACATATGACAGCCCATAAGTCTTCTCTAGGACACTTGGCTCTCATCTATTGACTTCATGGATTCAGTATTTCCTTCCCTAACCCTAGGATAATCATGCCCCTTGCTCTTGTTGCTTTCAGGCAGTCAACGGTGGATTTATTTATTATTATCTTGCACATGTACATCTTATTTACAATATCACTGCACTTACCTATGCATGGTTCTCTTACCATATCACTTGCTCACACACACACACACACACATTTGGGATATCCATGGTAGGGCCTTCGCCTTGGGCTCCTCACCATGTTCCTTACAATTGTCGCAGACATTACATTATTTACATGATTGTGTCAAGAATCAAAACAAGGGACATTAAAGGAAATGCCATATAGCCCACATGCTAGACACAAAATTAAGTGATTGGATCTCAGAAGTAATTTCAATAAATGCTCCTTCTAATATTAGTGTGTAAAATAAGAAAAACAACCCTCAAAATTGGCAAATTGGGAAGGAAGAGAAAGAGTTCAAACAATGATTTTCTCAACAATGTAAACACACAAAAAATAATAACGAAGCATCCAAAAGGAATCTAGGGGTGGTAGGTGCAAGGGGGGTCATATATGATCCTAAAGGAACTCGGGAAATCATCTTTGACTATGGATTAAGAACAACAACAAATAATTAGGCAAAGACTTATGCTCTTCTTCAAGTCGTAAAGATGGAAATTTCATCAAATATATAGGCCATGTTTGTCTTTAGAGACTCCTTGATTCTTATTCAATATCTAAATAAGAACTCTCTTCCAATAGATGACACTCTTGTGGGAATCATTGCAAGAATAAGGTAGGAAACTCAAATGTTTGATGATGTCCAATTGTAACCATATTCTAAGGGCATTGAATCCAGAAGCAAACTAATTATCTAGTTAGGCCTCTAGTCTTGAAGAAGTCTATTTGATAATAAAAAAATGGGTATTTTGTTTTCAATCCTATCCCCTAAGTTATTCACCTCCTCATTAATTTGTAGTATGGAAAGGATATGTTGGAAGTTCATTTACTCCCATGTATGGTGAAGGGACATAACATTAAAACTTTCCCTAACTTCACACATGTCTTTGCTTCATCATCTCCAACATATTGAAGTCATCGATCATCGATAGGATGATGAATATGGGATTTATGTTTTAGCAGTTCGAGCTCGACTGCTATAGTGAAAGAAGGAGGTCGTTGATCAATTTGTGAATTCTATGGTCATGTTCCTATCCATCTAATTCTAGTTCTAATTGGGGGTTTGGGAACTTCCATTTTAATTGGGGTTTGTGTGTATTTTGGGAAATCGTGTAATGTCATTCCTCCAATTGTCATAGAGATATTCAGGAAATTCGATGGTTTCTAAGTTGGAAAGAGGACATAATAAATGGAAATCGAACCTTGATATTCTCAATTACTACAAAATATTATGAATTAGAGCATCAATAGACCTCTTTAGATACCATAATTATGGACATTTTGGTTAAGAAGAAGAGTAAAATTCAAGAATTTGAGGAGGATTATGCCAAGCTCAAATATATTGTGGCATTTCTCAACTACGATTCAATATCCTCAGTGGAAGATATGCATACTCTAGTTGGCTCTTTTCCCATCAAATTCAAGGATGAAGAAGTTGTTCACCATATTTAGGAGGGTATACAGATACACAAACAAGATTCACTATCCTCAAATCATGCCCATGATAATTTTATGAGCAAGTGTGCCTTCTCCTAATCTAGTATCATTTTTATTTTTTGTGAGTTTGTGTTGTTGTTAGTGGTCTTTTGTAGAATATACTCTACTAAGTCTTCTAGGCCAAGATATGTAGGAACAAATGGAGCAGTATAGGCTAAATAGAGTTGCCATTTTAGAGTGAAAATTCTTGAAATTTTATGCTCTCATTTTGTACTCTAACAATATTCATCTTAGCTACATCTTTTTATATTATAAAATTTAATTATTTATGTTAAAAAAAGTAAGGTAACATAAGATAATGTTAATGGCATCTTGTGGAGAATCTACGGTAGGTAAATTCATGTTGTCAATGTTTCGAGCCATTCTTGGCTCATCATCAGGACATTAGCGATGCCTGAGAAGATCTTCTCCCTCCCTCGTCAATTATTTATATGGAATAGTCAAAAGGTTTAGGAGCCGACTCTAGGTTTTTTGTAGATCAAATTTGTTCTGATTTTAATAGTTTTAGTTTGTATTGATTTTAATGTCTAGTTTAATAATAGTTGTTTGTTTGATTAGATCAAGTTTTCAGGTTTTCTTGGTTTTCTAAAGTTTTTTATTAATAACAAAGATAAATAATTGAAGTTTTTTAATTAATATTAATTTAGAAATTGTAAGATAATGTTATTAATTTCCAATGAAGAGGATTAGCTACTTCCTCGCTTATATATGGTCTTAGTTACATCTATCTAAAACTATTTTATATCATGATGCTTGAACCACAACAAGTGGCAGTGATGTGGCTAGAAGGGAAGCAAAGGGGGTTTTTTTACAATTCCAACTTTGGGAGGACAAATCTCTTTGTATTATGAAATATTAGCATGAAACTTCATCATGATTTTCTTGAAAAAACTGAGATTAAAATCCTTAGTAGTATAAGGCATAGGAATATCCATAACATGGCTTTTTTGGTTGATTATGTTTCTTACTAGAGTAGTTTTGACTAGATGGGATGAAACATATTCATAATGACCTTATATTTGATGGAATATTGACCTTATATTTTACTATCTCTCCTTCTATACATTGGGAAGTGGTGTATGAATGGACAAGTCAATTATGTTATTAATCTTTAATTCCTAGCCATGATTAATATGTTTCTTTTTTTAATACGAGCACATTAGAATTCTGACATTATAATGACAAGATTGTTATAGTGATGACAATGCAACCTTTTTTTTGTTGGTGATGCATCATAATATTTATGACCTTTTCCAAATTTCAGTAGCATAGTGTTGGCATGGCATTCTATCACATACTACTATTTGGACTTATTCTTTGTAACCATGTCGGCATGATGTCGTAACACCAATGCTTATTTGGAGAAAATGTGGCCAACCAACCAACACATGGTAATTTTTTGTCTGAATAGAGTTAGGGTGATTTCAAAACACTGTTAACCATCTAGCAAAAAAACGGCCTACAAACCAACATGTGGAGCCATTTCTCATCGGAGTTATGTCAAACTAGGGTTGGAATATCAACAACATTTTGATACAAAAGTTGCCAACAAACCAACACATAGAGGCCTTCATCATCATAGGTATCTTGATATCTCATTGGAATAACAATGGCCATTTGTCAAAAGAACTGACAACAGAGTAACACCTAGACACTTGAGATTGTTAGATTTTTGAAGAAAGATTGACACTTAAAATTTTCTATGTGCTTACGAAAAAATGCTTTTGACATTGAAAAGTTTCTTATTCTAATGTGATTATGAAAAAATGAGTGTCAAAATCATGTCAAAATTGTATCCAAATGAGATTGTTAGATTTCTGAAGAAAGATTGACACTTAAAATTTTCTATGTGCTTACGAAAAAATGCTTTTGACATTGAAAAGTTTCTTATTCTAATGTGATTATGAAAATATTAGTGTCAAAATTGTATCCAAATGTAGTGATGTCATTGTCATCATCTAAAGAAAAGGAACCAGAACATGAGCAATAGTAGAAAATTTGGGAGTAGAAGATGGCATAATCGTTGAAGATGCTTGTGGGGTGAAAATGGCACAAATGTTAAATTAGGCACATAGGACAAGATATCTTCATCCAAATTGACATCAATTGTAATAATAATCTAATTGTACAAGGTTGAAGAAGTCTACAACCTTTGACATCTTTATAACATCCAACAAAAATGCACTTTTGACTCTTAGGCTATAATGTTTTCCTTTTCTCATCAAGAATGTGATCCCATGCTTCACTTCTAAACACATGAAAGTGGAATACATCTAGGTTAAGGATTTGAGTGTGTAAGTTTTCATAATGAGTAATAATTATTAAAAATTGATGTATTGCAATGTTTCCCTAAAAAAGATTAAATAAATAAAGGTAACATTTCAAGTGGACACTCCACCTATCATCAATGGATCTAGAAAAAGTTGTAAGTAAGAGAAAAGAGTGAGGTAATTTTTATAAAGGGGGAGGAAAGAAGCCATTAGAATATGGATAGTAGTCAGTATTAATAAAAAGAATGAGTCAAAAAAAGGAAATTAATAATAATTAATAACAAAAGTTAATGTTTAGTTAGCAAGAAGTTTAAAGAGAGAAAAAATAAATATGATTAGTATAAAGATAGGAAAAAAATGTAGGATAAAATGGAAAAGTATAACACGTGCCATTAGAACTTGAGAATAAAGTATCTTAATTATTAAAGGAAGCTTGGGTCTAAACTTAAGGGAAGAGGAGAAATTAGGGATATAATTAGGAAATGGGGAAGAAATTTCAAAAAAATATTGGTTAGAGATGGACTAAGGAAGAATTAAAAATTAAAACTTGTGAAGACTAATTAGGAATGTTAGGAAGAGGATCTAGTATATTCGTGCCTGAAGAACCTAGTGGACAATATTGAAGAAAGCCAAAGGACAAGGTAAAAGGGGGAGGAATGAAATAGGATAGGAAAAAAAAAGGTTTAATAAATACGAGGAATGAGAAAATATGTAAAGAGGAAATGAGAACCATAAGATCATTAAGGAAGAGGTATCAAGAAATATGTAGGATTACAAAGGATGAATCAAGAAGGAAAATAAGAAAAAAGTGGGTAGAAGGGGTAATGATAAAGACTATGGATTAAGGGACATTTCTAAACTCTAACAATATAGTGCAGTCTAGAAATCTTGAATAATGGATTACATCTAGTTTAATGTTACTCCATGCTTCTTTTGGTGTTATATATTTTAAATCCTTTATGGAAGTGTAGTTAAATTTGTATATGGTACAATAAATGGCTTTCACCCAAAAATGAGGACTTGATCCGTTAGATTGGATCATGCAATTTACCATTTCTTTTAATTTGAAATTCTTTTGCTCGGAAACACCATTTTTTGTGGTGTATATGGAACAATATGTTGCATCTTAATGCCCTGTGTAGTGTAATAACTTGCAAAAAAATTAACATATTCACCTCCATTATATGTTCTGAACTTCTGAAGTGGTTGTCCATATTGTTTTTCTATAAGGGTGTTGTAGGCAAAAAACATGTCAAAATATTCACTCTTAATTTTTAAGAAATAAATCCAAGTGCATTTAGAAAAGTCATCAAGAAAATTTAAGTAGTACTTGAACCCAAATAAAGAAGTAGAAGAAAGAAAACCACAATAATCACTACAAAACTTATGCAAGGATGTTGAGGCATGTTGAGAGGCACATTTGCCAAGTCCCTATGATTTTTTTGGGGAACACACCCAAAACAAACATTGTCTTTGCAAGAAATGAAGGAAGACTCATCACCACATTTTATTACATAGTTGTTTCAATAAGCAATAGTTTAGATGACCAAATCACTCATGCCAAAGTTTACTCATGCCATCTCTATGAATAATAAAAGTTCACACTACAAGGAAAACATATTTTGGAAAATATTTTTGTGGATACTTTTAGTGTTACATGATTGGAAAAAATATTATAAAAAAGAAACTCCATTAAAACCTCTTCAATTGTAGCATAGGTTTTAATGTATTTTTACTATAACTAAAAATTATGGATGGCTATAGGTTTTGGCAAAGGTTCTTTTTCCATTGCACTTATAATGATAATGCTCACTAGTCTACTATTATTTTATATGCATTAGGGATTCAATGTGTGTGTGTGTGTTTTTATAATTATGAACAAATATTCATGGAACAATGGTTCTTGGAGCTCTCCACAAACCCTTAGGGCATTTAGAGGACTTAAAATCCTCATACTCTACCCCAACTAGGGTCCACCGGCCTGTCCCATCCACTCATCCTCGTGATGTCTCATCCCTCAAGGATGTCAGTTCCACTCTTCCCTTGGACCCATCCTCCATTCATCCCCATGCCTAGTTATTCATCACACCTCCCCTCATCATGAACACGACAGCCCACACCCCTCTTGTTTACTCCTCCATACATATAGACTTTTCACAACATAGGTCTATGGTGTCTCCTCCCCTCCACGCAAAAACTCCATCATCAGTGGTTCCCCAACTCCAATATCGAAGGAAATGCCATCGCAAGCGAATGCCAAGGTGCATTAAGCGCTACACGAGCAAGATGAAGGTGATCATTAACCCGACGCTCTTTCATGATAAAGTACTCCTCTACACGGAGCAAGCCCTCATTGGTATATTTCATGTCCGTCGTTTCAATGAAGAAGACCAAAAAAACTGTACGGCCTGAACTTGGGAGCATATTCTAGGATATTCCCTGCTCAATCACGCAAGCGCCCATGGATACATCACATTCATTTTCAACTCAATTGAAGATAGGGAATGAATAGCCATGGAGGGTCCTTGGTTTTGGGGGAATTTAGCTCTAACACTTTTTCATTGTCATGTTGGGTTAGACCTAATAAGAGAACAGATCCAAACTATGGTGCTATGGGTGAAATTACCAAGTCTCCCACTAGAATTTTGGGAAACTTTGGTTTTCAAGATTATGGGGATTCTTTGGGGAAGTTCGTGAAGGTTGCACTAGAAACTGAGAGCAAAACAAAAACATCGGTGGCCTCAATTTGTGTAGAGATGGATATAGATCGGGATCTTCCATATGTGATAATGTTGGAACCAAGTGAATACCATTACATGTAACCACTCTACTACAAAAACATTCCATTCTAGTGCAACAATTGTAAATCTCGTGGGCATTTATAGATTAGATGTCCATTTGGAAAACCATTTGAATAAATAGGAGGCACTCAATTGATAATGAGCCCATATGAATTTAAGAGGCGAAGGGAAAAAGGAAATTACAACACCTATATGTTGAGCATGAAATCCTCAAGGAAACCCAGGCCAAAATCGACAATGAGGTAGCTAAGGTAAATGCCCAACTTATGGCTAGGCTTACAGAATTGGAGGACCGACTTATAGTTGGCACATCACTGTCCGAATCACTTCCAAGGACAGCATGCTCAGATCAGTCACAAAAATGGCACTCTCCTTCTCCTTTGGTATCGTCTCCTTCCTCACATTCTCCATCAAAAGAATCAGTCCATTCAGACTCGGAAGAATTTATTCCACTAGGGGAATCCTTAAGGAATTTCTCCTCAAGTAACATTGCATCTCTTTCTTTCAGGCAACGTTGCCTCACCAGATCCCAATCCAAATTAGATATAGATCAGTCAAGGGGTCTTAGTCAAACTTTATCTTGCATTATTCCATCTACCTCTGGAAGAAAATCAAACTTGAGACATGTGATTTGCAATGTAGAGAAATAAGTCCTCGCGGGCACACAATAAACAATATCTAGGGTCCTTAATAGAGCAACCCTCTCAAGGGTGAAGAAATGATATTGTCATCCCTAAATATCAAATGTCTAGGGCCTACCTTGAAACAAAGGGCCCTAAAGAGACTATCCATGAAGGTCCATCCATCAATAATCTTCATTCAAGAGACAATGTGTGTCATGGATGCTTCTCGAAAAATCTTCAAGAAACTATTTCCGGACTGGTATTTTATCTCGGTGGAAGCGCATGGGAACTCAGGTGATTTGGCGATGGGGTGGGACTCTTCCTTCCATCTCAATTCCACAGTAATTCATCCAAATTACATCATATCTTCATATCTCTCTCTCTCATTAAATCATTCTCTTGACTTGCTAAATGTCTATGCTCCTTGTCACAACCAACAATCTTTTGGGTATTCCTTCTTCCCGTTGCCTCTAATATTCTTCCCTAATCTAATAATCGATGGGGACCTTAATTTTACATTACACCAATCCGAAATTTAGGGCATATCATCTAGGGGAGTCCCATTATCCAACTAAATTTCTCCCAGTTTTTTTCCATTCATGCTCTAGTTGATATAGAGACTCTAGAGTTAGGCCCCACTTGGTTAGACAAAAGAGAAGGTTCCCTCCACATATCAAAAAGGTTATACCACTTCCTCATGAAAGATTCCCTCATCCTTTCCCTTCCGTATTACAAATATGACACTCTGAAATTGTCCATATTGGACCATCTCCCAATTATGCTGTAAATATCTGACAAGGTCGACAAGCTTCCGTCTCCCTTTAAATTCAATGCTCATTGGATTAAGTACGAGCCTTTCACCTCCATTGTATCAAACAATTATTCTTCCTTCACGACATCTCTAGCCATGATATCCTTCTAAAAGAACCTCATCAAAATCAAGGGTCTAACAAAGAACTGGGAAAAGAAAACTTTCAAAAATGATGAGAGAGATATTCTATCTATGGAAGATGAGATCTCAAAGAAACCGAAATCATTGGCATGCCCACAAATGGATCAAGACACACTATATGAAATTTTTAGGTTGGAAGGGGAAAAAGAAAGACTTCTTGCATGGATGGAGGCAAAATGGAGGATGAAGAGCAGAGATATATGGCTATTGGAAGGTGATAATAACACTGCATTTTTTTACCAACGGGCACAAGGCAGGAAAGCACTAAATACAATATGGAATGTCAAAAAAACCAAGGGAGAGGATTGCATAGATTTCACCTCTATCTCTAATGCGATTGTACATCATTATAAAACTATCTACAAAGAGACACCAAAATAAAATATATGTGATATCTCAGTGATCTCCTCTCTCTTTGAAGGGTATATCACTCCAAATTAGATTGAGGAGCTTCAAAATCCAGTCTCAAATTCTGAATTTCATAGTACTCTTATCACATTGCAAGCAGAAAAATCCTTGAGGACTGATGGTTTGACCTCGGAATTCTTCATCCACTTCTGGGATTTAATGGCCAATGATATTGTCACGGTTGTTGAAGAATCCAGAATTGCAGGTAAAATTCATCTCCCCTTCAACTCCACATTCATTGCAAATATCCCAAAGCGCAAGTCCCCCATAGGATTTGACTAATACCGACCAATCTCACTATGCAACTGCATCTACAAACTAATCTCAAAGGCCATCGCCCGAAGAATTAAGCTTATCATATCCTCCTACGTAACCTTTGAGCAATTTGGTTTCCTGGATAAAAAAATGCATCCTTGATGTAGTAGGGGTTTCTCAAGAAGCTCTGCATTCCATTAAATTCAAAGCACATCCTTCCTTTATGCTCAAAATTCATTTTTTGAAAGCATTTGAAAAGGTCAAATAGCTATATCTCTGCCTCATCCTCACTCGGGTCAACTTTCCCCCTTCTTTCATATATTGGATTGAAGACCATTTCAAAAGTGTTTCCTTTGATGTCCTTATTAATGGAGCGACTTCACCTTTTTTCACCCCATCCTATGGACTTCAACAAGGTTTCCCTCTCTCCCTCTACTCTTTCTTATCGTTACAGTTGTCGTCAGCAGATTCATCAACAGAGAGAGATCCATGGGAAACCTCACTAGAGTAAAAATAGTTGGATCACTTTTCATCTCACATATATTATTCATGGGTGGCATCCTTATATTTGGGAAAGCATCCATCTGGGAGGCAAAAAGTTTGGAGAAAATTTTAAAGCTATTCTCTTCAGCAATAGGTATGGAGATAAATTTAAAAAATCTTTTGTATCCTTCTTTCATGTTCCTTAGTCTCTCAAGCCTCTGCTTCTTACACTTCTTCTATTCCATGAGCATCCAGCTAACTCTTGTTTCAAATAATTAGGTTTTATGCTAAAATCCAATGATTATAGGGTTCAATATTGGTAGTGGCTGATAGATAAGATCAACAAATGAATTGATCTCTAGTACCATAGATGGATCTCTTTGGATGGTCATTTAACAATCATCAAAATTGTTATTGAATCCATTCTAGTTCAGTATGGATTTAGCATTTATTCCAAAAATCGGTAATAAACAAGATAAGGAAAATATGTATATCATATTTCTGGCCCTGGAATAGAGTCGAGGCTAGTCTTCCCCTATGCAGATGGGAAATATTATGCAAACACAAAGGACTGGGAGGATGGGGTCTAAAATACTTGTCACTTTTTTTTCAAGCAATGGTCGTAAAAAACCTTTGGAGGCTCATTTCACAAAAAGGTTTATGATAGGATTGTTTGTTTTAGAAATAAATAGATCCACACTCACTTCTTTCATGGATTCCATCCATCCCCTCCTTCAGGCTTGGAGACTCTCTTTTTTGGCACACCATCAATCATAGTTTCCACATCATTAGACACGACTTGTCCTGGAACCCTGGAGATGGTCAATCCATATCGATGGGTATAGATACCATCACAGGTCTCTCATCAGTGGACATCATCTCAAAAGAATTGGCTTCATCACTTCACTCCTGGAACTTACTATACTTGGAAGATGTTTATGAGGGAAATTCAAAACCAGATTTTCATGAATGGTATCGCACTACAAGGATAGGTCTCATGGGACTTCAAGATTCTCAATGGGATATATATATATACTTGGGATTAAAAGGGCATCTATAATGTTATCATCTGAACCAGACTCTCTTATATGGATAAAAAACCTAGCTGCAGGTTCATAATAAGTAAAATTTGGTTACAAAGGAGCTCTCAAAATCTGAAAATGAGGATCCCCCGAAATGGTAGTGGACAAGTTTGTGGAATAATCTACTTCACCAAAACAAAAAAAATGATGTGGTTGGAATTTAACAATAAGGTACTCACCTGGGACAACTTAATGAAAAGAGGATTTCAGGGCCCTGACATCTACTTATTATGCAACTCATGTGGGGAATCTATAAACAATATCCTAGTCTCTTGTCACTTCACTTAGGAGGTATGGAGTGCAGCTCAATCCACATCAAAATTAGGATTATAGTTCCCAAAGTGGGAAGGATATTTTCTCATTGAGGCTTGGGGAAAATGGCATTCGGACTGCAAAATCCCAATCTTCTTTCGATCCCCCTGATAGTGTGCTGGAGCATATGAATTATAAGAAACGCTCACATTTTTTAAAACAAAAAGGAAACCCCTATAATATCCCTGCACAAGTATAAATATTCTATGGGGAACATCCTCTCAGGCCCCAAAAGAAAGAGCAGGAAAGAAAAATTGGCACTAGATTTTGATAGAAGCCAGCCACATTGTTTTGTAGATGGAGCATCTAGTGGAAACCTTGGAAGAGTAGGATCAAGTGGCATTATTATAGCGTAGAATCCAAAATTCAGTTTTCACAGGGGAGCATGTTATAATACCAACAACTATGCAGAACTTCTAAGCATTTTAACAGTATTGTGGGTGGCTTTAGACAAGAATTTAAAAGAGTTGCATATCCTCTCATATTAAAAGTTGGCCATTGACTATATTAACAAGGAGATAAATTTTCAAACATCTTCCTTCCTCATATGTTAAGAAGGGTGTGGGCACTAAAGGATAAATTCAATATATGCACACTACAACACACTCATAGAGAATTTAATAAGGAGGCATATAGTCTAGCAAAGCAATCTTATGATCTCTAGGCAGGACAACTTATACTACAACAACAAGACTTAATGGTACATTATATGCAGAGCTCCTAATCGAGTAGTCTCTAGATGAAAGATCTTCTCATTTTTTATCGAGGATCACAATCTCTTGGAACCGGACTAAAGGTCAAGATACCTACTTCACAGATGGGTGAAAACACTCCCCATGATATGAAAATAGAAACAAAACTTTTGTTTATATTCACATACTTGTATTGTTTCTCTCATAAATGGTTGAAAAATATGTTTAAGATTCATGCTTTATCAAATGGTTTTTCAAGACAAAGACCCTTTCTTTGTATAGTCTATAACTATGAACAGAGTCATTCATGGCTTCTATGGGCTTTTTTTGGAAAAAAGTTTCAAGCTTAATACAAGTTGTAACTTTTAACTTTCAAAAGGAATAAAGTTGCCAATCTTTTTCATTGGAAAAAAACATATGTATATGTATATACATACATACATACATACATACATATATATATATAAAGAGAGAGAGATATAACAAACTAATGCATATTATATATTTTCTAGGCCCCGATGCATCACTTAGATATTGAAAGCACTAAGGATCTCCTATGTTAATACACACCAATGTGCCAAATTTTGATATGCATTGGGATTTAAAAATAAATATCACATACTAGTGAATATATTACCTCGTGCATCGTAATGTTTTGAAATGTTAATTGTTGAGCCTCGGAAATGTCATTGTTTTCACCTTTATTGACCCAACTACTTCTTTTTTGTCACCTTTTTTCTCCTGTATCAATCATTTTTTATGATTTAACTCAACTTTAGCACAAGGTGCCTTTTTGGCTTATATGTCTTTGTATCTTGCTTGGTAGGATGAGTAATAAGTGGAAAATCGCATATTTTGTAATTACCTTTTTTTCAGAACTGTGAGATTGCTGCAGAAACACTCCATGAAGATTGCTACAGGACCTACTCAATATGATTTGATGAGGGACTTATCATTTGTAAAAGTGTTGTTGATCCCGACCATTATAGGATTGTTGTTGATATCAACCGCTACAAAAACTGTTGTTGATCCTGACCTGCTACAGGAACTATTATTGATCTCGACCACTACAAGAATTGTTGTTGATCATGGCCGATACAACATTATTGTTAATCCCAACCACTACAGGAACTGTTGTTGATCCCAACTACTAAAGGAATATTTGATGTTGATCTCAGCTACTACAAGATTGTTGTTGATCCCAATTGCTATAAAAAATTTCATTGATCTGATTCTAAGATGATCAAAGTAGATCCCAAGGCCAAGGTTTGTGGGATTTGAGCTATTCTAAATCAATCTTGCAAAATACTAGTTTTTAACAAAGATTACATTATCAAGCACTTGTATGGAAATTCTAAACAAGAAAGTGCAAAACGCTTGATCTGCATCTTCCCTATTTTTAAAAGGTAGTTATGCTAACAATTTTAATTTAGGCTATGGCTGGAACAACTTGAGAATCATTAATATTCTTAAACTTTTCCTAAATACATTTTCCAAGGATAGATAGGAATGCAAATTATATAAAGAGCATTGTCTGCTCTAAGAGGGGGACGAACTAAAGAACTATGTTATGATGTTAATGTTTTGATTTGAAGTAATAGATGAAGCCATTGTTGGATTTTCTAATATTTTGTGTATGAGCACATCATTTCTTAGTTATTGAGTCCTTCTACAACACTTTGCTCTAGGGAGATTGGGCCCACTTATGTGACAAGGTGTTGGTATGTTTGTTTTAGTTGTATCAATTTCTTTCCCAGGTCGATCTTAGCTAGTAAAATATTAAAGTGCAATTTTTAGTCAATATTGCTACGGTTTCATTCAATTAATGATTTGTGTTGGTTACATTGTCCAGCAATTTGAATTAGTTCAGATGTTTCATGGTTGTGAGTTGGTTGAATTCTAATATTTTATTACTTTTATGTATGCCTATATATTAAAAAAAACAATGGATGTGGACCACCCACGTCAAGTGAATGTGTGAGTGGTAGCACCGAGACAAGGCCATCAGAAGAAGCTTATCGGGTTATACACTTTCCAATATTAACCCGTGAATCCAATAACAAAAAAAAAGTTTGAGAACCCGAATTTGAATGAGGATAATCCAATGAGATGAGCCCGACCATTATATCAACATCGACTTACTAGAGAATATTGTTGAAGGTGAACTTCAAAGATACCGATGGAATGGGGATACTCGATGGAATGGGGATACCCGATGGATCAGGATCCAATGGTTTAGAAGGACCTCATTTGGATTGGAGTATCGACAAAGCCTCATCAAAGGTGAACCATCAAGATAAATGGATAAATGCAAATGTGGAGGATCTTGATGGAGAAAGGATTTATGATGGATCGAATCCTGACGGTTTGGGATACACCATCAGATGTAGGACATGGGAAGAACTTTTGAAAGTGTACATGGGAAGTTTTGATGGATGAAATCCCAACATATCATGAAGTATTCATCAGAGGAGGACCATCGGGAATTAATCCCAAAAGTGCATGGAAGGAGGTTCAATGTAGAAAGTCTGACAAAGAGTTTTCGATGTTATATTGGACATCGGCCATCAGAGTTTTGAAAATGCAAGGTTAAAGTAAAGTATGATGGGGAGTCTTCGATGCAATATCGAACATAAGCTATCAGAGATAGTTCATTGGAGATATCAGGAAGAGATGATATGAAAAGTCAAATGAAGGAGATCTGACAAGAGAAGTCCGATGTGATGAGTTTGGAGCCTGAAATATCTTTAACTCGGAATATGATGAGACCTGTGGCATTCTGATGGCATCGAGGAAGGATACATAATTTCTAGTTGGAGGCATGGACCCATTGTGCTCTAGTTTTACAAAAAAATTAAAATAGTGGTTTTTAAATATCAGTACCCAAAGACCGATAGAAGCCCTATTGGGGTTGAAATTGTTATGGTGCAGTCGTTACCCAAGCACGCAGATATTTTGGGTCGATTGTGTCCAAATTCCAAAAAATGTGAAGCACAAGTGCAAAAGCAGACCAAAATCCATTATTCGCGAGCACTTTTTGGGGATTTCGGAAAACTTGGAGGTAAGAGTGACCCTAGATGTCGAGACTAGAAAAAAATTTGAACTACACATTTTACCTACTCATCAAAATGAACAACTTTGGTTAGAGGAAGTTTTTCCATAAATGCATGGTTTGTGAGATAGCCAGTTTTGCTAAAAAAATTAAGTTTGGAAAAGATGCAAAAGTCAAAAGTAATCAATTCCATAAATTTATAGAAATTGACTCGAGCATTGGACTAGAAATATGAAAGTTGTTGAGTAATACTTGTTGTGAGTTTTATCAGCACCCAATATAAAAGTTTTTTAGGTTTTCCCTAGATTGTCTTCTACATGTGGTTGAAGTTGGTCTCTGAAGCTAATTGTGCTTGCGGGAAAACTGTAGAAATGGACAAAATTGGCAGTTTTGAAAGGTTGTAACTTTCAACTCTGAGGTCAGAATGAACAAAAAAGATAGTTATTGCAAATCTTATCTATAGGAGAACAATCGTGCATAGGAATATTTTGAAAGGATAATTTAGATGCTTCTAAAAAATGAACAGAAAAGTGTATGTAACCTTGATTTGACAAAAATTGTTATTAGGGGTAGTTCCCAGAATGTATGAGAATTAATTATGTGAATTTCTAAGAATGTAAATAAGCTAACAAATGTTCTTATATGAACACTTTTGCAGATTATCATATCGGGGACAATTAAAGGTCAATATTTAGTATAGTGCAAGTTGTAAATCATTGGTCTTGGATGGGCCAAGAAGACCATCATCATGGATGATGCACAGGATCCTTATGCAGTTGAAACAGATGCTACAAGAGAAAATATAAATGTTGAGAATGTAGAGAGAGAGTCTAATGGCCAAAGAAATCAAGTAAATCTCCATACATTGCAAAAACCATGAAAATTATAAGAGTGGAATTACAAAGTTGCAAAGTAGATAATGAAAGGTTGCTCAGAGATCAAGAAGAGAAGAACCAACTGAATACATCCATGCTCCAAATCTTAACAAAGATTTAGGAGAAGATTCACCCTAAACAACACTCAAGAATTGAGGCAAAGAGTGGGAGTATCTCAAGGAGGAAATCTCAGAAGAGGTCCCACAACTCAAGAAGAGTATCTAGAGAGAGGATATACACTCCAGATTTATCTTCTAATGAGTCATCTACCTCTACAGACTCCACTAAAGACTCAATATCTCCATCTAAAATGAATAAGAGGAAGAGGCCCATCAAGAATAATTCACATGGGGAATTTGGAAAGGCCAAACCTCACACTTTTGATGGTGAAGCAAAATCAGGTCAAGCCGAAGCTTGGATTCTTGGGATGAAGAAGTGTTTCCAAGTCCAAGACTACTTCGGGAACATGAAGGTAAGGGTGGCCATATTTAATTTGAATGGAATAGCATTTATATGGTGGCATCACTTAAGACAGTTCAAGAATATCAATGAAAGGAAGAGTGTGTGGAAGCAATTCTATAAGTACTTCAAGCAAAAGTACCTCTCTGATTAGTACTATGATGACAAAATCAAAGAGTTCCATTGGTTGAAATTAGAACAAATGACCATGGAGGAATATGCCAATAAATTCTTGTTGTTGTTGAGGTATGTAAAGTATATCATAGGTGATAAGTGTTAGGATATCTCATCATTCAATATGTACTTTGCATGCACCCGCATGTTGCCCAGTCACCAGTTTGATGCCTCCAGCACCAGTCCCTAGTCTTCCAGCACTTGGGAGCTACTTTCCACTCATATTTATCCCTCCTAGCCAGGGAGGCGCCCACTTCTCACCTTCCACTGCAAAAGGGCACCTTTTCTTACTTACCAATCAGTTTCACTTCAATTAGTTAGTTGTCTTTCCTTAATTTGAGACTAGACTGACTCCTAACTGTTGTTACCAATCCGATTGACCTCCGATGAGCCTTGACTACCTATTATGAGTGCAGTTAACCCCTCATGTGCCCTCCACTGAGCCTCCATCCCTACATTAGTGCCACCATCAATTACACTTATTACACTCAGTTAGAATCAGTTAGACTCAGTTTGACACCTGTCTGACAGTTACTTGTGCATTGATGACCACCACTGATTGATGATGAGGACTCCTAATTGGAGCCAATCTATGCCATGCAGTTAATTCGAATTGCTCACTCATTGTGACAGTATTGTATTGTAATTCTACCATTCTGGATTATAGAGCACTGGTGCATCTGTCTTGCACAGTTTTTACTCCAAATTGTTTTACATCTTTATGATTGATATTCTTGTTCAATAGATTTGTTGTGACTAATTCTACATGGTATCAGAGCCACTGTAGGGACAAGATATCTCTCCTACAGGTGTTCTACATGAAGAATTGAGTGAATTTGCTCAAAATTACTGAAGTTTTGGCATGCAAAATCTCATGTGCATTCGCTCATGTGCATGCAAAGCAAAAAAATACACTCCAATCCACTCTAGAAGCTTGAGTTTTCCACATAATTCCTAGATTTGATACATTGGATCCATTCAAGCTTGCTTGATCTCCAATCCCAAGTGTGATGCAACTCTAAAAGGGTGGATTGTTCGACCTTATTGTTCTTTTTTATATTGGGATTTGCAGGTTAATCATCTCCATCAAGTGCATTCACTATCTTGTGATTTGCAGGTTCTTCACTATCAATTGCACTCACCATCAGTGATGGAATACTCTTCTTCAAAGCCTATGCTAACTCCTTTCAATTATTTTGATTGGAAAGGAGACATGGAGATCATATTGCGCTCTAAAGGGTTCTATAGAGTCACCATGGGCCTCGAATTGGAGCCAAACACATTGCTTGAGAAAACAAAACACTTCAATAAGCTTGATGAAGCTTATGGTCTTCTTTGCCTCGCCATCTCCAAGGATTTTCACTTCCATCTCAGCGGATTGAACTCTCCAAAGGTGGCATGGGAGCAACTTGAAAAACTTTTTGGCAAGCAGGATGAGCTTAGGGCCTTTCAATTGGAAAATGAATTGATTGCTCTTAGTCCTGAGAATTTCGAGACCATCAATGAGTTTTTCACAAAATTCAAGCACTTGGCATTACAGTTGAAGAACAGTGGTGTTGTTAAAGAGGATAAGCAATTGATCCTCTCCATTCTTTCAAAGCTTGGTAAATATTTCTCGGTATTTGTCTCTATTTTCAATTCCAGTCGGCTAACTACCCCGAATTGGAAGATGCCTACCTTGAATGCCTTCATTGAATATGTTACCAAAGAGCATGACAAGTTGATTCAAATGGGGTCCATGAGCTCCAAAGATTCAGCCCTATTTGTTCAAGGATCCAAGAATTCGAATGGCAAAGGAAAGCGAAAGAAAGAGAAGCCCAAATTCAAACCTAACAAGCAAAGAGAGAAAAGCAAGCAATCGGATGCACCATCCGGTTCAAGGAACAAGCAAAAGGGTAAAGAGGGTAAGGAAAAATCTAAGTGTTCATATTACAACCATGGCTTTCATCCTGAAAGTTCATGCATGAAGAAAACAATAGATCAAATGGACCTCCTTTTGGAAAAGAACAACATATGTCTTCCCTACGGTGCACGGAAGAAGGATAGAAATGATGATCATGAAAGAGGTCAAGCACTCATGGCAACTGTTTCGAAACCCACCACTCTACTGATAGATTCCAGTGCCTTGAATCATATGGATGCAAATATTGACTCCTTCTCTTCATTCGATCCAAACAACTCCATCCCCATCCATTTGGGAGATGATTCAAAAATTTCATCAAAGGGTAAAGGTACCATCCATTTAGAGCATGGAAGTTTTCAGAATGTTCTCTATGTGCCTTCCTTGGCTTCAAATCTACTTTTTGTGTATCAAATGACACACAATGGTGAACTGAAGCAAGTTACATTCAGCCCTGACAAAGTTGAAAGTTCTAATACAAAAGTGGAAGACTTATTGCCGTCGGAAAGGCAAACCACATTGCAAAATACTATGAGTTTTCTCACTTTGTGCCGCTTGAAAATCCCACTGCTCTCCTCACTCATGGAAATGAGGTTAGTAGGATTTGGAATGAAAGGTTTGGACACCTTAATTACAAGTATTTGTTGTTGTTACAACATAAATCCATGGTTGATGGTCTTCTGAAACTCCGTTCCTCGAAGGGAATTTGCCCCGGTTGCATTGTTGGGAAGCACCCTGAGCACAAGTTCGACCACGGAAAAGCTAGTAGTGATTCTACAATTTTGGGCCTCATACATTCTAATATCAGTGGTCCACTGCCAAATATGTCCATGAATGGTTCAAGGTATGTTTTGACAATCATCGATTACTTCTCCTGCTTTACTTGGGTATTTTTTCTCAAAAACAAGTTAGAAGTGCTTGGAAAATTCAAGGATTTTAAGGCTTCTGTTGAGACCGCCACTGAGAGCAAGGTCAAAGATCTTAGATCTGATAATGGTGGAGAATATATCAAGACTGAGTTGCTGCAACTTTGTGCTGAAAGCGGAATTCAAATCCAACATACAGTTCCCTACACACCCCAGTAGAACGGTGTAGTGGAAAGGAAGAATCGATCACTGAAAGAGATGACTACCTGCATGCTTGAGTCAAAAGGTTTGGCTGCAAATATTTGGGCTGAAGCCATTAATGTTGCTGCATATATTCAAAACTGAGTTCCACATTCATCCGTGAAAGGTAAAACTCCTTTCGAAGCATTCACTGGTCGCAAACCGGATGTGTCCAATTTGAGGGTTTTTGGCTCCACTGCATGGGCTAGAATTCCTTCTAATAAGAGAAAGTCTTTGGAACCACAAAGTATTGAATGTATCCTAATAGGATATGGGGAAGAATCAAAAGCATATAAACTCATGAATATTAGATCCAAAAATATATTCATAGAGCGAAGTGTGAAGTTTGAAGAACCGCTGCCAGATCTTAAACTAGTTGAGGAAAACATTGCCAATTTGCAGCCTCCACAAGAAGAAGATTCGAGAGAATGTGAAGAAAGCATTGGGACTGATATTTCTGATATTTTATCATACTTTGATGGCCATGACATATCAGGTTCAGAATCCGACCATAATGATCCTCCTCAGTTACCAAAGTGGGCCCAAAACACTCTACAATCTGCTACTCCAAACATTGGAAATCCTGTTGATCCAAGGAGAACAAGAGCAGGTATGGCTCTTTCATTTTCTGATCCATTATTATCTGAGAAATGTTACTTGATGATTGGTTCAGATCCCAAATCATATTATCATGCCCACATAGATCCACGATGGCAAACCGCCATGGATGAAGAGTACAGTTCTCTTCAAAAGAACAATACATGGGAGCTAGTTTCTCTTCCACCTGGAAGAAAATTGGTCCAATGTAAGTGGATCTACAGCACAAAAGTTGCTACTAATGGATCTATCAGCAAATACAAAGCTAGTTTGGTGTCAAAAGGTTTCTCCCAAGTCCAAGGAGTGGACTACACTGAGACTTTTGCACCGGTTGCAAAGATGGATTCCATCCGCCTAGTTTTGGCCATTTCCGCATCCAAGCACTAGGAAGTGCACCATATGGATGTGAAGAGTGACTTTTTACATGGAGACCTTGATGAAGAAGTATATATGAAGAAACCAGAAGGAAACATATCAGATCCATCATTAGTTTGCAGGTTGAAGAAATCTTTGTATGGATTGAAACAGGCCCCAAGAGCTTGGTACGCAAAGATGGACTCCTTCCTTCTTTCTCAGAATTTCAAAAGATGCAAATCTGATCCGAATGTGTACCTAAAGCAAGTTAAAGGTAATTTTTTTATTTTTGTTTTATATTTTGATTATCTTCTCATTATTGGTAGCACTCTCCTTACAATCAACAAGCTAAAAAACACTTTAAATCTAGCTTTTGATATGAGCGATTTGGGCTTGGAGATAGCTCAAAATTTTGATGGGATCACATTATCTCAGCAAAAGTATGATAAATAACTGCTATTAAAGTTTAATATGGTAGAATGTAAGGCTGCTATGTTTCCATTCCTCTCAGGAATCAAACTTGAGGAGGGAAATTCCACACCACTTGCAGATTGCACTATGTATCGACAGTTGATTGGTTCACTACTCTACTTGACACACTCAAGGCCTGATATTTCATATGTCGTGAGTGTTGTATCAAGGTATATGCAGCAGCCCCATGAGCTTCATTGGCGAGCAGCCAAGCGGATCTTGCAGTATGTGCAAGGTACGAGACATTTTGGCATACATTATGCTGCAGATTCTGAGCTAGATTTCATTGGTTTTACTGATTCAGATTGGGAAGGTGATAGCATAGATCGGAAGTCCACTTCTGGATATGTTTTCATGATTGGCCATGGCCCTATTTGCTGGTCAAGCAAAAATCAGGCAGCCATTGCACTTTCTTCAATAGAGGCAGAGTATCGAGGGGTAGTCAATGCCTGCATTCAGGCAGTTTGGTTGCAGGGTATTCTTTCTGAGTTTGACTTTGGTAGCACTACTTCAACTGTCCTATTTTGTGACAATCAAAGTGCTATTAAGATCTCCACTGATCCAGTTCAGTGGCAGAGGACCAAGCACATTGAGATTCATATGCACTACATCGGAGAGTTGGTGCATGATTACACCATCATTCTGCAATATTGCCCTACTGATGAGCAAATTGCAAACATCTTCACCAAGAGCTTCACTAAGAAGAAGTTCTCTTACCTCCGTTCACTGTTGGGGGTGAGTTCCATCATGGTGGAGATAGATTAGATCCATTTTATGTTTAGCTTTGAGGGGGGGCTTTCTTCCCATTGGGTTTTCTCTCTTTCCTCACTTAGCTTATTTTCAGCATTTTTTGATTATTGTATTGGGGTGACCTTTGGTTTCAATAACCAGGGCCCTACATTTTTTTTTTACATCATAGTATAGCTTGAAGGGGGGTGTTAGGATATCTCATCATTCAGTATGTACTTTGCATGCATTTTGCATGCATGCACCCGCATGCTGCCCAGTCACCAGTTTGATGCCTCCAGCACCTAGTCCCTAGTCTTCCAGCACTAGGGAGCTACTTTCCACTCATATTTATCCCTCCTAGCCATGGAGGTGCCCACTTCTCACCTTCCACTATAGAAGGGCACCTTTTCTCACCTACTAGTCAGTTTCACTTCAGTTAGTTAGTTGTCTTTCCTTGATTTGAGGCTAGACTGACTCCTAACTGTTGTTACCACTCCGATTGACCTCCGATGAGCCTTGACTACCTATTCTAAGTGCAGTTAACCCCTCATGTGCCCTCCATTGAGCCTCCATCCCTACATTAGTGCCACTTACCATCAGTTAGACTTATTACACTCAATTAGACTCAGTTTGACACTTGTCTGACAATTACTTGTGCATTGATGACCACCACTGATTGATGATGAGGACTCCTAGTTGGAGCCAAGCTACGCCATGCATTTAATTTGAATGACCTCCTTGGTTAATTCGAATTGCTCACTCATTGTGATAGTATTGTATTGTAATTCTACCATTTTGGATTATAGAGTCTTGCACAGTTTTTACTCCAAATTGGTTTACATCTTTGTGATTGATATTCTTGTTCAATAGATCTGTTGTGACTAATTTTACAATAAGGTCAAAATCCAACGCTTTATAAGTTGATTACCTCAATCATGCAAGGACATAATTGAGTTTGATGAACCCCAAAATCCAGATGAAACTATAAGGAAGGCCAAGTATTTCTATTATCAAAACAAAAGCAGGTCAGATTTCCCTAATTCATGGAAGGACAAGAAGAAGGAGAAGTTTGGCCAAAGAAAGAGGCGATTCAATCCTCCTCATTTCAGAAATCAACAAAGGCAACCAACACGGAGTGTGACTAAGCTAACTAGGATGATGGGAGATAAGCTAAAAGATCCACTTCAATATTGAGTATATGGAGAGGGCCATTTACTTAAAATTGTCCACATTAAAATGGGAATGTCAAGCATGTTCATAACATCCAAGAGGTTGAAACTATGGGTTAGGTGGCATGAACCATCCCTAGAATCTATGCTACATTAGATGACCTCCAAGTAGACCATCAAGCAGTTGTTATTGAGGTTGAAGGCAAGATTGTTAAGCAATCTATTTCTATTTTAATTGACCCTCAATCTACTCACAATTATATCACTCCTAAAGTTGTTGAGATTTCTGATTTTAAGAAAACAAAGCATAGTAAATCATGATTGGTTCAACTTTCCACTAGAACCAAGAGGAAAGTTAGTTAAAGGGTGGAGAAGTTTCCATTGGAAATTGATGGACTCTTCACATAGGAAAATCTGAATGTTTTGCCACTTGGTTCCTATGATGTTCTCATTGGAGTGCATTGGTTGGAAGCACATTAAGTTAAACTTGATTTCTACAGCAAGATCTTCAAATGCATTAATGAAGAAGGAAACCCAAGGATAGTAAAGGGCATTCCAAAGGTGGTTTCTATTAGACATATTCCAGGCTTTAGCCTTACAACTAAAGAAGTTCTTTAGAAAAGGTTGTCAATTGTACGCAGGCATGTATTGGATAGAACAGAAACTGAAGTTTTCAAGTTGAAGGACTATCGAGTCTTACAAGAATTCAGGGATGTGTTTCCCAATGAAGTGGTAGGAATTCCTCCGAGGAGGTATATTAATTTCACAATTGATCTTGTGCTAGGAGATGTACCAGTGTCCAAGACACCCAACAGAATGAGTAAACTAGAATTGTTGGAGCTGAAAATGCAATTGCAAGAGTTATTGTAAAAGAAGTACATTTGGCCAAGTATTTCTCCATGGAGAGAACCCGTGAAAAAGAAAGATGGAACACTCAAGTTATGTATTGATTATAGGTGGTTGAACAAAGTTACCGTAAAGAAAAAGTACCCATTACCTCGATGGTCTCTTTGATCAAATGACAGGGACAAAGGTATTCTCAAAGATTGACTTGAGGTCTACTTACCATCAAGAGAGAATCAAGGAAGAAAACATCCACAAGACAAAGTTTAGAACAAGGTATGGAAATTATGAGTTCGTGGTGGTTCCATTTGGTCTCACTAATGCACCAACTACATTCATGCGTCTCATGAACAGTGTTTTCAACAAGTATTTGGACAAGTTTGTGCTTATTTTCTAGATGACATTCTTATTTATTCTAAGAACGAATATGAACATGAAGAACATTTTAGAATTGATTTGCAAGTGCTAAGGGAGAATCAATTGTATGCAAAGCTAAGTAAATGTGACTTCTATCGGAAACAAATTCATTATTTGGGTCACATTATTCAAAGGAAGGAATATCAGTGGATCCAGGAAAGATTGAGGCCATTATGAACTGACCAACTTCAAATAATGTGTTAGATGTGAGATATTTTATGGCCCTTGTTGGTTATTATAGGAGGTTCATTTAAGGATTATCCAAAGTTGCACACCCCATCACTTATTTGCTAAAGAAGGGAATACAATTTGAGTTGACACAAAAGTGTGAAGAAAGCTTCCAATTGTTGAAGAAGCTTCTTACAAGTACTCCAATTTTAAAATTTGCAAATCTTGAAAAGGATTTTGTGCTGTCCATTGATGCATGTAAACAGGGAATTGGAGGAGTCCTTATGCAAGACAATCATGTGGTATGTTATGTGTCAAGGAAGCTAAAAGAACATGAAAAGAATTATGCTACCTATGATTTAGAGATTGCTTCCATAGTGCACGCTTTGAAAATTTGGAGGTACTATTTGATTGGTAGGAAATTTGAGCTTACGAGAGACCACTATGGTCTGAAATATTTATTTGAGCAGCCAACACTAAATGCTAGGCAAGCTAGATGGCTGGAATTTTTATATGAGTTCGATTTTGAGATCAAACATATAAAGGAGGAAGAAAATAAAGTGGTTGATGCACTTAGAATAAAAATACATGCATGTGGCATCCATTAGCATTTGCCAATAAGATTTAAGGCAAAAGATTCTTGACTCTCTTGTTGAAGATGGGAATTATGTGCAAATAAAAGACAAATTACAACAACGTAATTTGGAAAAACAACATGAAGGTTATCATTTGAAGGATGATGGACTTCTTACTTATAAAACTAGAATGCATAGTCCCAATGTGGAATATTTGAGAAGAATTGTTATGGATGAAATCTATAAAATGACGTATTTCGGTCGCCCAGGATACCAGAAAACAATTGCTACAGCAAGGAAGCAATATTTTTGGCCAGGAATGAAGAAAGACATTGATGAGTATATTTCAAGATGCATGAAATGCTAGCAATTGAAGTTTGAACATCAACACCCAACAAGTTTATTGCAGCCTTTGTCAATTTTGCAAAGGAAATGGGAAGTGGTAACCATGGTTTTTATTACTGTATTTCCAACTACTTTAAGAAAGCATGATTCCATCATGGTTGTGGTGGATAAATTGTCTAAGGCAACACATTTTATTCAAGTTAAATATGCTTATAAGGATGATGAGATAGCAAGAATATTCATGAGAGAAATATTAAAATTGCATGGGTTACCCATAACAATTGTATGTGACCATAATACAAAATTTACTTTTAATCTCTGGAAAAGTGTTTTTGTAGATTTGAGTACACAACTGAACTTTAGCACTTCCTACCATCCATCCACTTTGGTCTCGATGAGGCTACATGGGAGCTAGATGAGAGAGGCATATCCATTTTTGTTCTAATTTTAAGAAAACATAGAGGACGATGTTATTCCAAGCGGGGAGGGGATTGTAATACCCCCAATTTTGACCTAGATGAATCAAATTATGCCAATTATGTAAATATGCTAGTATGGATTCATAATCCAGAGCTCAAAGCCAAGGCCTGACTAGTGAATGGCTAGGCATGTATTATGTAAATATTTCTATATGAACCATGTGGTTGTCCTGTCATGCTAATATGAAATCCATGTAAATATTGTGTTGGAAAAACAATAAAATGGTCCAAGATGGTTGGGTAAAGAGCACTAGAGGGGCTATGAATCCACTAGAGGGGAAGAGGAAAGGGGGTCTATGAATCCACTAGAACTCATCCATTTGCTACCGTGTTCCTTAAATGAGCCAATTACTTCCTCTTGACTATTAAATACAATCATTGAATGCATGTGTGAGGTTGGTGGGGAAAGTATTCTCATGGGATGAATATACTTCTATTACTATTGCAAGAGTCCTCTCTTCTATGGTCAAAAGTTATGTTAGTTGTCTTTTCCCCATCCTCTCATCTCCTTTGGGTCAATCATCCATTTTTTCCCTCATACTGATTTTTATAGCATATTTTACACCATAGTTTTTTTTTTTTATTCCATTGCCATTACCATTACCAAACTGAGCAATAACCAAAAATTTGAAATTGTGAAGGGAAATTTTCATATTTGAGACAAAAGAGATGGTTGTAGATGAGCATAGACGTTGGGAAAGATACGAACCTTTACCCATTGAGTTTTTCTACTCCTAAATGCTTGAGAAGCCATGAATTAATGCTACAATAGGTTCCCAACCACATACAACATATTGGACTCTTTATACACACATTGGTAAGCATTATAAGGGTTGGATTTCCTAAGGGAATTGTGGAGAAGTGAAGGGAAATTTCTTCCTTGTGTTATGTAGGGTAGTAGAAAAGAGTGCCATGGCTAGGATGACTGAGTGAGATCCATGTGTGTGCTCAGAGGTGGGAATTTTGCATAAGCATGAGAGAAAATGGGTTGAGGGATGTGAGAGAGAATCCTATAGGTGTTTCCTTTGCCCTAGTGGCCTCATAGCCCAACTTGGGGGTGGTATCTGCAATTGATACCTACAGCTGGGTGGAAAATCGCTCTTACATAGCTAGTTGCTTGGATCTTCTTTGTTAAAAGATAAGTATTCTCTTGTATTTGAATGTAAAATGATTTTATTTTCTTCAAGTGATAACTATGCATGTTTATACATGATGTGTGTGTGTGGATACAGTTTTATTTCCGCTATGTTTTTCATTTTGCATTTGCACATACAATTTTTGTTTATGAATTTGTATTATGGCCCATGGGGTGAAATTTAGAAACCTGTAATTTGTACCCCTCTGTTGGTCGAATTGATGGATGGGGATGTGACACAAACAAACTCCTACAGTTTTGGAATTGGCAAACCAATCCATTGTTAGACCGGAGGGGGTCTTGGAGAACATAGTCATTTGTGTGGATTCACAGTAATATCCTGCTGACTTTTTAGCTCTAAATCCAAAATCTTGTTTGGGGGGTCATCCTTTAATCCTAGGTAGGCCATGGTTAGCTACTATTGAGTGCAAGCCACTCAAACTTCAAAACAGTTCCTACTAATCAACTTTAAGGTTGTGATAATTGAAGAAATTGTAACTCTAAGTAGCATGGAAAATATTCTTTCTTGGAATAGTCAAACTTTTATGGAAACTGCGGATCTTGAGAAAATTGCATATAATAAAAGGTAAAATACCTTAGTGAAACAAGTGCAAGAGAAAAGGAAAATGGATGTGGATAAATTCATTATCTACACTACATAAGAGAAAATTATGGATACTAAAAAGGCTACTCTGTCAAACATATTGAATGTAAACATAGCCATGACTCAAGTTGTCCTTGATAAGTCAAATTCATAAGCTAAAGATATGAAAAATTTACAACAAATAGTAGCTCAATTCGAAAACCAAGTCTTGTATTGCAAGTCAGGACAAGAGTTGATTACTACTTTCCTGGAATACACCCTTGAGCAGACTCAATCACATTTTCAGATTGCACATGATTTCTACTTGAGGGATTTCAAATTACAAGAATACGGTATACAACTGTTAATCCTCTACAAAGAAAATTTGAGATGGAAGGAGTGATGAGCCTCATTTTTTGAAGGTTGATTTCCCATCTTCACACCATTTAGGAGCTTGACAAGGGAACACAAGGATCTAGGATCTAGAAGATGGATAAAAATTGTGATAAATAAACCTAAAGTGTTGTCAAGTGTGATTAATGAATGTAGTGATAGTTGTTTAAGGTGTTGCCCATCTGTTTTCTCTGACTTTCAGTGATTTCAGTAATTGGATTAACCAAATTGCATTTTAATTTATGAGATTGTGCATGGACAAGGAAGAGTCTGGACAGCAAGGATCGTTGACCAGGCAAAGTGTCATTAGCCTAGATCATTAACTAAGCTAATTAGGTTAGACATCTAGCATATCCCTCCAGCTCAGTCAAGCCTGATTTCAATCCCATATGGCACACTCACCTAGAAATCAGTATCGTGATTTCAATTATTACTGAAATATAAGGGCACATGCTCCAAAATTTTGTTTCTTATCTTTTGTATATATAAGACCTAAGAGCACAGCCCAATGGTGGATAGTGGATATAATTTTGATACATTTGAAGTTCAGACTATTCACAACATTGTTTTAAGTTTTGGTACAATTCATGATATGTAATCCTTGTTTTATTAATAAAGAAGAACATTTATCTTATTTGAGTAGTTATAGTTTCTCATAGGTTCATGTACTCATCTTGGGGAGGGCCCCTCAAGACAATACAGGGACCCTTGCATTCTATTATGTGTTTGATAGAGTAGATGCAATTTAATTGTGATTTCTTTGCTTATCATATGTACTATTTTTCATATGTAGTTTACTACTATACTTTCGTGTATACTATATTTATGATTATTAACATTTCATGTATGACCATTTGGTTACAACATTATATTTCCAATTTGTTTTTAGTTGCTTGTATCAGAAATATGTTGATTTAAGATTATACTTGGGCTTGTTTGTGAGACACCGAAACCAAAAAGTATTCCTTGAGATTATTTCTGAAATCCCCTACACAGTGACAAGATAATCTTAATCTTTCTGCTTTTTAGATTGAGGATAGGATTAAGCTCCACTAACCTATGGGAAAGTAGAATTGAGTTTAGAAGCACTAAATCTAGAACTTATGATTTAGATAGTTGTCTTCTTTTGAGTATGATTTAGATCCTTATATGTCGCATATATTTTGCAAAGTACCTCTAAAGTTTGTACGCTCCGTAGGTTGACAATTTAAAAGTTGAAGTCATGGATTCCATCAGTTATTGTTGATAATATTTGGCCTCGCCACTTTTTTTGGTGTTGTTTCCGAGGATGTGCTAAACCTATAAGTGAACTATATAAAAAAAGGAATTCCATATAGATCTATTACAATGCATGACTCAATTGAGAGATGAGTTCAGAATATTTTTACCAAAGAACCTTGTTATGACTAAGGCAAGACCTAGTAAAAATGTTTTTCAAAACTTTGAACCAAAATTTAGAGATGACCCCCTTGATAACCCTCTAGCATATTTAGAAAATTCAACTTCCAATAGAGAAGTTGATCAGGTAGACTCTCTCGTTAGTAGCTCCATCGCAGAAGAACAACCTGAAGTCTTTGAGTTTCATATCATAGGATCCAATAAGAAGACTAGGATGAAAAATGTCAACCCTTACGCTCTTCCTAATTTCCATGCATTTACTTCATATGATCCAGATGCTTTTCTATTTGAGTTTGAAGTAATTTGCAGGACCTATGATTATAACTCAAATACTCAAAAACTTAAACTTTCCCCTTCCACCTTAAAAGATTTAGCTTTGAGATGGTTTATGAGTTTGGAGAGGAATAATATTGCTTCATGGGACCAAATGAAACAAATTTTCATAGAAAAATATAGGGGTCAATACAAAGCTAAAGATACAAGATATGAAATCTTTAGGATGGTATAGGGAGAGAACAAATCTTTAGAAGACTATGAACAAATATTTCAACTAAGTTATAAGAGAGCCCATAACTACATGCTCATTGAAGAATCCATAAAACTAGTACTCCTTAGAGGGGTAAGAGAAGATTTAATGTAAATCTTAAAGATATTAGCCAATGTAGATGTATTTCAAATAGAGTATGATGAGATAAAGCGACTCTTTAAAAACTACTCAAGGTATGTTAATAAGAGGGGAAAAAATAGTCGCAGTGTTGTTTTTCCATCATCTAAAAACATGACCTTAGTTGTTACAAAATATGAGATAGGAGTTTATTTGATGATATGAAAATTGATATCCTTCTCTCTCTTGCCTTGTGAATGGATTCAATAAAAATTAAGAAGGAAAAGGAAGAAGATGAGCAAGCCTTGGCCATTTTTTTCCCAAAATGTTGAAAGAAGCATGAAAAGAACCAATGCCCGCTAGACACATTAGATGTTTGTGGAATATGTGTGGACAACCATACAACTGCCAATCTCCCATTTCTACCTTCTTTCAAACTGGCCATTCAAGAGTATGGACTAAAGGATAATGTAGAACCATTATATTTTGTTAACCAAAGAAGACCTGGCTTCTCAAGTCCTTTTCAATCCTATAACCAACCTCACTTTAATCCATATGGGAACCCATCATCTAACTGGGCCCATTTGATCCAAGCTCAATAGCCAAATCCAATTTCATTTCCATGGCAGTATCCACTGAGCCAACCCTATCATCAATTTCCTTAGTTTCCTCAAAACCAATATTGTCCATATCAACCTCCTACACAATTTCAAAATCAATTTCCATCCTCATCGAAGTGGAGACCTCAACAAAAACAACATGTTGCTTTGATCTCGCCACTGAATCCAACTCGGTAAATGCAAAAGCAACCTCATATTCCTTCCTGGCCTGCATCAAATCCCAATAATTGTAGGAAAATCCAGGATGTCTACAACAACAATATAACTAATTTTCATACCTAATCCCTAGATACGGTAAGCCTCGATGAATTAAACTTGCATTGAGGAAAGGTAGTACCTAACCCTCCTGTCATCTCTGAATAAACACAATATAAATGTGGAGCTTGGGGTGATTTCATTACTCCAACAAAAAGAAAGGACAATATCAACCTAACCCCAACACATCACTCCCCTCAAACTCCACCATTTCTTGAAAGGTTAGAATGCAAAAGGATTGACAACTCACAGAATACCCTTCTGGAGGAACTCAAAAAATTGTGTGAAGATTCCACTCCTTCAAGCCATTAAGGAAGTGTCAATATACAACAAATTTAATAAAGATAAATGTATCAAGAATCCTGGTAGAAGGAAAAGAGATGCTCCTACCGTAAATGTCATAGGACAACTTGCAAATTTAATGCCAGGGAAATCCATCAACCCTAAATACGTAGATCCAAGAAGTTCAATAGTGAATGTACATATAAACCATATCCTCATCCAAAACACTCTGATTGACTTAGGGGTAGCAATTAACATGATGACCAAGGACACAATGGCACTCTTAAAACTACACCCATTTTTTAGAAATACAACAACCATCCTGCAATTAGCAGATAGTTCAACCATGTGTCCAGAGGGAGGCTTGGAAGATATCATTGTGTCAATAGATTCATACGAATAGCCTATAGACTGTATAGTATTACATGTTAAATCCAAGTTTAGAGCAGGATATATGACCATCACAAGTGGTCTTTCCCAAAATAAATTGACCTTCTATCCACCTGCTATACCATTCATCAACAAAGAGGATCCTTTATGGATAGAATAAGATGATAACTTTGATTAGGTTATTCACCCAATTCTTAGCATAGATAGGGGCTCTTGCGCTTAGATATCCTAATGAATATACAACCATAACTAACTTCTTGTAAAATCTTTCCCCTAATCCTTACTTGATCGAGGACATGTTTACAGATGAAGAAGAGGAAATGATTGGAGCTATAGATGAACAAGAATCTTTTTGGAAAATAACGTTTTGTATTCAAGAACAACTATCCTCTATCAAAGTTGTTGAGATTGTAATGTCCCCATTCAAATAAGTGCATAGTAAGACAATCCCATCAATCCTACCAGTTTCCTAGGTTGGATGGGCACATGTGGGATGGTAATAAGGAAGCTAATAAATGATATTTAGACATTAGAAGGGTTCAAGCATTTAATAAATATGGTGAATAAATAAATTCAAGAGAAATTCTAGGTGGCAAGTGGTTTTGGAGACATATGGAGGTGGTGGGACCCACACTAGCTTGATTTTTCAATGACACATTGCAGCTCTCTCTTGCCAATTTGAATTCATGGGAAGGTGAACACTCTTGGGTGAGTTGGTAAGTCATAACACATGGCATTGAGCATCTTAGGTCGAAATGGGATGGAATAGTAACCTCCATGGGAGAGGAAGAGTCAAATTGGAGACTAGTGGACACTTGGGCTAGATTCCCTAGTTTTATGACAACAATAATGAAGCATCTATGACATTTATGACAAAATTCAGACCTGACTTCTTACACCTGACCATTATGACATGTCAGCCCCAAAAATAGGCTCAAGGAAGGCTCTCATGGAGTTGGGGGAAGCTAAAGAGACTCAAATTCAAATTTGGGAGAAGATGGAAGGTTGGAACTAGGAGACAAGTGCCAAATGAGGAATATTTTCTAAATGGAAAATTATTGAATCTATTGAGAGGATTTCGACCCCTTGAAAGTTAATGTTGGTTATAAAATGTAGAAATCAAGTATGAGAATGGATTTTGATGATTTGAGAAAAATTGCATTTGTGAAGAGAGAACTAGTGGATGACTAGTTTCTTGCCTTAACCAATTTCGAGGGTGAAAGATTCCCATCCAAGTTGGTGTTTGGAGAGGCCACTCAGGTCTTTCATGGTGATTTAATGGAGTTTTATTTACAGGTAGTAGCTACAGGAATTTTCATGGTTTGGTTTAGTGCAGCACTTTCTCTCCACCATTTCCAGTTTTGAAGGCATATTCGGGCTCCTTGAGGGATTGCGCTTTGGGTGAGATCTTGCACTCATTGGGAGAGCTTCATGTGATATTTTTCTGATTGTAATAACTTAATATCCTCTGTTATTCATATTCAAAGACTCTCAGGTCTAAATACCCATTGATTGTATGCAACATTATTGATTAATGAGCAAACAATGTCCATTTCCCCAATGCTTTGATGTATGACACTATAATGTTGATTATTTCGAATGGATGGATGATTATCTGATACATTTGTGATTCATATACTGCAATGGATATATTCTACAAGTCTCATGTACTGTACTTGAGCATTTGAATCATTTTTACTCAGTTTGTTTATATTGAGAGGTGAAATAGTGCCATTTCCCCAAGGGTCGAATTGGGGGTTTTTGCTGTTGAATGTGAGAGAGTTAGAACAGTAGTAAAAATCAATTAATAGTGCATATGAGAACTTAATCACATAATTAACACATTATATACCTCTGTTCATAAATTCGTGGGATTTTGGAGGCATTTGGAAGGCCATTTGCAGTGTTACCCCGGGGTGATTTGATGCACAAATTACTAGTCAAAATTACATATATTGATCAGAATACAAATCAAGTTTACAGCAGCATTTGGAGGGCCATAAAACATCCTTGAACCTAATATTCAAGTCTAAATATCATTCATACACTCCTACTAAAGATTTGGGAGCATTTGGCTTGATTTGGAGGTCAAAACAGTAAAACTAGTCAAAGGTCGAAATTGGGGAAAAAGTGGAAAAATTGGCATTTTAATAAAATTTTGAAAAAGGGTCATTACAAGTGGTATCAGAGCATGTTCTTGGCACCTGATGGTCTTAACAAGAAGTCAAAAGAATAATCCACCACCCTTTGAACCAGTAGTTGAAGAGGTTTTTGTTGAAGAAGAGGTAGTAGAAGAAGAGGAGTCTTTTGCTGAAACCATGGGTAGAGAGGAGGATGACAAATTAAAACATAAGAAGGAACTTATTGCAACCTTAGATCCATGTTTCTCTAAAATTTCAGCAAACATGGATAGGATAGGTCACAAATTGTTGCAAGGATTCGAATTGTTGATTAGCCAGCTTCAAAGCAAAGGGATGATAGGAGATAATAGTGGTTCACACTCAGGGGAAAAGATGAAAGGGAATGAGCATATTTTCTCAAGTATAGGACCTCATAATAGACCTGATGAATTTCAAAGCACACAAAGGCATACTACACCTAAATTTATCACACCCAAAGAAGAGCCCAATCCTGAATTGGATTACAAGAAACTAGTAAATGATTGGAATGATTTGAATGAAGAGTGTAAAAGAGGTGTACCACTCAGTGACTACATTGATGCTATACAAAAGATTAAAAGGAAGGGAGACAATAGGAGTCCATTCCAAAACAAAGAATTAAATAGTGCTATTGGAAAAATGTCACTTCCTACTTTTGATGGTTCTTCTCAAAATTCTGCTAACACTTGGGTGCAAAAATTGGATGTATATTTTCAGTTGAATCCTATGTTGGAAGAGGATGCATTAAAAATGGCCATTTTGCATTTGGAAGGAGATGCCAATGAATGGTGGTTTCATGGGCTGAAAACCTTGGGTCATAATCAGGTTAAAACATATGGAGAATTTGTTGACAAGGTACTAGAAAGATTTGAACAAAAAGATCCAGAATTGCCTTTCAAAGAACTAGCTCAATTGAAGCAAACTGAGTCCCCTGCTGAATATATGTTGGACTTATAAAAATTATAAGTCAAGGTGGCTGATGTATCTATGGGAAGATTAGTATTACTGTTCACTGAAGGTTTGGCTAAACCCTTAAGAGGTTTGGTCAAATCCCACAAGCCAACTACATTAAAAGATGCAATGAGCTTGACTAGGGATCTCCAAAATGTGCTTCCTAGAACGAGATTTCCTCCTAAGCCTAGCTATAAATTTGAAAAGAAACCTTGGAAAAGGGATGGATATGATAAGAAACCTTGGAAAAGAGAGTCATTTGAGAGGAATAAAAAAGAGAGACTAAACAGGGACGAACTTAGAAAAAAGAAACTGTGCTTCACATGCTTCCAACCATGGACACCGAGGCACAAATGTACCAAAGGAAAGGCTCAATACATAGAAGTATTTTCTGATAATGAGGGGTATGATGGGAGCATGGATGAAGATGGACATATTTCAGATCAAGAAGAGGCATATGACACAGCAGTAAAAGAGGAAAGACAAGAAGAAAATCAGCCTTCACCGGACAAAGCAAGAATGGCAGTGCTTTCAGCAGTACCTCACTATCATACTATCCGATGCAAAGGTGTGGTACAAGGACAAAGAAATTCAGTTTTGGTAGATGGAGGAGACACTCATAAATTCATCGATGCAGAGATGGTAGAGAAAAGAAAGATACCTATTGAACCATTTGATGGCTTCACAGTTGTCATTCCTGGTCACAACACAATGCAATGCAAAACATGGGTTCCAAAGCTGCAAGTCATCGTAGGTAACTATACTTTTGTTGATAGTTTTTATGTGGTTGATGTTGCTGATACTAATGTGGTTTTGGGAGTGCAATGGTTGTATTCAATAGGAGAGCATATAGTAAATTATCAAATTCCCGAAATGAAATTCCAATATTCAAAAGGAGTACAAAGAGTTGTGAGAGGGCAACACACTTATCCAAATCAAGTAGTGACTTGCAATAGTATGAGATCTATATTGAGGCATGGGGATATAGAATGGGCTGTTGAATGTCATATTACATATCCCAAGCCAACTATAAATATTTTCAAACACCCAAAGGAGATAGAGAGACTTTTGCAAAAATATGAAAAGGTTTTTAGAGACCTTCCACATGGTAGGCCACCGGATAGGGGGGTTGAGCACAGTATTATTTTGGAGGAGGGTACTTCACCCATTCAGATACCACCTTATAGACATCCTAAAAAGTTCAGAGATTAGATTTAAAAAGCTATCCAAGAAATCCTAGAGTTGGGACTCATTAGACCAAGCTCTAGCCCTTATGCTTCTTCAGTAGTGCTAGTGAAGAAAAAAGATGGAACATTGAGAATGTGCATAGATTTTAGAGCCTTGAACAAAAAGACTATCAAGAATAGGTATCCTATTCCTAGGATTGATGAGCTCATGGATGAGCTACATGGGGCCAAATAATTCTCAAAAATTGACCTTAGATCAGGGTATCGCCAAATTCGAATGAAAGATGAAGATGTGCAAAAGACCGCTTTTCGATGTCATTTTGGCCACTTTGAATTTCTTGTCATGCCTTTTGGGTTAACCGATGCTCCAGCCACCTTTCAAGCATGTATGAATAGGATATTTTGCAAGCAACTAACAAGGTTTGTTTTGGTTTTCTTTGATGATATTCTCATTTACAGTAAAACATGGGAAAAGCATTTGCAGCAGTTAGAGATTGTGTTGAAAATCTTGCAAGAAGAGTCCTTATTTGCTAAGTTATCAAAATGTGAATTTGGGATGAAAGAACTATTGTATATTGGGCACATTATTGGGCAAGAAGGAGTGAAGGTACACATGGAAAAAATCAGGGCTATCTTGGAATGGCCATCACCAAAAGATATTACCGAATTGAGAGGCTTTATTGGCATATGCACCTACTACAGAAAATTTGTGAAAGGGTTCTCCAAGTTGACTTCTCCACTCACTGATTTGACTAAGAAGGATGCTTTCAAGTGGGATGAAGAGGTTGAAAAGGCCTTCCAAAAAATGAAAGAGGTAATGAGTAGTTGTCCCATACTTGCGCTTCCTGATTTTACTAAACCTTTTGTTGTGGAATGTGATGCTTCAGGTGGAGGAATAGGGGTTGTCCTAAAGCAAGGCCAACACCCCATAGCCTTTGAGAGCAGAAAGTTGTAGCCTCATGAAAAAATTTACTCCATCTATGATAAAGAAATGCTGGCCATTATGCATGCATTGGCCAAATTCAGACAATACTTGGTGGGCAGCAAGTTTGTGGTGAAAACTGACCACAATAGTCTAAGACACTTTCTCACCCAAAAAGATCTAAATGAAAGGAAACAAAAGTGGGTAAGCAAGATTCAAGCTTATGATTTTGATATTGAATATGTCAAAGGAAAGAATAATATAGTAGCAGATGCTTTGTCAAGAAGGACTTCTTTTTCTCTCATGGATTTTGCCAAGGATTGGAAAAAAATGCTACTAGTTGAATATGCCAAAGACAAATTTCCTTGTGATGTGTTGGATGGAATCAAAGGGGATGATAATTATAGGATTTTGAATGGGATGATATATTATAAGGGAAGAATTTATTTAGTTCATAACTCCAAGCTCAAGTACCGAATTTTGCAAGAAGCACATGATTCCCCACTAGCGGGCCATCCGGGGATCTTCAAAACTTATAGATAGTTGAGGCAAAGATTTTTTTGGAAGGGGCTGAAGGAAGATGTTCAGAAGTATGTGAATGAATGTAAAGCATGTCAACAAAGCAAATCAGAACTTACATGTCCAGCCGGCCTATTACAACCATTGCCCATTTCGGAGCAAAAATGGGACAGTATTTCCATGGATTTCATCACCGGATTGCCTAAATCCTTGGGTAAGGATTGCATCTATTTGGTAGTTGATAGGTTGACAAAATTTGCTCATTTCTTTGTTGTTACATCATCTTTTAGTGTTGCACAAGTGGCTGATATTTTTTTCAAATAAATCTTCAGATTGCATGGGCTCCCCAAGAGCATTGTCAGTGATAGAGATAGTAGATTCATGGGTGCTTTTTGGCAAGAACTTTTTAGATTGGTAGGCACTCAATTGACTCCAAGTACCAGATTTCATCCACAAAGTGATGGACAAACAGAGAGGGTAAACCAATGGTTGGAAGGATACCTAAGAAACTATGTGGGAGGGCAGCAAAAAGCATGGGCAAAATGGCTACATTTGGATGAGTTTTGCTACAACACCACTTATCATATGTCAATAGGAATGTCTCCTTTCAAAGCATTATATGATTATGATGCACTTACATTTGCTGACATTATATTTGGTGATAATAGAGCCCCAAAGGCTAAAGATTGGGTGGAAGAGAGCCAAGAAATTTTAAAGCTCTTGAAAGACAATATGCAGGTTGCTCAAAATCAGCAAAAACAATATGTTGATAGACATAGAGAAGAAAGAACATTTAAAGTCAATGATTTAGTATATTTAAGGTTGCAGCCTTATAAACAAACATCTCTCAAAAAGAATGGAGCAGAAAAATTAAAACCAAGGTACTATGGGCCATACAAGGTAGTGCGGAAGGTTGGAGAAGTAGCATATGAACTAGAACTTCCGGAAGGGAGTAAAATCCACAATATATTTCATGTTTTTTGTCTCAAGAAAGCTCTTGGTCAGCAAATCATCACTTCAAAAATACTTCCTCCTTTGGATGATGAAGGTCAGCTCACACTTGTTCTGGAAAAGATTTTGAAGACACGAGAAAGAAGGTTGAGGAGTAGAATCATCAAAGAATATTTAGTGCAATGGAAGGACTTACCAAATGAAGATGCCACATGGGAAGAGGAGAAGATTTTGCAACATCCAAATTTGAAATTGCTTGAGGACAAGCAATCTTGGGTGGGGAGGACTGTAATGTCCCCATTCAAATAAGTGCATAGTAAGACAATCCCATCAATCCTACTAGTTTCCTAGGTTGGATGGGCACATGTGGGATGGTAATAAGGAAGCTAATAAATGATATTTAGACATTAGAAGGGTTCAAGAATTTAATAAATATTGTGAATAAATAAATTCAAGAGAAATTCTAGGTGGCAAGTGGTTTTGGAGACATATGGAGGTGATGGGACCCACACTAGCTTGATTTTTCAATGACACATGGCAGCTCTCTCTTGCCAATTTGAATTCATGGGAAGGTGAACACTCTTGGGTGAGTTGGTAAGTCATAACACATGGAATTGAGCATCTTAGGTCGAAATGGGATGGAATAGTAACCTCCATGGGAGAGGAAGAGTCAAATTGGAGACTAGTGGACACTTGGGCTAGATTCCCTAGTTTTATGACAACAATAATGAAGCATCTATGACATTTATGACAAAATTCAGACCTGACTTCTTACACCTAACCATTATGACATGTCAAACCCAAAAATAGGCTCAAGGAAGGCGCTCATGGAGTTGGGGGAAGCTAAAGAGACTCAAATTCAAATTTGGGAGAAGATGGAAGGTTGGAACTAGGAGACAAGTGCCAAATGAGGAATATTTTCTAGATGGAAAATTATTGAATCTATTGAGAGGATTTCGACCCCTTGAAGGATAATGTTGGTTATAAAATGTAGAAATCAAGAATGATAATGGCTTTTGATGATTTGAGAAAAATTGCATTTGTGAAGAGAGAACTAGTGGATGACTAGTTTCTTGCCTTAGCCAATTTCGAGGGTGAAAGATTCCCATCCAAGTTGGTGTTTGGAGAGGCCACTCAGGTCTTTCATGGTGCTTTAATGGAGTTTTATTTGCAAGTAGAAGCTACAGTAATTTTCATGGTTTGGTTTAGTGCAGCACTTTCTCTCCACCATTTCCAGTTTTGAAGGCATATTCAGGCTCCTTGAGGGATTGCGCTTTGGGTGAGATCTTGCACTCATTGGGAGAGCTTCATATGATATTTTTCTGATTGTAATAGCTTCATATCCTCTGTTTTTCATATTTAGAGACTCTCAGGTCAAAATACCCATTGATTGTATGCAAAATTATTGATTAATGAGCAAACAATGTCCATTTCCCCAATGCTTTGATGTATGACACTATAATGTTGATTATTTCGAATGGATGGATGATTCTCTAATACATTTGTGATTCATATACTGCCATGGATATATTCTACAAGTTTCATGTACTGTAATTGAGCATTTGAATCATTTTTACTCAGTTTGTTTGTATTGAGAGGTGAAATAGTGCCATTTCCCCAAGGGTCGAATTGGGGGTTTTTGTTGTTGAATGTGAGAGAGTTAGAATAGTAGTAAAAATCAAGTAATGGTGCATATGAGACCTTAATCACATACTTAACACATTATATGCCTCTGTTCATAAATTTGTGGGATTTTGGAGGCATTTGGAAGGCCATTTGTAGTGTTACCCTAGGGGGATTTGATGCACAAATTACTAGTCAAAATTACGTATATTGATCAGAATACAAATCAAGTTTACAACAGCATTTGGAGGGCCATAAAACATCCCTAAACCTAATATTCAAGTCTAAATATCATTCATACACTCCTACAGAAGATTTGGGAGCATTTGGGTTGATTTGGAGGTCAAAACAGTGAAACTAGTCAAAGGTCGAAATTGGGGAAAAAGTGGAAAAATTGGCATTTTAATAAAATTTTGAAAAAGGGTCATTACAGAGATCCTCCCAGGGAAAAAAGTAAAAATCAACAAAAATTTGCATCTTGACCAAGAACAACAATTGTTAAAAGTTCTCACTAACGATAGTGCAACCTTTGCTTGGACTTATACAGACATGGAAGGGATACATCCAGGCATGTGGAAGCACCATATCTATCTCAAGTAAGATGCTATGCCCGTTAGGCAGCCTCAAATAAGGATTAATCTAGCTCTAAGAGATATTGTGAAGGATGAATTGCAAAAGCTATTGGATGTAGGTTTTATGTATACCATTTTTTAAAGTGAATGGGTCTCTCCTTTGGTCATAATTCCAAAAAAGGGAGGTAAATGGAGAATCTGCGTTGACTATAGAGAAATCAACAAAGCAACTAAGAAAGATCACTTTCCATTTCCCTTTATTGACCAAGTATTAGATGCATTATCCAGAAAGAAATTATTCTCTTTTCTAGATGGTTTTAGTGGGTACAATCAAATTCTCATTCACCCATAAGACCAAGATAAAACAACATTCACTTGCCCCTAGGGAACATTTGCTTATAAAGTTCTTCCATTTGGTTTATGCAATGCTCTTGAAACTTTTCAGAGAGTTGTCTTAAGCATTTTTGCAGACTTTATAAATGACAGCATGGAAATCTACATGGATGACTTCACACCTTATGGAGAAACCTTTCAAAAGGCCTTATGTAACTTAGAAGTTGTATTTATGTAACTTATAATTTGTATTAATAAAATACATAGAGAAGAGCTTATGTTTGAGTAATGGAAAATGTGAAATACTCATGGTTGAAGGGATAGTCTTAGGGCATCATGTGTCCTCTTAGGGCATAAGAGTTGACCAACCTAAGATTGAAATCATCAGAAACCTTCCCCCACCTCAAAAACAAAAAGACATGAGAATTTTTCCAGGGCATGTAGGATACTATAGAAGATTTATAAGACTTTAGAAAGATATTTGCACCTATGTTTATTTTGCTAACCAAGGATACATATTTTGTTTGGACAGAGGGATGTATGAAAGCATTTAAATGCTTGAAACAAAGAATAATGACAACTCCTGTATTGCAAGGACCTAAGTGGGGAATTCCATTCCACATACACTCAGATGCCTCTGATAAATCAATTAGAGCAGTTCTTGGCCAACAAGAGGATAAAAACCTATTTGGCATCTATTACATTAGCAAAACATTGTTTGGAGTTGAACTTAATTATACATTGATAGAGAAAGAGTTCCTAGTTGTGGTTTACTCCATCAACAAATTCTACCACTACATCACAAGCTATCCAATGTATGTACATACCTATCACTCAACCATTAGATATTTAATGAACAAACCCAATGTTAATGGTAGAATAATTAGATGGTTATTACTTATGCAGGAATTTGATTTAATTATTCTTGATAAACCAGGAATACATAATGTTATTGCATATTTTCTATCTCAACTAACCCATGTCGCAGATAAGGAACTTGTTGACGATGGTTTTCCAAATGAGCACCTCTTTTTTATCTCAACAAAGACACCATGGTTTGTTGACATAGTAAACTACCTAACCACTAGGAAGTTTCCATAGCAATTAAACTATCAAGAATGTTGTAAGATCATCAAGAAAAGTGCAACTTAAGCTTGGACCAAAGGATATTTGTTCAAACAAGGATTGGATCAAATCTCGAGGAGATGTATAAGGGAAGATGAGGTGCATGAAATTCTCCATGCATGTCATAATGAACCTTGTGGAGGACATTATGCAGCAAAAATAACATCTTACAAAATCCTGTAGATAGGTTAGTATTGGCCTACAATCTATAAAGATGTTGAACAATATGTTTCGAGTTGTGATGAATGCCATAGAATGGGGAAACCTACAAAGAGGGATCAAATTCCATCCCATCCTCAAGTCTCATTCAAACCATTTAACAAATGGGCCATAGATCTTGTAGGCCCAACCAATCCTCCCTCCAACCAAAAATATCACATTCTAGTATGTATTGATTACCTGACAAAATGGGCAGAAGTTAACGCTCTCAGAGTTGCAGATAAAAAAAATGTAGCAAAATTCTTAACTGAGAACATTTTTACTAGATTTGGAGTACCAAGGGAATTATTTTATGATGAAGGTTCTCAGTTCACTTCAAGCATGATTGACGAGATCTTGCAACAAAACAAGATCAAACATAAGCAATAAAGTGCACTCCATCCCCAAGCAAATGGCCAAGTAGAGGTAACTAATCGAGAAATTGAAAGGATACTCACAAAAACAGTTTGACATCATAGAATGGATTGGGAAAATAGATTAAATGAAGTTGTCTGGGCTTACAACACCACCTGGAAAACAACCACGAGGTTCAGCTCCTATGAATCCATAGATGGAAAGAAAATCATGCTCCTTATAGAGTTTGAATAAAGACACTCATAATGGATGCATATTTAAATCTCGAGTTGTCATCAACACAAAAATATAGAATACATCATCTAAATGCTCTAGATGAATATAGACAACAAGCATTGTTTCATACTGAGATAGTTCAACAACAAAGAAAAACATGGCATGATAGATTCATAAAGACCAAGGACTTCAACAAAGATGATTGGGCACTCTTATATGATTCGAGGTTCAAAGAGTTTAAAGGCAAATTAAAAACAAGATGACTTGTACCATATTCGATTGACACCTCTCCTAGTTAATGGTCATCACCTGAAGTTATATAAGAAGCCCATGTCCAAAAAAGACTTCATAGTGCAAGTGGACAGGAAACATATCAGTATGATTGAGGGCACTCATGCCCTCATTCCAATTTAAAATCCCCTTTCATTTCTCATAAATAATATATATATATATAATAAAAAAGAGAACAAATTGTTAAATGAAAACCCTTATGGGCATTTAAGACAATCCATTCCTTGAAAACATCTTCGGAGGAAAGCCTTGGATTGCAATATAAAAGAGAAAAAAAATTATAATCAATATCTTATTTTGTTGGAATAGAAGCCATAACACTACTTTAGGCACTTCATATTTTAAAATACAATTTTTATATAGCATATACAATAATATATGTCTACAACTACAGTATAATATCCAACACCTACAACAACAAATCACGGAATGCCACTACAACAACACAAGAACTGCAATTCAACCATCTTCAAAATACTTTCAACCAGCACTCAAATTGCAATCAAACATCATCACACTTAACTAATGCTGACATTCACAAATCTATGTCATCAATCAAAGGTACACACCCCCTTCTATCACTATATTAATTTATTATGCATCTAAGGGAATTAATTTATCCAAAGTTTTATTTGTATGTTATTGAGCACATCAACGATTACGTTGGGGACAAGGAATTGCAACACATGTCAATTGCAATCATACACATGTCAGCTGCAATCATGCACATAAGTGGAAACAAATCGAATGTGGATCTAAGGTGCGAATCATTCGCATGCGAGGTAATGAGCCCAAGGCAACATTACCGAACTTTCAACATTATTTCACACGATTGATGCATTAGCTGCATAAGGTGAATGACATCAAGAAAAATATCGAGAAGGAAGTGGCGCCAAAAGTGGGCGATGCTGATCAAGAAATGATGCCATCTTTTCATATGTCAAGAATCCGCTTAATTCAAACTTCAAAGTGTCAATTGTGAAACTCGACCCTTGAGAAACATCAATGGGGAGAAGGACAGTAGACAAGAAGGAGAGCATAAAAAAATTTCTGTAGGTGGGCAAGGAAGAACTCATATTAGCATACAAGCAAGGTCACTCATCCTTCAAGCCATCATATATTTTACTTCCAAGAATCCTAAACTCGGGTTATGCTAAAAAAGTTGAAATTTCTTTTAGAAATTGATTAAATTTAAAAGGTTGGGAAATAAATTTTCGAAAAATATTGAAGTGGAAACATGTGTAAAAGCACAGAAAATGATAACAGGTTTTAAAAAGAGTGAACCACGTATCATTCCCAACTATATGCAAAGCCAAAAGTGTTGCAAATATTTCAATAGGTGGGAATGCCAACTTATTTTTCCAAGCTCGATGGATTTGATGATGAAATTGCTCTTGAATTTTGTAAAAATCTCAAGTCGTCAAAGGAGAATGGATTTATCACGAAGGTAAGAGGGATGCAAATTGTCCTAAATGAGGTAGCCTTGATTGATGTCACGGGGATTCTAGGAGGCAAACCCTGGGCCAAATAAGACAAAGAATTATCAATTCAAGCAAAAAAGGAATTCTTCAAAGCCCGTGAAACATATGAAGAGAATAAAAATGGAGTAAAAACAAATACCATGCCAAGCCCTTGGAATAAAGTTGTATCTTTTAACCTTAAGTATATAACATATACAGGAAGGCTGAGTATGATCCATGCTTACCATTTTAGATTTTTTAATCTATTATGAAATTGTTCTCATCAGGTGGTAGAGCAAAATATTAGTATCCCCCACTTCTTGTTATAGTCTTTAGGGGAGATGAGTCTCAAGGAATAGAAAGGGAGGAAGGATGCATTGGCACTTTATTGCCTCATTAAATTGATCATATGCAAAAACCTAGATGATTGATTTCCCCAAATATCTTGGGTGGAATTCGTTAATATGACCAAGAAGGATGTGCAATAACAAGGAAGAACCCTTGAGGTTAAACCTCCTCTCACTACAGAAAAGAAAAAGAAGGTAGGTCGAACTGGGTTTTCTACTAAAGCAAGGGATAAAAAAAATCAAACTCAGGGATGAGGATGAATTGATAGCAAATACTCTCATCAATTTGAAATGAATGAAGCACACCTCCTCTGGGAGGGTTTATGAATTCACAAGATTATTAAGAAGACTAAGGACACAGTCACGATCTTTCAAAGAATAGATAACATCCACAGATAAAGATGAAGCAGGTCCTATAGAGCATGGTTCAATTCATATAGAAGATGAACCAGATCCCATAGAGCAAGGATATATTCACAAAGAAAGCAAAGCATATCCTATAGATGATTACTCAACTCATGCAGAAGAAGAGAACCGTATGAGCAATGGAGAGGATCTTACCAATAAGGCAGAGTCAATACAACAAAAAGAAGCGTAGTTACAAAATCTAATGATAGAACTGGACAAGGCTAAGCAATAAATATTAGAATGGAAAGCAGTTGCTCAAGACAAATGAACGTTGAGAAGACTGATAGAAATGCAATGTCTTCTCAAGAAGTGGCCATAAGATAAGAAAATATCCAAATCTTAAATATGAAACACCTAGATAATAAAAATCGCCTTGAATAAGAAAATAAGGCACTAATGGAAGAATCACATAATAAAAAAAGAGAATTATTAGAAAGAGTTCAAAGGATTGGTGAATTAAGAGGTGCCATGGAAAAAATGATTAAAATATTCACTGATATGATGAGCTGCAAACCTCCTTCCAAAGTCTACATGACATGTTTAAAAGAGAAATGGTATTGATTTCAATAGGAAAGACTAAAGAACCAACTTGCATGTGAAATATACACGCTGAAAGACTTCTTGGATGCCTTCCAACAAAGTACATAAAAAGAGAAGGAATCGTTGAGTGAATTTTATATGCATAATTACGTGATGCCATATCCCCACAAATGGTCCCCAAACCCATATGTAGAAGACATGCAGATAAAGGCATTGTGTTCCTGGATACACAATGAACTCGAGAGGGAACGATAAATGTTAATCTATCAAGTAGAGGAATGGGGCAATAAATTATGGATCGGAGCTGAGCTTGGAAATCCCGAGGAAGTAATTAAAGCTCACAGAACCCTGTGTGTAGATAAATAAATAATCTCAATCTTAGAAGAGAATCAAATAGGGGCTATATCTCACTTTGAAGAAATGGCCAGGGCAAGAAGGAAGGGTTTGTTGGTGCATCCCAAGGTAGGTGGAAGATACCATCGCCTAAGCTAAAACGGAGGCAACCACACTCCCCTGTTGGTCTACAAACAACCCTAGTCATAGCTCAATTATACAAAGAAACTCTACAGAAGAATAAATTAGTATGGATTGGGCTAAAAATCACTCTTCTTATATTGCGTCCTCTCAATGCAGGCCAAAATATTGATGCAGATGAAGAAAAGAGAAATTGGAAGCAGGAGGAGCAAAATACAGGTTACTACAGATAGGGAGCTGCCACTAGGATCATTGCATATGATGGAAGAGAAGTATATACAGAACAGTCGGGGCCTTTAGCGCCAAGAGAATGACAAGCATTTTTGTTGCACAAGGATGTGCAACCCTCCAGTTAGGGGGAGTGATGAGCCTCATTTTTGGTAGGTTGATTGGCCATATTCACACCGTTTAGGAGCTTGATAAGGGATCACAAGAATCTAGGATGTGGTATATGGATAAACATTGTGATAATTAAACCTTAAAGCTTTGTCATGTGTGAATAATGAATGTAGGGATAGTTAGTTAAGGTGTTGTCCCTCTGTTTGCTCTAAATTCCAGTGATTCCAGTAATTAGATTAACCATATTGCATTTGAAGTTATGAGATTGCGCAAGTACAAGGAAGAGGTTGGACAAAAGGGATTGTTGAACAGGAAAAGAGTCACAACACGTCATTAACTGAACTAATTAGGTTCAAGATCCAAGATATCCCTCAAGCTCAGTCGAGCCCAAGTTCAGTCCCATACGACGCACTCACCTAGAAACTAGGATCCTGATTTCAATGAGTACTAAAATATAAGGGTGAATGCTTCGAAGTTTAATTTTTTATCTTTCGTATAAATAAGACTCGAGGGCACAACCCAAGGGTGGATAGTGGATATAATTTTGATACGTTTGAATTTCAAACTATTTGTGGCACTGTTTAAGTTTTGATATAGTCTATGATATGTAAATATCAAAAAAGAAGAATGTTGACCTTATTTGAGTAGTTATAGTTTCTCATAGGTTCCTATACTCGTCTTAGGAAGCCCCCCTCAAGACAATACATGGACCCTTGCATTATGTTACGTGTTTGATAGAGTAGATGCAATTTAATCGTGGTTTCTTTGCTTATCATATGCACTCTATTTTCCTTGTATTTTTATGCTAATTTTCTTGCAGTACCATGTTTACGATTATTAGCATTTCATGTATGTCCATTTGATTACAACTTTTACAACTGAGAGGGGGGGGTGAATCAGTTGTAGTTATAACAACAATAATCAGTTTATCTTTTCTTTTAAAATTTTAGTAGCATTCACAAAATGATTGTCAAGATAATGAATAAGATAAGCAAAGAACTAGTAATCATCATTCACACATATGATGTACATAGATATAGATATTCATGAGGAAACCCATAAAGGAAAAAAACCTCTTCTTCTTAGAATGATAAGCAGTCTTTAATTCCTGTACATCAATTATCTTTGAGCACCAACTCAAGATGAGGCTACAACCTCTGTTTAACAAGCTGCAACTTGTTGAGAGCACCAACTCTTATGTTTTTCTCGCACCCACTCCCAATATTTAGGCATCAACCTGATTTACAGAGGAAATCAATCCTCCCTAGCACCTCCCTTCCATCCTATGTAAGAATTTTTCAGTCGATTATATCACACTGGTTCAAATATATCAGTACATACTCTTTTCATTTTTGTTATGTGTTGCTACAGCTTGGGTTTCTGGGCATTCTATTTTTCATTAAATCAAGCCACTAATTTTTCTTCTGAATTGTTAAGAATTTTCCAGTCAATTATATCACATTGGTTCAAATATATCAGTACATACCCTTTTCATTTTTGTTCCGTGCTGCTACAGCTTGAGTTTCTGGGCATTCCGTTCTTCATTAAATCGAGCCATACATTTTTGTTCTGAATTGTTTTCTTCGAATCACAGCTTCATCAGCAACCACTCCTCTTCATCCTCTCAATTCTCACACCGATTTTGTTCTCACCAATTGTTTTTTTATAGATGCTGAAGTTATATGCCTCGGTCTCTTTAACTTCCATATATTCCAATTCTAAAAATAAAACTGTCTCTTTAACTCCTAATTCGAAAATTGAACTGTCTCTTTGACTTCCAGAATTTACACGTTGTAACTGACTAATTAAAAAATAAATAAATGTTTGTGAGTTGCAGCTTGTCTGAGTCGCGGCTGTCTGAGTCACGGTCGTCTGAGTCTCAGTCGTCTGAGTCGCAACTGTTTGAGTCACAGCCGTCTGAGTCTCAGTTGTCTGAGTTGCGGCCGTTTGAGTCGCAGCCGTCTGAGTCACGGTCGTCTGAGTCTCAGTTGTCTGAGTGACGGCCGTCTGAGTCGCAGCCATTTGAGTTGCAACCGTCTGAGTCACAGCTTGTCTGAGTCGCAGTTGTTTGAGTTGCAGCTGTCTGAGTTGCAGCTTGTCTAACAACATTCTTTTCTTGTATTTCAAACTCAGTCACAGCTTTAGTAAACTAAAGTTGGTATGGTCTGAGTCACCCGCCTTGTCTGCTTTCCAACCATCAATGACAACTGAATCATAGTACCAACAATCTCCCCCTTTGGCATTGATGGAAACCTAAAATTTATGGTGTTGCAAGTGTAATCACTGACTGCTTGTCATCTGCAACTACCCGAACTTCTCCCCCTTTGACATCAATGTCAAAGAAAACATGACAATACATCTCCCCCTATCAAGATGAACTCAGAAACTAGCAAAGAAAACATTTTGGAACCATCTCATAATTACATTAGTTTGTGCTTTGATACCAAGCACAAACTCCCCCTGCCAAAGTGAACAAGTTAGTTGGAACAAGATATGACACCCAACTTCTGGCATAGATATTCAAACTAGATTTTGGATAAGGGTTTAGTAAAGATATCAGCAATTTGTTCTTTAGAAGGAATGAAATGTAATTGGACAACTCTGTTTGTAACCTGCTCCCTTAAAAAATGATACTTGATTGGAATGTGTTTGGTCTTGGAATGAAGAACAGGGTTCTTGGAGACACTAATGGCACTTGTGTTATCACAATGAAGAGGAATAGATTCAACATATGTTACTTTTAGATCTGCAAGAGTTTGAATCATCCATAGAACCTGTGTACAACATGTGGCTGCAGCAATGTATTCAACTTCCGTGGTAGACAAAGCTATAGAGCCTTGCTTCTTACTTAGCCATGCTACTAGTGAATCACCTAAGAAGAATGCACCTCCACTTGTGCTCTTTCTTTCATCCAAACAGTTTTCCCAGTCAGCATCTGAATATGCTGTTAACTGAAAGTTCTGATTTCTAGAATACCAGAGACCATAAGTCACTATGCCTTTCAAATATTGGAATATCCTCTTAACAACTACTAAATGGATTTGCTTAGGAGCAGACTGAAATATACCTACCATACCAACAGCTTGCATTATATTAGGACGAGATGTTGTGATGTACAACAGGCTACCTACCATTGATCGATATGTTCTTTGATCAACATCTAGTGATACATCATCCTTGCTGAGCTTGCATCCAACAACCATGGGTGTGCTGACAGGAGAAGAATCTTCCATATGAAATCTCTTCAACATCTCCTTCAAGTACCTCTCTTGGGAGAGAAATAAACCTTTAGAACTCTGATTGATTTGAAGACCAAGAAAGAATGACAACTCTCCTATCATTGACATCTCAAACTCAGATTGCATGGCATTAGAAAACCACTGAATAGAAGAATCATTAGTACATCCAAAAATAATGTCATCCACATAGACCAAAACAACTAATAAATCAACACCTTCAACCTTGATGTACAAATTACTGTCAACAGTACCTTTCTTGAAACCTTTGTCCAGTAGACACTTATCCAATCTATAATACCAGGCTCTTGGTGCTTGTTTCAATCCATATACTGCCTTCTTCAGTTTGCAAACATAGTAGGGATTATCTGTCAGTTGAAATCCTTCAGTTTGCTCCATATAGACTTCTTCTTCTAGATTTCCATTAAGAAATGTTGATTTAACATCCATCTGATACACTTTGAAGTTTTTGTGGCTAGCATATGCAAGAAACATTCTAATGGCTTCTAATCTTGCCACTGGTGCAAAGGTTTCATCAAAATCCTGACCCTCAATTTGTGCATACCCTTTACAGACCAATCTTGCTTTATTCCTCACAACTTGTCCTTGTTCATTCATCTTGTTTTTAAACACCCATTTAGAGCCTATTGCATTCTTATCTGAAGGTCTAGGAACAAGTTCCCAAGTATTATTCTTCTCAATTTGATCAAGCTCTTCATTCATGGCTTTAATCCAATCTTCATCTTTACTAGCTTCATCAAATTTCTTGGGTTCAACCATAGATAGAAAAGCAATCTGTGATTGCTCTGAAGCTTCAAACAATTTTCTTCTTGTCTGAACTCCTTTATTCTTGTCACCAATTATCTGACTATTAGGATGATTCTTTTTAACAATTCTGGAAGGTGATTTTGTTTCTGTTTGTTGATTTGAAATTGCCTAAATATTTGCATCTCCATCATCTGACTCAAGGTCTTCTCTTTCTGATTCTTGGACCTCTTCATCTTCAATTTCAATTGTATCCTCTGCATCTGGTTCAATACTGCTTATCTGATCATTTTTAACTGAGATTTCTTCATCAATTTTAATGTCAATACAATCAACTAATTTATGCAATCTTTTATTATAACATCTATATCCTTTGTTGTTTGTTGCATATCCCAAAAAGATACCTTCATCAGCTCAATCATCATTATTTTTAATATAGCATTTACTTCCAAAGATTTTGAAATGCTTAATAGTAGCAGGTCTCCCAAACCAAAGTTCATAAGGAGTCTTATCATTGTTTGGTCTTAGATGCGCTTTGTTAAGAATATGGACAGCTGTATGAATTGCTTCTACCCAATAAATCTGAGAAATGTTTTTTTCATTCATCATTGATCTTGCCATTTGCTGAACTGATCTGTTATGTATTTCCACTACTCCATTTTGCTGTGGAGTCCCTGGAATAGTATATTCCCTTTTGATCCCATGTTTATCACAGAATTCTTTAAAATCTCATGAACTAAATTCTCCTCCTTTATCAGACCTTACTGCCTTCAATCGTTTTCCTGTTTGATTCTCAGTCAGAGCCTTAAACACTTTGAATTTTTCAAATGCTTCAGATTTTTCTCTCAAAAAAGCAACCCATGATGTGAGTCTAGAATAATCATCAATAACCAACATGAAATAGTTTTCTTTTCCTGTACCTTCCTTCCTGGATGGTCCACATAAATCCATATGTACTAACCGAAGGGGCTCATTTGTTGATGTAAAACCTTTTGATTTAAATTGAGTGCAGGTCAGCTTTCCCATTTGACATGACTTACACACTGAATCATATGGCTTTGATGTCTTTGGAAGATCCTTTACTACCCTATTGTTACTAAGTTTGATTATATGATCAAAATTCAAATGTCCAAGTCTCTTATGCCACAACCAACTCTCATCATACTTGCTTAGATGACATTCTTCCTTTTCTTCATTCAAAACGTAAACATTATTTTATGTCCTTATGCCTTTTGCAATCAATTGTCCCGAGGGTACAGATTTTATCGTGCAACCCTTCGAATTAAAAACTACTTCACACCCTCTGTCCCAGACCTGACTGACACTAAAGAGGTTATGTTTTAAACCATGTACAAACAACACATCTTGAGCTTTTCCTCTGCCATTATTCAAGCTTACCATCCCTTTTCCTTCGATTTTTCTTGGAGCATCATTTCCAAACGTCACATTTCCTGATTTGCTTTCATTTAGAGACAAAAATTTATTTTTATCTCCCGTCATGTGTTTAGAACAACCACTGTCAATATACCAGAGATCCTTTTGCATTTGAACAGAAAGTACTAATCCACATTTGTCACTTTCTTTCTTTTTCCAAAACTTAGTCTTTTCAAATGTATAATTTATTCTCTGATTTGTTTTGTACTTCCTTAAATGACAGTCTGTAGCTTTGTGTCCAAAATTATGACAAACAAAGCATTCTGGCTCATTATTTAATAGATCAAAAGAGTTGATATGTTGATAGTCGGTTCTTCTTTTAGTTGTGGACTGAATTGTGTGATATCCTTGTTTCCTCATTGACTGTCCAACTCTGTTTTGTAGCATCTAACTCTTTGACTTCCAAAGTTGGATACTTCTAAATTTATTTCCACAATTTGCAATTTTATGACCAAAGTTAGAACAATAATAGTAATAACCATAGAAAAAATTTGGGTACCTGGATATTGGTCTTCTTTCTGAGCTTGATTGCTTTGTCTCTTGTTGGCTATCTTCCTGATCAGATCTGAACTTATGTTTATTAATTTTGGTTAGCAAGGTATGATCATCATCTGACTGTCTGCTACTTGACCCACTTTCATAACCTAGGCCAGTCTTTATCAATGGAGATCTTTGTTTACTTAGGATGTTATTCAGTTCTTTTGAGGCTTTGATACTTGACAAATTTTGGTGGTACAAAGCTTGAAATTTCTCCAAATATTTTCTAGCTTTTACTACTTCTTCTTCCAGAGCTTCACATCTTAAATTTTTTTTCTGCTAATTGTTGTTTTAGAGTGTCTTCTAATTTTCTTTGCTTCTTCTAATTCTAATTTTAACAGCACAAAATCTTCACTTGTTCCTTTACCATTTTTTTCAAGCCGCACCAACAAATGTTTTTGTTTTCTCTTCTTAAGTCTGAGTCTGTAAATCTCTTCTAAAGCGCTGATTAATTCACCTTCCATGTCAATCATAGCTTCTTCATCATTAAGATCTTCTATGGCCATAAGCATAAAATCATTCATTCTATCTTCACAATATGAATTGCTATCTATATCCTCTGAGTCATCATCATTTGCACACAAACTTTTATTTTTACTGTATTTCTTAAATTTGTATTTCTCTTCATCATCAGAATTCTGATCTTTTTTCTTTTGAGGACATTTAGAGGCAAAATGACCTATCTTACCATAGTTAAAACATTTAAAGGACAGCTTGTCTCTATATTTACCTGATCCTTTCTTCAATCGTCTTACAAATTTTGCCTCAATCTCATCCACTCCATAATCGATATTCCTATCTGCTTTAAAGGATGCTTCTCTAGTGATGAGTTTGTCTGTACTAATCCTCATTTCATAAGCAGTTAGAGTTCCTAGGAGTTGATCAATGCCCAGAGTTTTAAGATCATTTAACTCTTCTATTGCTTAAACTTTGGGGTTAAATTTATCAGGCAGAGATCTTAAAATTTTATGAATTAAGGATTCTTCTTCAATTGTTTCACCGAGGCCCTTCATAGCATTCACAAGCTCTTCAACCCTTAGGAAATATTTACTAACATTCTCATCCTCATCCATCTTTAGTTGTTCAAATTTCAACCTATATGTCTGCAATTTGGCATCTTTTACTTTCTCATTCCCTTCATAACTGCGATAAGTTTGTCACACATTCCTTTGGTAGATTCAAGATGCATAACTTTTACAAATTCATCTTTTGCAAGACCACTGAGAATAGCATTCATTGCTTTTGCATTAAAGGTAAATTCCAGTTTGTCATCTTTGGTGGCTAGTACAATGGGCTTTACATATCCAGTTTCAACTACATCCCATACATCAACACCTAAGGACATAAGATAGGTTCTCATTCTAACCTTCCAGAAAACAAAATTTTTCCCATCAAACAGAGGAGCCTTATTGATTGAATTTCCATCATGACTAGTCATGTTCTAAGCTCATGGATCTACCTTTAAATAAAAGGAACCTGCTCTGATACCAATTGTTACAACTGAGAGGGGGGGGTGAATCAGTTGTAGTTATAACAATAATAATCAGTTTATCTTTTCTTTTAAAATTTTAGTAGCATTCACAAAATGATTGTCAAGATAATGAATAAGATAAGCAAAGAACTAGTAATCATCATTCACACATATGATGTACACAGATACAAATATTCATGAGGAAACCCATAAAGGGAAAAAACCTCTTCTTCTTAGAATGATAAGCAGTCTTTAATTCATGTACTTCAATTATCTTTGAGCACCAACTCAAGATGAGGCTACAACCTCTGTTTAACAAGCTGCAACTTGTTGAGAGCACCAACTCTCATGTTTTTCTAGCACCCACTAGAGGGAAGCACCCACTCCCAATATTTAGGCATCAACCTGATTTACAGAGGAAATCAATCCTCCCTAGCACCTCCTTTCCACCCTATGTAAGAATTTTTTAGTCGATTATATCACACTGGTTCAAATATATCAGTACATACGCTTTTCATTTTTGTTATGTGCTGCTACAGCTTGGGTTTCTGGGCATTCTATTTTTCATTAAATCAAGCCACACATTTTTCTTCTGAATTGTTAAGAATTTTCCAGTCAATTATATCACACTGGTTCAGATATATCAGTACATACTCTTTTCATTTTTGTTATGTGCTACTACAGCTTGAGTTTCTGGGCATTCTGTTCTTCATTAAATCGAGCCACACATTTTTGTTCTGAATTGTTTTCTTCGAATCACAGCTTCATCAGCAACCACTCATCTTCATCCTCTCAATTCTCACACTGATTTTGTTCTCACCAATTGTTTTTTATAGATGTTGAAGTTATATGCCTCGGTCTCTTTAACTTCCAGATATTCCAATTCTAAAACTAAAACTGTCTCTTTAACTCCCAATTCGAAAATTGAACTGTCTCTTTGACTTCCAGAATTTACACGTTGTAACTGACTAATTAAAAAATAAATAAATGTTTGTGAGTCGCAGCTTGTATGAGTCGCGGCTGTCTGAGTCACGGTCGTCTGAGTCTCAGTCGTCTGAGTCGCGGCTGTCTGAGTCACGGCCGTCTTAGTCTCAGCCGTCTGAGTCACGGCCGTCTGAGTCACAGCCGTCTAAGTCTCAACCGTCTAAGTCACGGTTGTCTGATTTGCAGCCGTTTGAGTTGCAGTTGTTTGAGTCACAGCTTGTTTGAGTCGCAGCTGTTTGAGTTGCAGCTTGTCTAACAACATTCTTTTCTTGTATTTTAAACTCAGACGCAGCTTTAGTAAACTGAAGTTGGTATGGTCTGAGTCACCCGCCTTGTCTGCTTTCCAACCATCAATGAAAACTGAATCATAGTGCCAACAACAACATTATAGTTCCAGTTTGTTTTCAGTAGTTTTTGCTTGTATCAAAAGTCTATTTATTTAAGATTATACTTGAGCGTGTTTGTGAGACACTGGAACCAAAAAACGTTCCTTGAAATTGTTTTTGAAATCCCCTACACAATGACCAGACAATCTTAATCTTTTTTCTTTTTAGCCTGAGGATACGATTGAGTTCCATTGGCCTATGGGAAAGTGGGATTGATTTTAGAAGGACAAAATCTAAAACTTCTTATTCAACTAGTTGTCTTTTTATTGAGTAAGAATTAGATCTTTATATGTTGCATATATTGTGCACAATAACTCTAAAGTTTTTATGCTCCTCGAATTGACAATTTAAAAGTTGAAGTCATGGATTCCAACAGTTATTGTTGATAATATTTGGCCTCGCCATGGAGCTACAGGAGAAGACAGAAGAGCAGATCAACTCATTTTGCAACATCAAAATCATAGAATCCATGTAGCCCATAATATCAAATTCTGGGTGAGGATGAAATTCATGAACTTGAACAAGATGTCAGATATTGGGGCAGAATGGTTAAAGGAGCACAAAATGTAATTAAAGATGAATGGTTGAGTTGCATAAGGATTCGGGATTAAATTGTTGAAGATGTTGTTAATCAAATTCATTTCCCACATTTTGTTCCGCTTGAGAATTTCCTTTGACACTAAAGAATTTTCAAAGCTCTAGAAGATGCTCAAGGCCAACACAAAGCTGAGCTACAGAAAATTCCTAGTGTTGGAAAAGATCATATTCATAAATTTATTACTGAAGAGGTTCAAAAGATTACAAAGGTTTAGTGAAATTTACCAAAAGTTGAAAAGTATATTAAAAGGTATCAAGTGCAACTTCCATATTTGAGAGCCCCTCTTAAACAACATATGTTCCCTCACTTTGACATATGTAATGAATTATTTGAAAAGTGGGGACAATATGAAAAATAAATAGAGAGTCAACTTGAATAAAGTCCCCATTGAGTTAAGTTAAAGTCGAGTTAAGTTAAATTCAAGTTAAGTTAAAAAATTAGTTATGATAACTATTCCTTTTTGCTTATTTAAGAGAGAAATTAGAAAGAGAAAGGGACTTTTTTTTCTTTTGGTTTTTGGAAGTTGGCCTTTTAAGAAAGATCTTCATTGTAAAGGACTATTTCTTTTCAAGAAGTTAATGTCGAGAAGCCAGTTTTGCCCAACTTATGCAATTGGTATTTTTTGTTTACATTAATACTTGAATTATTATTTCTCTGCCTCAAGGAAATGTGCAGTAAGGAGTTCTAACTTGTGCATTGAATTGGATCTATACTAGTTTTTGTTTTATTGTCCCATCAAATCTTTTCTTTGTGGTTGCATTGTATAAGAGGGTATGATATGACCCAAGGGGGGACATATATGGGTTAAATGTATATAATATGACCTCGAGGGGGGAATATATGGGGCTAAATATATACTTAATAAATAGGGTGGACCTAATGAAGGAGCCTCGTGTGCATTGAATGGATATGCATACATAAAGGTAATGTAGTCATTGTTGAGGGAGATGCAAAATGATTATATGAATGTATTGGGGTAATTGGAGAAGGATATCATATTCTTTAAGGAGTTATTGTGTAACTCATCATTCTTATCTATGCTGGATTTGTGCTCCATGTTCACATTTTTGTACATGGTGTGTACTCTTGTTATCTTTTTTCTATCTTAAGCCTTTGGTTCATAACATTTGGTATCAGAGCTTGGACACTTCCAAAATGAGTCATATGGGAATTTTATTTATAACTTTTTTAAGGAACTAACATTGAAACTTGGAGGGGCCTCAGAGGATATATTGAGCTATCTGTGGTACAAATTTTGGGTCCCCATTCATTAAATGTTCGGAGTTATACCCTATGAAAGTAAAGGTTTTTTGTTAGTCCAAAAACTAGTCTCAAACATGTGTTATAGGTAAAACTGTTATATTTGTAGCTTTCGAGATCCAAATTGAGTGAGACCTATTGCATAAGAAAGAAGATGGACCATAGTATGTTTGGTAGAAATTTCATAATTGGAGCCATAAAATTGGACACTAGGCAATTCGTACACTTTCACTCTCCTTAAAGGTACAAAAATAACAGGTTTTGGGAAAGTTACCATGACTTTTTCTTGGCACATCAAAATTAGGTAAAAAATATGGCATTGCAAAGAAGACATATCAGGATATTATAGGACAAAAGTTTAGACTCAAAGGGGTTGAATTATAGAGTTACCTCAGTTGGAAGGTCAACCAACAAAATAGTCTCCAAATTAGGGTTTTAAATGGTATGCTATTTTGAAATTAGCATAACTTTTGATTAGAAGGTCCGATTTAGGTGATTTAAAAGCCATTAGAAAGAGGAAACAAATAAAAATATGTTGAAACAATCATATTCTCAATTTTTTATACTATTTTAAATATATTGAGGTTGGAAGTTGAGGGTTTTGTTTTGACCTTAGTTAACAAAAATGGAAAAAAGGGAAGTACCATTTTTAGTGGAGATGAAGATAAGGATGAAATCAAGACTAGGGAATGGTTAAGGATAATAAATGAAAAAAATTGAGTCCCTTTAAAGCAGTCTGTTGCCTTATGGGTAAAGGCTATGGATGATGGACTAGTATTGATAGAAATACTAGATGAAATACGCCATGGGAAGTGTAATACCCCCCATTTTGACTTGGAATGTATTTAATCAAAATGATGTAAATATGCTAGTATGGATTCCTAGTGCGAAGCTCAAGGCCAAGGCCCGACTAGTGAAAGGCTAGGCATGCATGATGTACATATTGTTATTGGAACCATATCGTTGGCTTATCATGCCAATTCGAAATATATGTAAAGATTATGTTGGAAAATGATAAAATGGTCCAAGATGGTTGTGTAAAGAGCACTAGAGGGGCCATGATTCCACCAGAGGGGAAGAGGAAAGGGGGCCTATGGGAAAATAAATCCTATGTTGCAAAGTGTCGACCTTAGAACTCATCTAATTCTACCATGTGCCTTAAATAAGCCAACTACTTCTATTGACTATCAAACCCGATCATTGAATGCATATGTGAGGTTGGTGGGAAAAGTCACTTCATGTAATTATTGAAGCATGGGGGTTTGATAGTTATGTCAGCTGTTAGCAGTCATATTTATTCTACATTCAGAAGCTATTTCAGTTGTATTTTCACCCTTACCTCGTATCGTTGGATTCAACACTCTTTTGATCATTCTCTCATGCATGTTCCTACACTATGGAGAGTTTTCCTATTGTTGTTCATGTCCATTACCAGACTGTGTTTTAACCCAAAAAATCGAATTTGGAGACAGAGCTGCATGTTTGGAAGGGAAAATAGATGGTTGTAGGTGATCATGGAGGTTGGGAAAGCTAGGAACCTTTACGCATTGGGTTCTGCTACTTTTGGATGCTTGAAAATCCATGGATTAATGATGCAGGAGGTTCTCCAATAACATACAATAGGTTGGAATCTTACTACACACACTGGCAAGCACTATAAGGGTTGGCTAAGCATAGCGAGTAGAGTGGGTTGTGGTATGAGAGAGAGAAGCATGTAGGTGTTTCCTTCGTCCTGGTGGCCTCATAGCCCAACTTGGAGGTGGCCTCTCAGTAGAAAGAGTATATGTTGGACAGAGTGTCTACAGCTGGGTGGAAAATCGCTCTTACATAGCCAGTTGCTTAGATATTCTTTGTTCAAAGATAAGTATTCTTATGTATCTAATGTACAATTATTTTTATTTGTATTCATGTGATAATTATTCCTATAATTGCATTATGTGTGCGTGGATCAATTTTATTTTTCGTTGTGTGTTTTTCTTTCCATATCTGCACATGCATTCTATAAGTTATAAATTTGTAAATATGGTTGTGGGGCGAAATTTAGAGGCCCGATTTAGTTAATGTCCCCTATGCTGGACGGATTGGGTGAAGGGGACGTTACAGGAAGTATTTGAAGAAATGTTTGTGAAAAATGCATTAAGGACTTGAAACATGGAAGAGCTGAATAAAATTCAATATTAATTGAAAGAGGAACACAAGAAGGAAGTTGAGTAGTTATACAAGATACAATCCATTAATGAAGCACTCATGAAGGAGATTCATAAATTAAAGCAAGAAAAAAATAGCAAAGAGAAGTGGGAAAATGATGAATCGGGAGAAGAATTGAAAAAGAAGAAGGAAGAAATATGCATATTGAGAAATCATAATAAAAGGCTATTGGATGAGGTCAAGAGATCGAAAGAAGAAAATAATTATGGTCAAAATCAAGAAAAAAAGGATCTTGGATGAAGAGATTACCAAAAGACTTGAAGATGAAATTTGAAAAAAGGTTGAAGAAGCTCTAAATACAAACGAGACAAAATCAGAATTGCAATCTAGAATTGAAGGACATAAGAAATTGATGGATGGCATCACATTGCATCTTCAAAATGAGAAGGAAGACAAAATTTTAGAAGGACACCATAAATTACTTAAAGAATTTGAGCTTTAGCTTGAATATGTACATGTCAAATATTAGGGTATTATGTCAAAGGCGAGAGTAATCAAAGACCAAGCACATGGGATAGATGAGATCATTATCTATGCAAATAATATTAATGATATGGTTGGGCAGAAAGAAGAGAAATTGTCATATGTGAAACCATATCGACATCCTCAATACCAAGAAAGCTTCCAAGAAAGATATGAAGATATATAATGACACTATCAAGGAAGAAGATGGAATACTCAACAATATTCATGGAACAAGGCATCTTAAAACTATTATTCAACAAGATATTGTCATAGACCAAAAACTGCAACAAATTGGAGAACTCACAATCACAACGCATGGAATAAAAAATATGCAACCACCAGTTATCAAGGATTGAGACCAAAAATAATTGAATTTGTATGGATGGATCATCATCAATGGCAACAAGAAAGCATGAATATACGCAATTCATATTACTTGGTTTCATCGCATGTAAATCCATTAACTGCAAAGCTTTGAGGATACAAATTTTCGAACGAGTGTACTATGATATGACCCAAGGGTGGGTATATATGGGGTTAATTGTATATAATATGACCCCAAGGGGGATATATATGGGGCTAATTGTATGTGTAATAGGGTTGGCCTCATGTGCAATGAGTGGATATGTATATATAAAGGTAATGTAGTCATTGTTGAGGGAGATGTGAAATGATTAAATGAATGTCTTGAGGTAATTGGAGAAGGATCTTCTATTCTATAAGGAGTTAATGTGTAACTCATATTTCTTATCTATATTGCAATTGTTCTCCACGTTCACACTGATGTACATGGTGTGTACCCTTCACTCTTGTGATATTTTAAGGACACCGTTTCATAACAATATATGTGTGAAAATCAATTTCTTGTAAATTCACTACAGATCTTATATATTACTTGTCTTTAGGAATCTTTCTATAGAATTAATTATGTGGAATAGTTTCTTGATAAATAACAATCATCATTTTAATTATACCAATGATCAAAATCACTTGTCAACATTAGATTAGGTTATGCCTAGACATTGATTCTTTAATTGAAGTACATTAAGATTTTATTCTCTCTTTAAAATTTCACAAAAGCAAAAAAAGAAAGAGAAAAGAGTTGAAATTTCCAAGTTTCCTTTTAACCCTTAAAGCTCATCGAAAAGGTAATCAGGCCATAGATCCAATGGGTTTTTTTATACCAAACAAGAAAGAGTCTAATTGGACCTCTTTTTTGGGATAAACCCTATTGTTAACAAAGGGAAATCTTCCCTATCAACTGTATGTTATGAGAATATCCACTCTATTGTCAGTGGTTATTAGTGGTGCTTCGAACCACTATTACACACAATTCCGATATACATAGACAAGCACGGTATCCATCACTTGCAACATTATAGGGTAAGGTCTTATGAAGGGCTCCTCAAAGACTGGCTTCGTTTGAAAATTACTCTTACGACTATTTGACTTGGTTCACTATTCTGCACTAGGATAAAATATTTGGGGCAAACATATATTCTATGGGTATTTCAACAAATATATTAAAGGTTAAAGTATTGTATTAAATCCCACTTAATCCAAGTTGGCTTGTCGGAAGGAAACAATTATGTATCCTCCATTGTCTGATTCAATTGGTGGCAAATCCCTGAGTTTCTAAATCGTATGAATATAACATCATACTGAAATCAACACGGATGGGGGAGGACATATTTTGGGATTTGAGGGGGGTGATTGAGGCAATGGAATCCATAAAAATATAGGAGAGGACATCTTTTGGGCTCTAAGGGGGTCACCGAGGCAATGGGAGCATTATGGTTGAAAAAATAATCAAGCTCATAGGCATTCCATCGGTTTTCACTATCTTTAATGTGGACAAGGTGGGGAAAGAGTACCTACACTAATGGCAGTTGTTTGCATAGGTCTAGAGGTTTCAATTCATTTTTGTCTTATTGCTACCATTTTCCAACCTCAAAATATATATATTTAACCTCGATGCGAGAATTAAAAGCTTTGATATTTTAACCACAATCTCGTGAACTTTTAAATCAACCAAATTCTAAGTGGTCCTTCATCCCATCGATATTCATGGGTGTTCACACAACAATCACATATTTTTTTACATAAGATATGATTTCAACAAAAAATAATTTGAAGCAAAAGGGATTTGTTTAAAATCCTCATGTCACTATTCACCTTGTATGGAGCATGCAAATTCCTAGAGTTGGAGCCCAATTTTATGTTATTTTCCTTCTTTCCAAAGGAATAATGAATCAAATATCGTCCTTTCATATTGCGCTCCCAAATTGAGCTAGGAATTTACATATGATATTGTATTAAGTTGCATGGATGGCAATGAGAAAAGATGCAAGGTCTATACCATGAGGATTATATGAGGGTATGGCACCCCATGTTTCTATCTCTCCAAGTGTGGTTTATGCATACTACGTCGATCTAGATTGGGTGTGGCACGTGATAAAACCATGAAAATTGAGAAGAAAGGTCACAACCATATCATTCAATTGACATCTTGCACAATATAACATGATACAACCAAACTCCTTGCTCTCCAAGCCAAGTCAAGTGAAGTGCGTAGTGGTATAAGCATTCCTAGCATTTTGTTGATTGTTTTTCCACACATGATATAAACCATAGGTGGAGATCCCACACCTCTATCCAAAATAATATAATATAATTGTCCATGGACATAGTTGCATTGTGCGTTTGATTTAAATTTTTGTTGAGCTTTATGTGTTGTTTGTGAGGGATGTGGAGCTCTACTGAATTCAGATCAAATATGACATGCATAGTAATGTTTAAGTTTCAACATTTTACTTGACACTATGTTTGTTGTTTTTATACATAGCAAAGAAAAGGAATGAGGAAGGGCATGGACTTGAATGTGTCTTTTGTGTGAGGAACTCAAATCTTTACGTTGTTTACTCATATATCTTCCCACAAAATAAGGTTTTGAGTATGGTACAAGAATTGCTACTCCTTTGTCAGTGGTTATTGGTGGTGCTTTGAACCACTGTTACACACACTTCCAATATACATAGAGAAGCACATTGTTCATCACTTGTAGCATTACAGGATAAGGTCTTATGCAGGGCTTCTCAAAGAATGGCTTCATCTGAAAATTACTCTTATAACTATTTGACTTGGTTCACTATTGTGCACTAGGATACACCATTTGTGGCAAACACATATTCTAGGGGTATTTCAACAAATATATTAAAGGCTAAAGTATTATATTAAAGCTCACTTAAACCAATTTGGCTTGTTAGAGGGAAATGGAATCCATAGAATATAGGAGAGGACATCTTTTGGGATCTAAGGGTATCACTTAGGTAGTGGGAACATTATGGTTGAAAAAATAATCAAGCTTGTAGGAATTCCTTTTGTTTTCACAATCTTTAATGTGGACAAGGTGAGGCAAGTCTACCTACACTAATGGCAATCGATTGCATAGGTCTAGAGGTTTCCATTCATTTTTGTCTTGCTTCTCCCATTTTTCCTACCTCAAAATATACATATTTAACCCCAATGCGAGAATTAAAGCTTTTATGTTTTGACTACAATCTCGTGAACTTTTAAATAAACCAAATTCTAAGTGGTCCTTCATCCCATCGATCTTCATGGATGTTCACACAACAATCACATATTTTTTTACATAATATATAATTTCAACAATAAATAATTTGAAGCAAAAGGGATTTGTTTAACATTCTGATATCAATATTCATCTTGTATGGAGCATGTAAATTCCTAGAAGTGGAGCCCATTTTTATGTTAATTTCCTTCCTTTTGGAGGATTAATGATTCAAATATTGTCCTTTCATATTCCGTTCCCAAATTGAGCTAGGAATTTACATATTATACAATATTAAGTTACATGGATGGCTAGGAGAAAAGATGCAAGGTCTATACCATGATGATTACATGAGGGTATGGCACCCCATGTTTCCATCTCTCCAAGTGTTGTTTGTGTGTACTACATAGATCTATATTGGGTGTGGCACATGATAGAACCATGGCAGTTGAAGAAGCGAGGTAACAATTGCATCATTCAATTGGCATCTTAGGATACAACCAAACCCCTTTCTCTCCAAGCCAATTCAAGTGAAGTGCATAGTGGTAGAAGCAGTTGTAGTGTTTTGTACATTGTTTTTCCACACACGATCTAAACCATAGGTGGAGATCCCACTCCTAGATCCAAAATAATATAATCTAATTGTCCATGGACATAGTTTCTTTGTGCATTTGATTTGATTTTTTATTGAAGCTTTATGGGTTGCTTATGAAGGATGTGAAGCTCTACTCAATTCAAACCAAAGATGACATGCATAGTAATGTTTATGTTTCAACATTTTAGTTGGCAATGTCTTTGTTGTTTTTATACATAGCAAAGAAAAGGAACGGGGGAGGACATGGACTTGAATGTTGTTGTTGTGTGATGAACTCAAATCTTTACATTGGTTACTCCTACAAATTCCTACAAAATAGGATTTTGAGTATGGTATGAGAATCGCTGCTTCTTTGTCAATGGTTATTGGTGGTGCTTTGAACCACTGTTACACACACTTTTGATATACATAGAGAAGCACCTTGTCCATCACTTGCAACATTGTAGGGTAAGGTATTATGAAAGGATCCTCAAATAATGGCTTTGTTTGAAAATTACTCTTATTATAACTATTCGACTTGGTTCACTATTGTGCACTAGGATACAACATTTGGGGCAAACACATATTCTATGAGTATTTCAACATATATATTGAAGGTTACAATATTATATTAAATCCCACTTAAAACAATTTGGTTTGTCGGAGGGAAACAATTGTGTAGCCTACATTATCTAATTAGTTCGGTGGCAAATCCTCGAGTTCCTAAATCGTATGGATATAACTTTATAGCAAAATCCATAAAGATGGGAGATGAAATCTTTTGGGCTTTGAGGGGTATGGTTGAGCTAGTGGAATCCATAGAAGATGAGATAGGACAACTTTTGGGCTCTATGGGGGTCATTGAGGTAGTGGGAGCATTATGGTTGAAAAAACATTCCAACTCATAGGCATTCCTTCGTTTTCACTATCTTTAATGTGGGAGGGTGGGGTAAGACTACCTACACTAATGGCACTTGATTGCACGAGTCTAGAGGTTTCCATTTATTTTTGTCTTGCTTTTCCCATTTTTCCAACATCAAAATAGACATAATTAACCTCAATGCAGGAATTAAAAGCTTTGATTTTCCTACTACATTATCGTGAACTTTTAAATCATCCAAATTCTAAGTTGTCCTTCATCCCATAAATCTTCATGGATGTTCACACAACAATCACATGTTTTTTTACGTAACATATAATTTCAACAAAAAATAATTTGAAGCAAAAGGGATTTGTTTAAAATCCCGATACTACTATTCACCTTGTATGGAGCATGTAAATTCCTAGAAGTGGAGGCCAATTTTATGTTATTTTCCTTCCTTTTGAAGGAACAATGAATCATATATTGTCCTTTTGTATTGCATTCCCAAATTGAGTTGGGAATTTACACATGATATTGTATTAAGTTACATGGATGGATAGGAGAAAAGATGCAAGGTCTAAACCATGAAGGTTATATGAGGGTATGTCACGCTACGCTTCCATCTGTCCAAGTGTTGTTTATGTATACTATGTGGATGTTGATTGGGTGTGGCACCTGATAGAATCATGACAGTTGAGAGAAGCAAGGTCACAGTCATATCATTCAATTGGCATCTTGAATGATATAATAGGATACAACTAAAATCCTTGCTCTCCAAGCCAAGTCAAGTGAAGTGCATAGTGGTAGAAGCAATCATAGCGTTTTGTTCATTGTTTTTCCACACACAATCTAAACCATGGGTGGAGATCCCACTCCTAGATCCAAAATAATCTAATCTAATTGTCCATTGTAATATCCCAGTTTAACCCTTGTAATGTATTGAATTAAATTATGTAAAATAATGTAAATGTGCTAATATGGATTTCTAGTGCGGAGCTCAAGGCTAAGAGCCGACTAGTGAATGGCTAGGCATGTATGATGTAAATATACTTAATTGGGCTATGTGGTTGGCTTGTCACGATGACATAAAATCTAGGGGCTGTGATTCCACTAGAGGGGAAGAGGAAAGGGGACCTATGGGAGATTAAATCCTCTATTTCCAAGTGTCAACCTTATAACTCATCTAATTGCTGCCATGTGCTTTAAATGAGCCAATTACTTCATTTTGACTATTGAATTCAATCATTGAATGCATGTGGGGGAAATTCCTCTCATGTAATTATGGAAGCATGGGACGGATATCCTTCTATGACATTTGTAAAAGTCCTTTTCTTCTATGTTCAGAAGTTATGTTAGCTTTCTTGTCACCATTCCCTCCTATCTTTTCGAGTCATTTCACTCATTTTTCCTATTATCATGTTGATTTGCACTACGTAGAGTTTCTTCTTCCTCTTGTTGTTCATACCATTACCAATTATCAAAATGTGGATAGCTCATAAATTCGAATTTGGAATGAGAGCTGTAGATTTGAAGGGAAAAGAGATGGTTGTCGGTGAGCATTGAGGTTGTGCAGGCTAGGAACCTTTACCCATTGAGTTTTGCTACTTTTGCATGATTAAGAAGCCATGAATTAAGGCTACAGGTGGTTCTCCAATAGCATATAGCAGGTTGGAATCCTTCTATGCACACACTAGTAAGCACCTGGCAAGATGGATCTCCCAAGAGAGCCATGGATTGGTGATAACGATACCTGACCCTAGAAGGGCATTGTGTGGGGTAGATATGTTGGAGCCAAGGCTACGATGGCTGAGTGAGATTCATGTAGAGCAATGCTTAAGCATAGACGCATAATGGGTCACGGGATGAGAGAGAGAAGTCTCTAGATGTGTCCTTTTCCCTAGTGGCCTCATAACCTAACTTAGGGGTGGCCTCTCAGCATAAAGAGTATATGTTGGACAAAGTGCCTAAGGTTGGGAGGAAAATTTCTCTTATATAGCTAGTTACTTGGATCTTTGTTTAAACATAAGTATTATCTTTGTATTTGGCTATGCAATGATTTTTTTTATGCCTGTGTTGATTATGCTTGTATATGCATAATGGGTGTATGTAAATAGAGTTTATTTCCGATGTGCTATTATTTATGCATTTGCACATTCATTTTATTGTTTATGAATTTCATATTATGCCAACGGGGTGATATTTAGAGGCCCGAAATTCGTAAATCCCCCCCTCCATTGGTCGAAATGATGGATGGGGACACTACGTCCGTGGACATAGTTGCTTTGTGCATTTGATTTAAATTTTTGTTGAAGCTTTATGTGTTGTTTACGAGGGATGTAAAACTCTACTCAATTCAATTCAAAGATGACATGCATAGTAATATTTATGTTTCAACATTTTACTTGACATTATTTTTGTTGTTTTTCTACACAACAAAGAAAAGGAACAAGGAAGGACATGGACTTGAATGTTGTTGTTGTGCAAGGAACCCAAATGTTTACGTTGGTTACTCATACAACTTCTTGCAAAATAGGGTTTTGAGTATGGTATGAGAATCCTTACTCCTTTCTCAATGAGTATTGGTGGTGCTTTGAACCGCTATTACACACACTTTCGATATACATAAAGAAGCACCTTGTCCATTGCTTGTAACATTAAAGGGTAAGGTTTTATGAAGGACTCCTCAAAGAATGACTTCGTTTGAAAATTACTCTTATGACTATTTGACTTGGTTCACTATTGTGCACTAGGATACAACATTTGGGGCAAACACATATCCTAGGGGTGTTTCAACAAATATATTAAAGGTTAAAGTATCATTTTAAATCCCACTTAAACCAATTTGGCTTGTCAGAAGGAAACAATTGTGTAGCCTCCATAATCTAATTAGTTTCTAAATCATATGAATATAAAATTATAGCAAAATCCATAGAGATGGGAGAGGACATCTTTTGGGCTTTGAGGGGGCTGGTTGAGGTAGTGGAATCCATAGAAGATAGGAGAGGACATCTTTTGGGATCTAAGGGGGTTTCTAAGGCAGTGGGAGCATTATGGTTGAAAAAATAATCAAGCTCATATGCATTCCTCCGGTTTTCACTATCTTTAATGTGGACAAGGTGGGGCAAGACTACCTACACTAATGGCAGTCGATTGCATAGGTCTAGAGGTTTCCATTAATTTTTGTCTTGCTTCTGCCATTTTTCCAACCTCAAAATAGACATATTTAACCTTAATGTGGGAATTAAAATCTTTGATATTTAGACTACAATCTCGTGAACTTTTAAATCAACTGAATTCGAAGTGGTCCTTCATCCCATCGATATTCATGGATGTTCACACAACAATCTCATATTTTTTTACATAAGATATAATTTCAATAAAAACAAAATTTGAAGCAAAAGGGATTTGTTTAAAATCAAAATATCGCTAGTCACCTTCCATGGAGCATGCAAAATCCTATAACTGGAGCTTAATTTTATGTTATTTTCCTTCCTTTCAGAGGAATAATGAATCAAATATTATCCTTTCATATTGTGTTCCCAAATTGTGTTGTGAATTTACATATGGTACTGTATTAAGTTATAAGGATGGCTAGGAGAAAAGATGCAAGGTCTATGCCACGAGGATTATATGAGGGTATGGAACCTCACGTTTCCATCTCTCTAAGTGTTGTTTATGTATGCTATGTAGATCTAGATTGGGTGTGGCACCTGATAGAACCATGACAATTGAAGAAGCGAGTCACAAACATATCATTCAATTGGTATCTTGCACAAGATAATAAGATACAACCGAACTCCTTGCTCTCCAATCCAAGTCAAGTGAAGTGCGTAGTGGTAGAAGCAATCACAATGTTTTGCTCATTGTTTTTCCACATATGATCTAAACCATAAGTGGAGATCCCACTACTAGATCCAAAAAAATATAATGTAATTCTCCATGAACATAGTTGCTTTGTGCATTAGAATTAAATTTTTGTTGAAGCTTTACATGTTGTTTATGAGGGATGTGAAGCTCCACTTAATTCAAATCAAATACGACATGCATTGTAATGTTTAAGTTTCAACATTTTACTTAACATTGGTTTTGTTGTTTTTCTACATAGCAATGAAAAGGAACGAGGAAGGATATTGACTTGAATGTTGTTGTTGTGTGAGGAACTCAAACCTTTACATTTGTTACTCACTAACTTCCTGCAAAATAGGGTTTTGAGTATGGTTTTGTTGTGTGAGGAAATCAAAACTTTACATTGGTTACTCACACAACTTCCTGCAAAATAGGGTTTTGAGTATGGTTCAAGAATCACTACTCCTTTGTCAGTGGTTATTGGTGGTGCTTTGAACCGCTATTACACACTTTCGATATACATAGAGAAGCACCTTGTCCATCACTTGCAACATTACAGGGTAAGGTCTTATGAAGTGCTCCTCAAAGAATGGCCTTGTTTGAAAATTAATCTTATGACTATTTGACTTGGTTCATTATTGTGCACTAGGATACAACATTTGGGGTAAACACATATTCTAGGGGAGTTTCAATAAATATATTAAAGGTTAAAGTGTTATATTAAAGCCCACTTAAACCAATGTGGTTAGTCATAGGAAAACCAACTTAGATAAGTCAAATACTTGCACTCTCACACACACACACCTCTACCCTCATTGAGGTTTAAACCTAAGTTGTTTGCATGACAAATCCCCATCCCAACAACCAAGCCACACCACTATTACTTTTACATGAAATGCATGGGATAAAATCCATATAAAACCACTATAGTTTTTGTAGGGTTGATGCTGTGTCTTATCGATTTGCACAAGTAGTCAATACTTTTTCAAAGGCAAGTAATGGACCCAAATTAGGGTGAAGGTAGTCACCCTTCAAATAGAAGTATCTTCTTTATAAATTCCAAGCAAGCATTGAAGATGGATGGTGAAGGTAGTCACCCTCCAAATAGAATTCTCTTCTTTGTAAATTCCAAGCAAGCATTGAAGATGGATGTTCCTATCATGGTGGTGCTTTGAACCATTGTTATTTGTGCCGACTATGCCATGGGTTTCATTGTCCATAAACATTGGGGATCAGTGTCATCAATGACCATTTCTTCAAGCTTAGCATGCTCCCAATGGATCATCTACTTATTTTCTTGTATGCTCAATGTTGTATTCATTTTTAAAAATAAACTTACAAGATCTTCGATGTCCATAAACTTAGAATACATCATGTTGTTACTTGAGATTTGTCATGGCAAGAATATGAAACATGGATCAATAAGACAACAATGACAAGAGAACATCCATGGGAAGAGATTGTCGTCGACGCTCTTACCTCAATTTTCATGAAACTTTTGTTTCAAGAGATTCTCGTTGTCATTTTGAGGGTTTGTAAATATAAGAAGTTGACCATCTAAAAGTATTGCTTATAGAAGAGATTGATATTGAAGATTGGGTGATACCATTACAACCTCAAGAACATGATAAAATCATTCACATGCTAATCCATATGAATTGAGACTTTAGACACAAGTTACCAATGCACTCTTTGCATACAATGTTTGAGAGTAAAGCCACCCACATCACTTTAGCATCTAGCTAACTTTTTTTTTCCATTGAAAAAAGATTGCGTTCCTTTGTATTAAAGTATGCACTTTTTACATGACAGAAAGCGATCTCAAAGCAAAATCACGTACTCGATCTGAACCCGTTTATAGACCATCTTTACAAGTTCAACTTCATATAACAAAAACTCTACAAAAATTATGATGTATATTCCTTTATCACCCAACTTTAAAAAGATATGGCTCCCGGATCGTCTTCCGTTATATGGTCATTGTCACCTTCCCTCCAGCTAACTACACAAAAAGTTAAACCTTTAATTGACATAACGATTAATATCACATAGTGAAATTCATATCTACATGATACATATTATATTTTAACAAATCACAATTTATACTGAGTTGTTTACACCATTAGGAACACTTGCTAATTATATTTATTAAATTTAATTATTGATTTAAATTCATTATTCAAACGATCACATTCAAACAGATGCACTACGATGCAGCCGTCGTCTGTCATTATTACATTGGACACACTACCTCCAAAGTCATCATTATTTCTAATATGGGCTCTTCTCAGCCAACTATGTAAACACGATTTAAATTATCGGAAATCATATGAATTTCATATGATTATGGTGGCAAATGAAGCGGTTTGTGAATTTCGAGTAAAGTTCGGAGCATGATAGCTCAATTTTTGTGATGGGTCAGTGGGTTTTCCTCCGTTAGAGATTGTGAAAGGCAGAGGAGCAGAGGGAGGTTATGGAGTTCAGCGACACATACAAACACACAGGGCCTTGCTGTTTCTCTCCCGATGCACGCTATTTGGCCATAGCCGTTGACTACAGGCTGGTGATTCGAGATGTCGTTACCCTCAAGGTGTCTCTTTCTTGATCCCTGCCAATGTATCAATCGTATGTGTTTAAAAAGTAGTTTCCGCCCCCCTTTTCTGCTGAAAACTTTCTATGATCATGACCTAGCTTATATATACACACACGCAACACCATCTGGATTATTTACAGTGCTAATTGAGTTGTTGTAAGTTTTGTTTGAGTTACTGCCCACTGCATATTATTTCTATTCAGCTCGAATCAAAATAAAAGTGATTAATCTCTGCCTTTCCCCCCTTTTTCTTGAAGTACCCGACAGTCTACTTTCCTGATTTTACCAGTGGTTACTTTAATTTTATCCATTCGTCAATGCTTAAGCTTAATTGCTTTGGTGATACAGCTTCTGTGCCAAACAACCCTCTATGCTAAACGACCCTCGGTGACAATGCAGGAGGTAAAATATACTCCTTCAGTCTATGCTTGGTCTATTCTATATTCTAGTTTCGTTGTGGTGTAGCAGCAAGTTGGAGCAAATTGGATCACTTGCAACGACAATGACCAGGTTCAAAGCTTGGCAGGGATTTTCGCCATGATAACGTAGTTAATTCCATTATAATGAGAAGATATTAGTTAAGGTCCTCACTGTGCTCGGTGGATGGAGTTGCCATTATAATGACAAGATGTTAGTCATGGTCTTTAGTGTGCTAGGTGCATGGGGTTGCCCGACGCAAGTCTATGGAGGACTATGACAAAAAAGACACCTTTTAATTGTGTTGTCCTAACCAAAGGTCTTATAGATGTGAAGGTGATAGTGCAAGGAGTTGTCCAAACCAAAACAAGAAAAAAGAAAGGTCTACTTCATGCACCTGAAAATTAGGTGGCATGCTTACTTAGGTTTCTAAGGTTGCCCCTAATGCTAGAATTATTTGAAAAAGTGGATTGATCTTCTTCCGTTGGTTCCAAAGGTAGGGCGAATCGAGAGCAATTCCTCTCTAGGTGGTCATCCCTATCCGTCTTTTCTTTTCTCTAGTGAAAAACCGGTACATGAATGGATAAGATTAGACCTTAGATTTGACTGCGATTGGAGTTGCATTTCTTTATAGATTACTTTCTAAATTATAAACATTTAAAGAATGATAGTATTACAAAATTATTGATTTTTCCAATTGGGGACTAGTGAGGTTTACAGAGTATTAAGTTGTTCTTTAAGATTTTATTTTCATTGTAATCTATATCACTTGCGCTGATTGGGGTGTAGTAATCATTTAAGATGAATCTAGGCTGGTTGTAGTATACCTCAACTCCGTAGAACTTAGACTTCATAACTCACAACTCACAACTCATGAAGATATGGATATGTAGAAATACAATTTTGAATATTGTTAAGATATTTACATTTGCATTATAACAATATTTCTATGTAAATATCATATATGTAATATTTTTATTTATGTGTAAGTCCAATATCTCTCTTTTTATATCTCTATATAGGAATTTTTATATTACAATTCTCTCACTTTCATATATATAAAAACGTTTTTATTTTTGTTTTGTATCTATATTCAGCTAGCATATAGTATTACTATTATTATTTGATTCAAAATAGATAATTATATAATGTGTCATCTATTTGGTACTTTATGGGTGGAAAAAGTGGAGCTATTGGCTTGTAGGGTCAATTTTAGGGTCAAGTTCCACTTTGGTGACTTGGGTTCCCGAACCTTTAGGAGCCCATTTGAGGCCTTAAATGGTTGTTTTTGGGGTCAAAACTTTGCCATCTTAGCTCGCAATCTCTCAATGCTGTTCTACCCATCGAGAGCTTTCTAACAATGCGAAAATAAGCTCAATTAGAGTTCGTATGGGGAAGCTATGCCTCCCATAGGTTGACCTGTCCTATTGGCCACCATGGTACTAAGTGGATGCCACGTTAGCGCCCATTGCTCACACATATGGAGCTAGTCATGCGTGTTTCGAGAAGATTTTAAAGGGTCCAAAACCCTAATATTAATTGGGGGTTGAGGCATGCAAAAACACTAACCCAACCCTAGACCGCTATTAGGCCATGTTAAATATTGGGCTACTAGGAAAGGAAGGGGTTCCATTCTTATTTAATTGTTTACTGTTCCATAGTTGATCAGAGCATCTAGGAGTGATCCGTAAATTGCTGTGGATATTCCACTGGAATAGTTCATCACAACGGATCTTACAACTTAATTAATTGTGTTAGCTTAATTCCATGGAATCCTAAATAAATTGGAACTCAAAGGAAAATAACTAGAGAAAAATAACACATCCACACAAATAACACAAGATATACCTTGTGAAAAGTCACTATGGGGCAAAACCCCACCAGAAGTGAGGACTGTGCCTTGCTCTTTTCTTCTCCAAAATCCAATGCAAATACAAAGAAAGTGGTACTCACTGTGGAGTTACCTCTGACACCGTGGCCTACATGGCTACTACAAGATCTTCTACTTTTTCTGTTATGCTCTAATATCCTCTCCCTTACTGTTGCCAAGCTCCAGAACAATACAATAACATCATAAAAATGGAACCCCCTCTCCTTCTAATGACCCGGTATTTAACATGGCTCAATAGTCGTCTAGGGTTAGTTTTAGGGTTTTTGCATGCCTTAACTCCCGATTAGGTTAGGGTTTTTGGACCTTCTAGAATGTTTTTGAAAGTCCACACATGGCCAGCTCCACATGCATGGGTAATGAGAGTTGACGTAGAATCCACTCGGTACTAGGTGATCAATTGGATAGGTCAGCTTGCGGGAGGCATAACTTCCTCATATAGACTCCTATTGAGTCGATTATTACACTGTTGGAAAGGTCTCAGAGTGTAGAACAACCTCAAGGGGCTAAGAGCTATGCCTATAAACTTTTGACCCCCAAAAACATCGTTTAAGGCCTCAAACAGGCCTCAAAAGGTTCTAGACTCCAAATCTGCAAAGTAAGACTTGCCCCTAAAATGTGCCCTACAAGCCAATTCATCCAATCTTTCCACCTAGAAAGCACCAAAATAGATGACAAATTATATATTGATCCATTTTGGATCAAGGAGTGTGATATTGAAGCATAATAGAGGAAGTAGATCTTGTAGCAACCATTCATGCGATAGTTTCCATGGAACTCCATAGTGATTGCACTTTCTGTGTACTTGGATTTCATGAATCATAACTGAGAAGAAAATAGCAAGAGCACAGGCTTCGCCTTCTAGTTGTTTTTTTCTTGTATTGGGTTTTCCTAGGGTACATCTTGTGTTCATTGTGTGGATGGTGTGTTATTTGCTTGCTTCTTTCATTTCAGTTTCAATTCATTTTAATGTTTTGTGTGTTAAGTTGGTAATATTGAATTTGAAATCTAAAGTAATACACTACATAATAAGAGATTTTCGAATATTGTAAGATATGTTGTGATGAACCGTTCCAGTGGAATATCCACGATAGTTTACAGATCATATTGGTGTTGGAGCGGTTTTCTTTGGGGTTTTATGGGAAGTTGCAAGATCCAGGAATTGGTGTAAGGAAGAAGTCTTAGAAACCTAACCATGGCAGATGAGTACAATAATATCAATCCATCAGATGAGTCAGAAGAGAGATTTTCAAAACTGGAAGCGCAAGTCATTAACATTTCTTGCAACATGGCCATTCTCATGGAAACTTTAGAGAACAAGTTTTGACCTTTTGGGGAGTTTGGTAGCTCTAGCTCAGAAGTTGGCTCGGATGGGAAATCTAGAGATAATGAAGACCGAGAAAATGTGCTGCAAAAAGAGCTAGAGAAAGAGAGACCAAGTTCCAGTGCCATCACTCTTACTCAATATTTGTTTAAAGTGGAAGCGAAAGTGGACATTAAACCCTACCGAGATGAGATTGATGCTGTTAAGTTGAATCAATGGTTGCAATAGTTAGAAGTTTATTTCAGTGTCCATAGCATAGGAGAAGAGTAAAAGATTTCGTAGATGCCCTTTTACTTATGTTAAATCATCAAGAATTAACAAATTGTCCTTTTACTTATGTTAAATCATTAACACTTAACAAATTGCCCTTTTACTTATGTTAAGTCATCAAGACATATATAGCTGTAAATAATAATACATGAAGAACATATATATTTTTTTGTAAGTAAGAAAAGATAATATTAACAGAAGCGAGATTACATATCAGCGATTACAGTCATCCAGCCATGGGCTGTCAAAGACAAAAAAGCCCCTCTCCTCCCAAAACATAATTGTTCATCATAACAGATAGTCATTGTCCCTCTCTAAGTGCCCAAAACAACATGCCCAATAAGGCAAAACCAAACTATACTACTAACAAGCCCCCCCATAAACAACATACCCCAGACACCTAAACCCATTTGCCGAAGATAACACAGAAGTTGTATAAGCAAAAAAGCCCAACAAGGCTAATTTACCCACAGACTTAGAATCCGTGCGGCATGGCATGGAAGTGATGAAGAGTGCCAGCAGAATCAAATGTAGACCCAACAGCCGACACTGCTTGAGGCACTGGAACATGGATCCCCAAGGCCTTCGTGATAGCGTCAATGTTTGCGTGCATAACTCGGGCTTCCGCGTGATGCTCCTTCCAGCTTTGGATTGGGACCTCAATGCCCTCCTCCTTATTCTGGCGTTCCCACATTACCTGCCCCATCAGGTTCTTCATTACCTAGAATAAGGCCACAGTGCGCTCATATAACCCAAGATGAGTTGCGTTGTTACCTGGGTTGATGACCCAGTCTTCCAACACCTTGTTCTCCTACTTCAACTACTCGTCATCAAGCTCAACCCATAAGCTCGCCTCCATTATCTCGAGCTTAGCCTGAATCTCAAATGGGAGGCCCAACTTGAAGAATCAGGTTTACATAACGGCTCGTTTCTGCGCCCGCGTGATGCTACGCCCTCCTACTGGGGCCTTCCCTTTGGGCATCCTCCGCCGAGGGGCCCTACTTCCCCCAGAGCCCACATTCGTAGCCTGTATCCTTGACCAAATAGTGGAGAGGCACCTTCTCTTCAGCAGAGTTGACACAGTCTGCATGCAAAGAAGGAGGAAAATACATTGAAGAAAATGGCCACCTTTTCGGGACTTAAATAGCAGGATGCCATTATCTTCCATGATAGTTATCGTGACTTTGCTTATGTCAACTGCCTGTACCATACTTCCCCTCAGATCTCCACCCTTAAGTGCCCAGGATCCTCCACCTCCAGATCTCATAACTTCCCTTACGGGTATCGTTCCCCTACATGATGCGAAAAGGTTGACAATAATTGCCTTTAAGTTCTTCTTAGCATTCCCCGTACGACCCACCTGTCACACCTTCTAGGTGGTGAGCCATCTGTCCGATCGAATGGCCGCTTATTAATTGTTCGCTTGATCATTCGTGTCAACCTCTCCTTGACAAGACACGCCCAATGTGTGCAAGCCTTCGCACTGTCCTTTAAACGTCTCGTCAATTAAATCCTCTAGTGTACCTTCCAGGATTGTCCTTTGATCTTAGGAATCTTTGTTTGCCAACAGGTCTGCCACCCTATTCCCTTTCCTCCTAACGTGGCAGAAGGTGTAGTTCTGTGTGTTAAGAAGGAGGCTCGCTAGGCATTCAAGCCTATGACCTAATCGCCAGTTAGAGGACACCTTGGAATAGGGGGTTCCATTTTGCATGCATTTCGTCATTTCCAAGATAATCTTTGAGTCTTCCTCCACCACAAGAGGGAACCAATTTCTTCGGTGGGCAATGAGCAGGCCATGGATCATCCCCTCAAGTTTCGCAACATTATTGGTCTCAGACCCGATATGCCTCGTGTAGATGCTCAAATGTTACCAACGTGGTCTCTGAAAATACCACCAAACCTTGCCTTCCCAGGATTTCCTTTGGAGGCCCCGCCAAAATTAAGTTTGAGGAGACCCCTAGGCGGAGCCATCCATCAGTCCGGACTAGAGACCCCCTTGCTCAAGGTTGATTGGATACCAAAACACTACAGGGGTCCTAAAATCCCCCACGTCTGCAATATTAGGGCCTCAGCCCCCTGCGCCTTCCAATCCTCCCCTGACCAAGGGTTCATGCGAATCGTTTTCAACATCCTATCTTTTATAATGGTCGAAATTCTCTCTACCCTGTTGAACTTCCCTTGAAATGTTCTAGCATTCCGTTCTTTCCAGACTTCCCAAACCACGAAGCCCGAAAAAATTTGCCACAAGTGGTTGACAATTGGGTTATGAAATGGATTTTCCGGCCATTCACATGAACTTTTATGGATGAAGATTAAATTTGGAAATTGCACCAAGTTCTGGACAACTGAAAAACTTCATTAATATGCTCAAGATGAAGTACATGTACATACCATAGCCTTCTCTCAAGGCTAATACAAGTTCACTAACGCTCCAAAACCCTAGCCAGGGAACGCAAGAAAAGACTAGCTCAACCAAGGAGCTCCAATATGCAAGAATCACTCCACATCCTCCAAGGAAAGAGGCCCTCATCTCTTCTTCTGCTCCACCAAGTACACCTTATGGTTCAAATACCCTAATCTCAAACCTCTAAGGGATAAACCCTAACCCTAGACCTCCCAGATGCTCCGAGATACTCCAAGAAGACCTAGAAATTGTAGCAACTCTAATAGAGAGAGATCAAGTACAAGTGAAGGCAGAGAGAGAGAGAGAGAGAGAGAGAGAGAGAGAGAGAGAAGCCTAGTGCACATTCCTCTCTTAGTCACATCTCAACTCAAGAGTGCAAGATGAGTGTGTGTGATATATGAATATGAAGGACACCATGTACCACTATATCTATGAGAGGTAAGGGAGGCCAACAATACTGTGAGCCCAAGCCCCTACAAACAACCTATAGTAAGCACTTGTAGACCAACACAAGTAAAATGCTCCACTCCAAAGTACAAAAGTCATGCTCCAAGGTGATGTTGTACACAGGAAGGGCTCCAAGATGATGTAGCTACACAAGGTAAGTCCACATGCCTTCGTCACAAGCCTCCACGGAATCCATCAATCTTCCTAAGCAATGTACTCCACTGAGTCAACTGCTCCTTCATGAACACTGTAAAAGCCCAATCGTCCCAAAGCTAACCCAAACCTCCAAATAAGAATCCAAGCAACGCCATGCTATCTAGGGCTTGATGCCCTCCTCCCAAATGCACAACGCTACCACTCTCAAGTAAGGCTTTCTCCAAGCAAACAAACTCTCCATGTGGCCACAATGAAGGGCATCCACTAAACTGTCAAGAGAACTCGAATGCTTAAGGGAAGAATACCAAGCCAACACCTAATTGATGTCAAGTAATCTTTGAGCAAGCTACCTCCATAGTGCAAATCCATCATAGACCATCTTCCATGCACCAATCCATCTTGGACCATCTAGGGGTTGAACATACACCATGTACCCCAAATTTCATGAAACCCCAAACTTGGTGTAAACACTTTTGGAGTAGCCCGAAAAACTAACACTAAGAATTATCAACTTAGTGAGGAGTCATTAACAGTGTTGTTGTGGGGAAGCATTTGTTAGATTTTTAACATAGCAGTATAATTTTCATCTGTTTCAACTTTAATTTCATAATTAATTTCATCCCATAATTATAGCATCATTCATTTGTAGCGGAAAATAAAACAAGGATCAGTGAAAGAATAACCATGCATAAGAGACACAAGGATTTATCTTGGGAAACCCGAACTAGGGAGAAAACCCAACAAAATTTTCTCAGAAGAAAAAAATCAATCCAATACAAGAACAATACCAATCATGAAGATTAAGCCCTAACACAAGAGTGTGCCCTTCTTCCACAAGAAACCCTAGCGAGGATAGATATCTTCCAAGAGAATAAGAGAATAAGAGAAAATCCCAAAATTACTTCATGTGACTTTTGCTAGTCCTCCTTGAAGTGTGCGCACCACTTGAGAGAAGATGTGATGTGAATGTGTGAAAATGGAGTGTGAGAACACTTCTATTTATATTCTTCAGTTGACTAGAAACTTCCACAACTAGGTCGGTTTGTACTTTTATTTTATTCTTTATTTATCTTTCAAGCCAACTTGTCACTTTGTCTTTTAGGGCCAATTTACCCCTTTTACTGGGGCAGTTGTGCTCTTTCTTGCCTTCCACTTTCTTTGGGACTTCTTCAATGGATTGTCTTGACTCCTTGGTTATTTCTTCATCATAGAAAATTTCTCCCTTGTTGATATCTCCTCACATGTGGTCACATTCCCTTCAATAAAGCTCTAATGTTGATTTGACCATACTCTAAGAAGTCCTGGACACTAGAGTCAATTGTCAAATTCAACATTAGATTAGACTTTGTCTAATATACAAGGAGATAAGATCTCCTTGTAACATAGACAGGTCATCTCACTCTACGAGAATGGATCACTCCCGCTACGGAGCACTCCCACATGGAGTACGCAATGTGACCTCTAGCCCCCTATAGTCCAATCCACATGATTGAACGAGGCTAAGCATCCGAACCACAAACAAGGGCTACATTTGTAGAAGGTTTCGATGGGAAAAATGTTACAGTTAGGTATTTAACATTTCCAGTCTTGGAAAACTCAATCTCTATAGCAGTTGAGCTCCCATGGGAAGGTGAACAATGGTACATTGTTCACCTTTGGTACTTCTTCATCCCAAACAGTGTCAAATTTTGGCTCAAGCTGATCGATATTATCCTTTGGTTCTTCTGTGAATGGCCAAAAAACCTCATTGACTTCTTCTTCCTCATTGCAACGTCTGGAAACAACACTACCAGGCCTCGAAGAATCATAAAGTGGAGGACCCATAAATTTCCAATAATCATCGTCCTTGTCAACTCTGTCATCATGCTCCAAGAGATCCGAGATGCCATAAGAAATTGTTGTGTGGTGGCAAGGAGAATCCACACTTTCGTTCAGCTCTTCAACTTCTTAAACTAGGACTTCTTGGTCATCATATGTAGGATCACGATCATATTCATCTTCATGAGGAATTTCGTCTCTGGACACTGTGCTTGAGATATCATCAATTAGATTTTGGACAATGGTCTCTTCAACTTGATTTTCGTTTTGGATTTCTTTACTGAACAAGTTCCTCGCATGTTCGTCATGAGGCATCCATTTGTCACATTGCTCTGGATCCCAGTAGCTATAGAATGTTTCTACCAATTCTGCAAAGGACGATATCGTTCCTTTGTCTAGGCCCACAAACCAAGCAAGAGCCTTTCCTCCTAGGTGAAGAACAAATGATCTCATGTAAACGTCTTCTTCCTTTTTAAAACTGTACTCTGTAGCCAATGCCATAAACCATTCAACATGGTGCAGGGCATTACCATGATCACCCTTGAAGGCATGCCAAAATATCTCTGGTAACTCATCCTAACATCCTGGAAAGTTTGACAAGTTAAGAGGAGCGAAGCCTATTTCCATCTCTACAACAGTTGGATTATCAGGATCTTTAAATTCAAATGGAATACTTCGATTTCTTCGTTAGGACCTGTTATCACACAACTTGTAGTTGTCCCAAAGGTATCCCATCTGGGATGGTAGAGGAGATAGACAACTAAAGAGGTGACCCAAGAGATGCCACGGTTCCCAATGCAAGCTGGGAGTCACGGTAACCGAGGCACTCTTCACTTTAGATCAAGACAAGTCAAGACCAAGGGGGAGGCCCTAGCCAATCAATGAAGATCGACTAACCCAAAGGTTCCTAGGGAAACGTGTAAAAGATGAGTTACGGAAACCAATGAGTTGATTAGATTAGGTGGGCCCAAGAATTAAGTATGGTTGAGGAGGCTTAAAGGTGATAAGTGTTTCAACCAATGAATGAATAGGGCCACCTAATGGATAGATCTAGTACTATGAAAATACACAAGTGGGGCCCACTTCCTTAAAATATGGAAATGGTCCAAATGGGACCCACAAGGTGAAGTTAGGGGTGAGATGGCACTAAGGGGTGTGAAATGATGTAGATCTATGGATCTAGGATGAGAAAGACAACACCCACATATGGGATCTAACAAATGACACTAACCCCAAGGAGTGCGAATTGACCAAAGGAGACTATTGCCTTTAGATGAGGGGGTAAATGGAGTCCAAATGATGCCAAAATGTAGATCGGGGTAGTTAAGGCAATTATCAAAGTGGGTTTTAAGTGGCATGCCCCAATGTGAGCTAGATCTCCATAGATCTAAGATTGAAAATGCATCACCCAATGACCCAAGTGGGGCACAACCCTCAAAATGAGGAATGGGGCCCACAAGGCAAAAATCAAAGAGGTGAAGCACTAGGGGTAGGTTATCAAAGTAGACAAGTGCAAATCAAGTGGGATCTCACCTACCCAAGTCTTGGAACTAGCCCCACTAGCTTCCCTCAAGGCGTGCGACTTCCCTCAAGGAGGCTAATGTGCCCTGGAATATGTGTCAAATGAAGGCCAAATGCCACCAAACTATAGATCCGAATTGCCATGGATGCTATGGAGGTGGGTTCCTTTTATTATCCCCAAAGCCAAGCTAGATCCAAGTAGATCTAGGAAAATATAAAAATGAGGGTTTTGATTTTAAGGGTTTGATGACCAATGAAGAAGAATGGATGGATCTAGGTACATACCTTGAAGAACTTACCTCAATTGCTTGTGGCCACTTTGCAAATTGATAGCATTCCCCTATGTGTATATTCAAGAGTGTGATCTTAGTGCTCCAAGCCAAAACGTCCTCCTCCAAAGATGCCAAATTGTCCTCCTCCTATAAGACAAGATCAAGTGAAACAAGCCAAGTAAGAAAATTATGAAAATGATGAAGAGATGTAATAGAAAGCATCAACTATGTCACAAAGATACAATAATGATACTCCCTGTCACAAGGATCAACCCAAGAGAGAATATGTGGATCCCTCCAACAATAACCCTCTTCAAATCGCCCTCCTCTTCACCAATTCAGCCTCCCTGCAAGAAAACAATGTGTAGCCCCAGGATCCACAATGATACATAGAAGAGATACTGTATATTCAAGTTGAAAAGAATCCACAAGACAAGAGAAGTAGCTCCACAAAGAAGTATTCTATTCCAATATTCAAGAGCTCCAAAGGTGCTTTACAATGAGGGGGGTCTCCTCCTTATATAGGATAATAAAGACCAAAACCCTAGATCTCAAAACCACTTTTTGAAATGAGTGGTTGAGATTAAAAGATCAACAAATATAATCAATGGCTAAGATGAGCCTACAATATATCACATGGATCACTCAAAGAGAGGGTGATGTCATCTCTCAAAAAGACTCATGGAGGGTGACGTCATCACTAGGAGGGGGCTAAAACATATGGGCCCACCTCATAAGACATGGACATGACTCAAGAAGCTCATGGTGGGGCTAGGAGGCATCAATCCTTACTAGCTCATCCCCATGGCACAATAATATAAAATAATGTGTCCAAAATAATACAAATGATCAAATCCTGTCTCCAAAATTGATAGAGACATGTAGTAAAAGGCCTCCTGTGGCCTCTGTGGACCCCATTGACTGATGATATTTGGTTGGAAGATGGGGGGTCACCCTGTAAGACCTCTATGAAAAACAAATGCCAAAACTTTGCCTCAATTGCCCAAATCGAATTCCTCAGTGACCCTTTTATTCCATTTTTAATCCTCCTCGAGAACCGTGAAGCTGCCCAAACTGACACCCAGAGTGCCTGCGCTGTCAAACTGAGCCACCAGGCTATCTAGAAGGGGGGCATAATGGTAAAAACAAGTGGTTGGACCACCCCCTTCCCATACAACGACCTAGGTGAAACTGGCCTCTCATGCCTCTGCTGGACAGGCTAGGAAAACATGCCCAAATCTGGTCAACAAGTGGATAACTGCATCTATCCTTGTCAGAAGTGCCCAGAACTGAATGATAAGTGTTTCAATGGATCCGGAAGACCCAAATCTACTGAAAATGTGTACTCATACACCATGGGTTGACCTGAGGGGTCAACAGTAGGGTCCACCATATCTGGATAGTGCATAATCTGATGATTTGGAAATAATAATAAATTTGCTGAACTGCATCAACCATCATCTGAATCATATGTCCACCATATGGTATCATCAACAAGAGTATGTGGGACCATCAATCATCATCTATAGGCATACATGGTCCACATCATCACGGATCTCAAGAATGACCATATTCAAACTATGTTTGACTAGGTCAAAATATAACCAAAGACAAAATCATATCAATAGACTAAGACATGTTCCTCTAATCATACTCACAGCTTAACTTAAAGTACATCATCATTCCATGGCAGTTTAATACATACAAATATTTAATGTTATTTATACTTTACTTGCACAAGAGCTTTAGTGACAGACGCACCCATTGGACATGGTCTAACTGCTAGCTAAGGGTGAAGGCTAAGACAATGTTGAGCAAGGGGATGACTTGACCAAACTCAACTAGGTGACACTTTGGACGGGGAAAGGGGAAGCTACACTCTGTGCCAAACAAATAACACGGAGAAGGGCTGTGCCTCACAAATGGATAAGTTGTTTAGAGAGTGTTTATTCAACTTAGGCATCATGTCTACAGCAAGCTGATCTAGGTTCATTAGGATCATTTATTTCATTTCATGGCCTTTTTGGCCTACATAACCCTTCGGATTTCAGATGTGCTAAGAAGCGCAACTAGTTGCAGCTTGCATCCAGGGCATGTTTATACATATACAAGGTCAGCAATAAAAGATATAACTTTGAGTAACCATTGCTTTTTGGACCTTTTCCATACTCTTCGAGAAGTATTTTTAGCAGTTCATTGCTATAGCCTTTATTCACGTGTGTTAAGAAACACATTCTAGAATTTTAAGTTCACAGGCTTTCATTGTGCATTTCCAATATAAGTAGTACATGAGCTTTCAGTTTTAGCCAACAAAATCCCAAGTGACTAGGGGGACTTCTGCCAGTGCCAAACATCGGGACAACCGACCAGAATGATTTAGGCCTACAATCCAACTCACCAAAGGCAAGTTCTGTCACCAACTCAGAGCCGAGACACTAAACAAACATGGATGCGGTCCAACACAGAGGTAGTAATGGGGAAGTTCTTAGTATCAAAAAATCAAGAAAGGCAAGTCAAAGGTGAAAGCCAAATCGGGAAGGTCATGGATGGATGGAGTCAAATGAATGTGGTGCCTAAGCTAGCAGACAAGAACGTCAAGGAAGACCATATCTATGCCCATAGGAGGGTAATACAATCGGTGAGTTTTGTCAGAAAACCTAAGTGTGCAAGTAATACATCCATTAACAATTATAACATCATCCAAGATATTCAATTTTAGTTTTAAATAGTACTGCCACATCCTGAATCATATACCAAGCTAATGTTGTGAAGATGACTAAAACAACAAGATAAAAGTCCATAGTCAATAATCAGAAGTCCATAGGTTATATCACATCGTAATAATAATCATCAAAAAGTCATCTGAAACACTTCTGCAATAACATCACTGGGCACTGAACTGAAACTGTATGGAACAAAGGGTCACATCGGTCATCAAATCTGAGCTCCCAAGGCTCAGCCTTGGCACAAGGTCTAACAAAAGTCTGATATAATATACTGCTCTGATCATGAGTGATCTCAAAATACAAGCTCATCATAACTGATCTCTGTAAAAGCAAAGCTCTGAAATGTGCAGATATCTGCTTAGCAAGGATAGTAGCCCTGCTACTATGGTGTGATAACAAGACCATCTTGTTTCTGGCTGTTTCCCAAGCTCTCTTCCCATATATGGTTGATCATGGCCTTTCTTTCATGCTCCTCCATATCACGATCCCATTCTTCACTGAATGCATCGATCAATTGTCTGACTGAAGAAAATTATTTATGAGGAAATCCTTCATACCAATTTTTGACATCCCAGTTGTCCTCTAAGTTGAGAGACAGTAGAAAAAGCTTCATTCTAATATCCTCATGTATGATATTGCTCCCTTGGAGAAATTGCACGAATGCCCAGATATGTGTTGCTGCATGATACTTATATTCATGAAATAATGGAAAAAGTGCTTTCCCACCGTCTTCAATGACACATTGATGTGGATATCCCGGAATGTATGCAAAATCCAATATATCCATCCACAATTCGTAAGAAGATGCCATATCATTTGGCTTCCTTGTCTTTATAGAGTACTTCTGTTATTTTTCTTTAGTTGGACTTGCTAGGAGAGACTTGCCAAGTTAGTTCAACAAATCTCACCAAAGTACCAAAAACAAGGGCGTACCTGAGATAATGATGATTGAGTTCTTGGTGGAGTTGCCAGATAAAACTGTCAAGTTAGTCCTTACAAAATTATAGATATATTGAGCACAAGGATGCACCTTAAGATTTACCAATGTGTCGTTCTTGCACGGATAATTCACCTTGATTGATTTTAAGGTCCTCGACAACGGCACCAAAAATGTTACCAGCGTTGCCAGACTTCACCAAATTCTTTTTAAGTGGAGTTGCCAGGTAAGATCTGCAAGATTAGTGCTAAATAGTATTTTCAAAATACCAATCCAAGACTTACCTCGAGTTTCTTACCAAGTGTCGTTTTGCCAAGGGTGTAAATGACTCCGGATAAACCACTTCAACCTTTGAAATGTCCCCGACGACGACACCAAAAATGTTACCGTTCAAACTAGTAGGGTAGGTTTGCAAGTGAAAGGCAAATAAGAGACTTGGACTGTTGTCACCTTTGTCCAATCTCCTAACTTCTTCGGGATCCAATGTTGTCCCAAGGAGAAAGCCCTTTAATATACCTGCCAAGTAGGTGCCAAATTCCTTCCAAGCACCTTGAAGCATAAATCAATGCCTCTAATGGAGTCAAACATAGAGTAATAGAGAGAGTTAGGATGGTGCTTGTTTAGTAGTTTTGGCAGTTTTGTAGGTCTGTTTAGGGCTAAAAAAGACAGGCTGAGGATTTCATGCCCAAAATTTTAGGGCCGCGAGAATTTAGGGTCAAAATTTTGGGGGTCGCGAGAATTTAGGGCCGCGAGAATTTAGGGCCGCGAAAATTTAGGGCCAAAATTTAGGGGTCGCGAGAATTTAGGGTTCCGAGAATTTAGGGCCGAGGTTTTAGAGTCGAGATTTTAGGGCTGCGAGAATTTAGGGCCGAAATTTTGGGGCCGTGAGAATTTAGGGCGAGATTTTAGGGCCGCAAGAATTTGGGGCCGAAATTTTGGGGTCTCGAAAATTTAGGGCTGTGAGAATTTAGGGGCGAGATTTTAGGGCTGAAATTTTAGGGAGGCCCATAAATTCAAAATTTTTTTATTTTTATTTTTCTTCTGATTTTGATATAAAATTGTAGGCCTAATTCTAACCCCAATTCTACCATGAAAATGCAAGTGAAATTTAACAAAAGTTGATAACTTAGGGTTTTAATTAATGTTACCCTAAACCCTAGCCTTAGAGGAAGGTGACCAACCTTCCTCTTGGAGGTAATTCTCCTTGCTACTAGGTTAGGGCTTTTTGAAACGACCTCTAGGGTTGGTTTCAAGAGCTTAAACTAGGGCAAAGTTGGAGCTCCAAGGCTAAACTTTGTAAAAACCTCCTCTTGGGAGCATTTTTACTATGCAATGAGGATAAAACAACAGGAAAACGCTTTTTTCAAAGAGAATGTATCCCTAGGGATACCATTCAATCATTCAAGATGCAAAATTGAGCTACCATTCATCAAGCAAACCTTAAAAATATAAAAGACTTACTTGAGCATGAGTTATTCCAACCATTCTAGCATCCACACAGCATTAGGAAGACAGATAAAGCATCCAACTTCATCCAAGAGCAAGAATAATCATCCCTCCAAGAGGTGCGTATCACTTCATACGGCCCTTCTAGGGTAAAAGAGTAGCATAATGAAATTTATCCCATAAGTTGTTATGTTCAAATGAAGTGAGGAGAAGTTTATTTATAGCTCTCACACTCACTTTACAAAAATATCCAGGTCGACATGTCTTTTAAAATGTCAATTTGAAATTATAAAATGTCAACTTAAAATTATAACAAAAATAATATAAAATAATCAAATCTATGGGTAACTTGGGGCATTTTCCCCAGAGTTTACCAAAAAATGACTAAAATAGCTAAAAATGATCAAAACACTCCGAACAAAAGGATGGAGTGGCGGGGGGGTGACGTCATGCCCCATCTAACCCCAACAGTAGTGAAAATCCTTCAACGCCCCCCTAATCAAGCAATGCAGTCCTGGAAGAAGGATGACATCATCATCAAAAGACAACCAAGGAAGAGAGGGCGCTGCAGTACCGGAGGACTAGGAGGGTGTGGAAGGTGACCTGGAGGAAAGACATAAGCCTCAGTGCTGAAAGAAGTGCCACCGGAATGATAAAACAAGGTGGGGGTCATGTGATCCAGTGACCTGTTATCACCAATCTTGTAGTTGCCCCTACAGATAGGTCCAAGGTGGATGGTAGAGGGGAAAAGCAACTAAAGTGGTGAACCAAGAGAGCCTTAGTTCCCAAGAGGATGGTTGTCACGCCAACCAAGGCACTCTTCGCTTTAGCTATCAAAGCCAAGATAGCAAAGGGGGAGACCCAGATCTACTCCCGATAGGAGAGATCAACCCAATCACCAGATCAAATCAATCTAATGAAGTACGTAGGGTGACAGGTATGGAACCCTAGAATTAAGGAAGTAGGACCACTGTGGAGGCTTTAGGAAAGGTGTGATATGATGATGAAAGATAACACATAGTGATTCTAGGATTAAGTATGATTCCAGGATTCAAAGCTAGTTTCAAATGGTCAAAATCAACTGCCTTGAGAAACGTGACTCTTAAAACAGGGAAAGTGTCCCAAATCAGAGATCTGACAGTTAGGGCTTTCTAGCTATGCTTGATAGATGGATATGACGGTATCTAAGTGTTCAAGCAACCAGACAGAGATCAACCCACAAGGAAATCTCACAACCCAGGAAAGTCGTGAGCCTTAGGAGAAGGATCATTGCCTTGGAAATTGGGCCAAATGGAGTCTGATGTTCGCCAAAATGTAGATCGGGGTTGTCAAGATGTAAAGCAAGGTGGGTTTTGAAGATCAAGGTCATCCAATGGCTAGATCTCAGTAGATATGAGATTCAAAATGCATCACCAAGTGACCCAAGTGGGGCATAACCCTCAAAATGAGGAATGGGGCCGACAAGGTGAAAATCAACAAGGTGAAGCACTAGGCGTAGGTTATCAAGTGAGAAGAGTGTGAATCAAGTGGGATCTCACCTACCTAGGTCTTGGAACTAGCAGAACTCACCTAACCAAGGAGTGCAGCCTCACTTGGAGAGGCTAAGGTGCCTTGGGAAAGGGGTCAAATGGAAGCCAATCCACACCAAACAATAGATCCGAATTGCCGTGGATGCTATAGGGGTGGGTTTTCAATATCTTACCCAAAAGCCTACTAGATCCAAGTAGATCTGAAAAAATGTAAAATGAGGGTTTCGAGCAATGAAGGTTTTAATGACTTAGAGAAATGGATAGATCATGGAATGAGAAATTTACCTTGAGATCATACCTGTGTGATGGATGAGGTTGCCATGTTGTAAGAGGAATGTTCCTGCAGAGATCAAATGGGAGATCTTTGATTTTTCTTGCTTTGAAATGATGCCCTAGTCCACACGTGCGCCCTCCTCTACCTGTCGAACCAAGGAAATCGATTCAATCAGAATGATCAAGCATGGAGGAAATACAAGCATAAGCAAATGATAACATGAAGTAGAAGGTACTATGACAGTAATACTCCCTGTTACCGACGAAGAAACCCAAAGAAGAGGCAGGGAGAGTCTTCCCCTACCAATGCGTCCTCCTTGAACCAATTCGGCCTCCACCTGTAGATGAAAATACATCGACAAAAGATAGCAAGATAATCTCCAATAACCCAGTGCAAAGGAAGAACAAGTAATTGAACTCCAAAAGCATTCACCATCACAAGACAAGTAGATGCAATAGTATTTTTCTATTCCAATAATCCAGAGCCAAAAGTCCCTTTACAATGAGGAGCTCTCTCCTTTAAATAGGATGGAGAGACACCAAGACCCTAACCACCTTTTGAATGGATGGCTAAGATTAAAAGATCAAAGTGATCCAATCAATGGTTGAGAGGAGCTCAACAATAAAGTACATGGATCAATATAACAATATAACATATCAATGGACCAAATCGCCCTAGGAGAGGGGGTCCCACCAAATGTCAATGAATAAACATAAGATCTAGCTCATGGTGGGTCCAAGGGGTAATTTCTAATACCCTTGGTCAATCCCCATGGCACAATATCAATAAAATAATGCTCTAAGCACCAAATCGTGCCTCTCTGGGAAAGTCGTGAGCCTTTGGAGGCTCCAAAAATCAATATAAAATGCCGAAAGTGATGGGTGTGGGTCCCACTGGAAGCTAAAACTGCTGGAGAAGGTGTGGAAGACATCCCACTCATCATCACAAGTCATTCCATGCCAATCCCTTGCCTCAGTAGCCCAAATCGAATCCCTCAGTAGCCATTTTTACCATTTCTGATCTGCCTTGGGAAGTGTGAAACTGCCTCCTGGAGTGCTTGCGTTGTCAAGGTGAGGCCACCAGACTCTCTGGGAGGGGGGTAATATGGTAATAACAAGTGGCTGGACCACCCCCTCCATGCACAACGCCCTAGGTGAACCTATCAAACCTCATCATTGCTCTGACAGGGCCTCTGATAGGCCAAAACTGCACTAGGATAGCCAACTGAGGCTAAAAATCACTGTAACTGCCTGGAACTGAAAATAGACTGTCTCATTGGATTCAGAGAGCCCAAATCTATCCAAGATGTGTACTCATACACCATATAGATCTCTGCATGATCAAAAATAAATATCCATCATATCCGATAGACCAAATAATAATAATCTGTAAAAGTGCTGAAAAGAACAAATCACCATCATAAGTCTGAAACCACTGCATAGAACCACCCGGTGCCCTGTACCAGACCATATATCATATCTCTGTATCCTTTGAGGTCTACCACCTCATGTCTTGTAGTTGACTTTTGGTCAAACTGGGTTTGACCAAGTCAACATGGGTTTGACCAAGTCAACATGACCCAAAATATAACTCAGGCTATCATCAAACTGCTGCAAGGTGTCAAAGGTTAAAGCATGCTCCACAATTCATTCAAGTAACAATTATAACAAGAAGTAATCATTACTGGCGATCTAAAACCAAATATATAAGGTCATTAATTATTATTATTACTCAGACCAAACTTTCAACACCATACTCACTTCACAGTTGTGGTCAATTTGCTAGTGAAGGGTGAAGGCTAAAAGTCAAAAGGCCAGGCTAAGGGATGACTACTGACTTGACATTGTGACACTTTGGAAATGGAAAAGGGATACACACTCTAACATATGCTGGACAAGCAGTAACACAGAGGATGGCAGTGTCTCACATATGGGTAAGTTGTTCAAAGAGTGCTTATTCAACTTAGGCACCATGTCTACTTTTATAAAAGATGATCCAGTTTCATTAGGATCCATTGATTTCATTTCATGGCCTTTTTGGCCTACATAACCCTTCGGATCTCAGGTGTTCTAAGAAGCACAACTAATCGCAGCTTGCATCCAGGGCATGTTGGTACATATACATATAAGGTCAACAATCGTTTAGATATAGAGTTTAAGAACCATTGCTTTTTGGACCTTTCATTATACTCTTCAAGGAGTATTTTTAGCTTTTCATTGCTCTTGCCCTTTACTCATGTGTGTTGATAAACACATTCTAGAGTTTTACAGTTTCCTGGGCGAATTTACATAAGTTTCCATAAGTAGTACATGAGCTTTCAGTTTTAGCCAACACATCTTAAGTGACTAGGGGGAGTTTGTATCAGTGCCAAACATCGGGACAACCGACCAGAATGGTTTAGGACTACAATCCAACTCACCAAAGGTAAGTTCTGTCACCAACTCAGAGCCGAGACACAAATAAACAGGGAAGCTTATCAAACACAGAGGCTAAAGTGGGGGAAGGTCCTCCATGCCACTAGTCAAGTAGTAAGTCAGGGTAATAAACAAACTGGTAGGTAATGGATGGATGAAGATAGTGAATAATGAGACCAACACTAGCAAGCCAAAGTATGGCGGGAATGATCACCTCTATTCTCCCTAGGGAGGGTAAAACCAATGAGTATGGGTAGTGAACTTTTAAGTCTGAGTGGGGACAATATATTATATATAAAGATACAAATAGGTCCACATATCTATATGATCGCCAGATCATGATACTAAATGCTAAGACATGCTACAAGAATGAATATAAAAGCAATATAACCATAACACCAGAATATATCTGCTGAGTCATATACCTGAATGCACATAATCTGAACCAACATCTGTCCTCTGAAACTGCTGCTGTAACTCTGGGCAACACTGATTGCTCTGTATAAATGGCTAAATGGCTACATCGGTCATCTCTCTGAGTGTCCTGAAACTCAGTCATGGCATGGGGAACAAAATTGCTGTCCATAATAATATCATGATCCATAATAGATGTTCATCTCAGCATCTCAATGTAAGGGAACTGGCTGAAAAGTGTACTGGAATCAGAAAAATAATCTATGGTAGCCCGGCTACTATATATGTGATAACATGACCCACCCCTGGAAACCCTGGACACCAACCTCAGGGCTTCAAGCCCTTTCATGAGGCAGTCATCAATGCCACTAAGCCATAGTACTCGCAGGAGAGGGACCAAAGGATCTGGTGATAACCTCCACTTAGAAAATGCTGGATAACACCCCTCTTGGTCAAGAAAAAAATGACCCTCTCTCCCTGGGGCACATCTGAAGGTGCTCTGTTACTGGTACCACGTAACAGCTATATAGAGGAAAACAAAAGAAAAAGAGGGGGTTCGAGTTTTGAAATAGCCTGACAAGAGGTGATGAAGAACTTGTAAGTTTTGGATACAACAATATATATATGATTGTTCAGAGATCATTTGCATATGAATACAATGTGCCTCTTATTTAACTTTACTGCTAATTTTCTGTTTGAAAGTGGAAGTATTTTGTGCGCTGCATAATTATTTGGTCCCAATATTAATGACTTTTAAGCCTTATTTGTTCATTAGCTGTGAAACTGTTCTGCTTTCTCCCATTCCTTCAGATTATGACGCTGTTATAATATGGAGTATGTGAATTTATGAATGTGTGTATTATCCTTTGTGTATTTAAATTTTGGTAATGAATTAAGTATCAAGCCTCTCTAATTAGTGTTTACAAAGCCTCTGAATTCATGATATGTTACTGTTTTCTTTCAATCCCCTCACCCAAGTTTTAAAAGGCTAACAGAACATTCAACCACTTAAACCTAAATTCATTCCTGATTCCAATTTGTACTTAAATTCCCTAGCTTTGCCCTATAGTAGTCTAGTGCAGACCTTAGGGACAACACCACCTGTGGAGGATCTTTCTTTGTTGGTGGGCCACTTCAAACCTTACCCTTTCGTGCATATGTTTTTGTAATCTCTGCTACCATGCATGTGCCGTTTGACTCAGCCTTTTCGATACATTATGGGGTCATCTGGATTCTAGAGATCATCATACTGGTAGGATGCATGTTAGCTCTGCATGCATCAAATTGTTCTAGATCTAAATGAACGAAACTTTTAGCATTTTCCCTCTTACCATTTGAAACTTGAGAGTCTTGGGGGCTCCTGACTTCCTCCATTTCAAACAACATGTTGAGGGTGTCTTCATGCTGCTCAGAAGCTTCATCTGCTTGATAAGAGGCATATATATAAGCGGTTCGTAGAAATACAACACATCCCTCTTCATTGTGTGGTAGCTTATAGGCCATGTAGTAATGGTTGGTCGATGAGTGGTCTACGGAGTTGTTGCCTGACATAGGTATCGGAGGTCTTTGTAAATTGGGCTTCTTCGCATGATGGAAAGGCTTCTTGTGTTGGAACGATCTTTGATTAGCATGGGCGTTCTGTTGACTTTTCATGTTCTTTTCCATCTTGACTACCTTGTTGCTCAAGTCATGCAATAGCTCAACAATCTTAGTAGGCAATTCTTCTTTATCTGCCTCTACTTCTTCCTTGGGTTCAGAACGTCCTTTGGTTGGTGGATCTTGGATTCTTCTTGTCTGAGGATCAAATAATCTTGCGAGAGGTAGCTGAACTTTTTGAGTAGCCATCATATTCTTATCAATCTTGATTGTAGCGGCCAAGGCAACATCCAAATCGTGTGGTTCCTTTTCCCTAAGCAAAAATGCAAAAGATCCATTAAATGACTTGAAATAATACAACAAAGCCACAATAGAATTGGGTCTAATAGTATTAGGAATCTTGTAATAGAGTTTAAAAAACTGAGCGACGGATACAGTTTCATTTTCCTCCTTGAAGACATAAGAGAACACATCTTGTAGGAAAGAATTATCTTGCTTGTATACCCATTTCTTAATGGATTGTCGTTGGAAAGAGTCCCACCCATTAATATAATTATTTGGAAGTGCTTTGTACCATGCTCGTGCATCCCCCTCCAGGGTCGGCATGAACATTTTCATCACTACATGTTTGTGCTCGACTTCCAAGTCATTGATAAATTTCAAAAAGGCATTGAGATGATCTTTGACCGTAATAACATTGTTTCCCGTGAACTTTGGAAGGCGCTTATGATATTCTCCTGATGTCAAAGCAAGTGGTTGTCCTTGAATCTCAGTTAGATCTAATGGTGCATATACAATTAAAGAAAATTGAACTACTGGAGCAGACATGGTATGAATAGGAGTTGAAATTAAAAAAATGGAAGATGAAAGGGTAGGAGGAACAATTACCAGAATCGACGAATTAATCGAAGGTGCACTTACCACAGTGCTGTTAGAAAGTGGAGAAACAACCTCGGATGTTGATGCAGTGTTGATGCCGAAAGTTATGACCAGTGGAATCCCCGACGTGACTGTCTGTTTATTCCAAAACAAATGCTTAGGCTCATCTTGTTGAAATAATGTAACTTCGAAGAATATTCTACTTGTGCTTTATTATTCCTCTGTCGGGAGATGTCATTACTGTAAAAGGTCATGAGGTAAATCCTCCATTGTAAGTCGGGTCAATAGTACCCAAAAGAGTTTAAAGTAAATATTATTTTGAGTCTCCGTAGAGAGGTTGGCCCAGTCAAGTTAGTGAGGTTGGCCCCATTAGGAAAAATGTCACCCTCACTTAAAGTATAAATAGAGAGTATTAGTCTCTCATTTGCATCATTCTCTCACTCAAGCATTGCGCAAGAAAGGAAGAGGAAGGGTTGCGAAGGAGAAGGAGGATTGTTCTTGGCTCTTGTATTTTGGGTTTAGTCTCTCTTTCTTATGAGACTTGTTCTTTGGTAAATCTATATTGAGGAAGTTTTGCTGGGTTTTCTTCCCCTTGAGGGTTTCCCAAAATAAATTGTTGTGTACCTTGTGATTGTGTGTCTTTCAGAGATCCTCTTTATGCTGCTATTGTGAAAATGTATTAAATGCTCATGAAGTTATAATTTTGTCTTTAGTAGCTTATAATCTTAACACATCTAACACCGGAAACAAACTTTGAGATGGATCAAACCTCAAAGATCTTCGTGATTTATCTAGTATGGATTTGATGCCGTAAACAATGGAGTCGCTAGGTGAGTTTGAAAATAAACCAAATGAAAAAAGCTCATCAATGTCGTTGATATCATGAAGGGATTGACGACGAATCCTTGACAACTATGCCAATTTGTTAGCACAAATTTTGCCACAAACGTAGATATTACTAACTCTGTGGATCAACAATCAGAAATATGTGTTAACTTTTAGGAGAAAACTGCCCAATGTGTCGCTAGCAAACTCCTCTCCGTTTGGGGTGGTGTATGCCAACCTTAGTGGGGCGTCCCTAACTCTTCCTACGTTGCCTTTAACTTGTAGTTCTGCAATTGACGACGAATCCTCGATAATTATGCCAATTTGTTATCACAAATTTTGCCACAAACATAGATATGAATAACTATGTGGATGATGGATCAACAATCAGAAATATGTGTAACTTTTAGGAGAAAACTTCCCAATGTGTCACTAGCAAACTCCTCTCCGTTTGGGGTGGTGTATGCCAACCTTAGTGGGGCGTCCCTAACTCTTCCTACGTTGCCTTTAACTTGCAGATCTGCAATAAAACACAATACAACAACAACAAGAAAAGATCTTTGGTCTGCGATTGAACAACCAAAGAGGTTACTATAATTGATTTTATAAATATTGGTGGAATTCCCTTCAACATTAGCTTTAACAAGAAATGGAAAGAATAGAGATTGGAAGCGCTTATAAATAGCAGATTCTACCCATATAAAAAGGCTGAACTGTGAAGCCTTCTATAACATTACACAAAAACCCATCAAAATTCCATTAAACTTCGAGAGTTGGATACAAGCATAACAAAGCTTTATTCTGTATAAACCAAAAGTTTGATTGCACCAAAGAGACAAATACAGAACCGGTACAATGATGTTTCTTGCACAAGAATATAGAAGTTAGAAGAGAAAGGAGAGAACATGAAAGAGTAGGTTCCTGATGAAGAAAATCCAATCCCCAAACCATAGCAACCCTTTCCTTTTAAAGAATACTCCAATGTGCACTGATTAACCTGAGGTAGGGATGCGTTGGAGTCAAGTGGAGACACCTGTGGTTTGACTGCTGATGAACTACTGTTAAGAGACCCTGTGCCTTGATCCTCTGGAGATGCACCGGAGTGAAGTAATGATGGAGTAGAGTGATGACAGGTAAGAGCCTTGTTAACTGGGTGAGAGGCTAAGTGAAGTAAACCATTCGCTTAGTCCATGTGAAGTCTTCTCTCATGCGCTCTAATTAACTTAATGAAGGAGTGGGGTGGAGATGCCATGCACATTGCCGGAGTGGAGATGAACTTAAAACGAACTGATGTGAAGTGGAGAGTGAACCAATGATGCACTTTAGTTAGACTAGTTGAGAGTGTAGTCTAGAAATTCATGCGAACTAGTCTTTCTCGGGGTAGCTTTGAGTTGAGTGGCAATGAGATGGAGAGAGAGGATAATGTGCTTTAGGTAGACTGATGGTTGACTGAGGTGGAGGTGTAAGAGTGCTGAGTTAAGTGAAGATACTTTGAGTTAGATTATGAGTAAAGTGAGAGAAACCCATGCACACTAGAGAAGTAAAAGTAAATTGAGAGTAATTGCAGATGAATTGATGTGAAGTGCTCCTTTTCAGTCTACTAAGGAGGGTGCTTTAGTCAACTAATATAGACATCCAATTAACTCACCCTGATGCCACCTCACTCCCTTATCCATGCAAGCGAACTAGTTGTCTCCAGTTGACCAAGGCATGTGCTTTGATAAGTCATGAAATCCCTCAGTGAACTCAAGTGCTTTCTACATCACTGCTGACTCATGTAGGTGCCCAAATCTTGCCACATGTCACAACCAGAAGCTGCCACATGTCATTATCCGAGACTGCCACATGTTACACATGCATGACCCATTGCTAAAAATAGAAAATTGCTCGCATGTTTGAATATTTGGCATGCAAAAACATGTATGTTCATGCATGCCCCTGAAAGTGCCATGCAAATCCATGCAAGTAAATCCTAATTGCCAAAAATAAAAGTATCATGCATGTCATCCGAAAAAGGCTCATTGGAATCCTGAGCTCGCGAGGATGCCGAAAATGTGATCACCCCTGACATGCAAACTTCTGAACCATGTGTCTCTTAAAATATAAGAGTACTACCAAAATAGTAACTCTCCCAAATCTGACGAAAACTTGTGAACTATCTGTCTCTGAATCAGGAAGACATCACTGAACCAATCCTATACCTGAACTCAATGGGAACCAATCCTAGCTCAAGGTAAGCCGTCTCTGGAAATATTGTCTGAATACCATCCTAATGGAATGTGTTGGCCCTTCACCTTCCAAATTGCTAAGGGGTAAATCTGGGGGTTAACATGTTCATAACTCTATCTTACATTGCCTAAGTAATTTTGTTTTTATTTTCTGGAAATGTTCATTTGGTTGGATGCTTAACTACAATGGATAATTCACATAATCATTAACTGAGTGGTAATAATTTCTGGAATTTCATTTATGCAATTTTTGTCAAGTTCTATCTTTCTGTTTGCGTAAAGCTCATGTGATCATTTTTCTTTCATGGATCAATGGATGTTAAAGGCAATGTTATTGAATAATCTCAAGTTTTGCCATTTAATCATAAAGACTTAAACACCAAACTTCGAGAAGTGATTTTGGTCACTTTAGTAAGTTTGGTTATCCTAATGAATTTGGGTGACACCTTTTTTCATAGATTTTTCTCTCAAGCAAGGCCTCATTCAAAGCCTTAACTTAAAAGATCTCTAAGGAATAAGCATAACTTGTCTCTTAAGCAAATTTGTGGTTACATGTTACACATGGCATTTGCCTTATTAGCTTGAGGATTTTGTTTTCAATGTCTCATGGTTTATTGTTGATATCTATTTTTCACACTTGCTTTTGGCTAATGTTCATGGCTCATGCTATTTCATACTCTTGAACAAATGTTTTCTAAGTGTTTGATCTATTGATATTTCACATCTTGAATGATTACATGCCTATTTGGGAAATCAACTAACACACATCACACATCATAATTAAGTTAATCTCATTTCCCTTAGCTCTCTCTAAACCAAATCTAATCAAACCTAGGGAAACTCCCCTTGGCCTTGAGAGCTAGTCTAAAATAGGGAAGTTAAGCATTGAGGTGATAGTGGTGCTTTCTTTTGAAGATGCACTTGATAGCACTAATGGATGAAACTTTTCTGGTTATGTTCTAATCCTAGTTGTAACAGTAGGTAAAGGGTGTAATAGACTTGAAGCTTTCTGCATAGGGGTCTTTTGTTACAACTTTTTTAATAGGAAGATCGAGAAAGAATTTTTGAGAATGGCCCTTATTTTCTATAGTATCTACATGACCATACTTTGATATGCCATTTTTTGGGCATAATGCTCTCAAAATACAATCTTTGATGGTGGACAATTCGTAAATGACAGGTGATGGGTGAAATAGACTTAATGTTTGTGCACAAGTTTTTTTTGTTTCAATTTTTTTAATAAGTAAGATTGAGAAATAATTTTGGAAGATTGCCCTTATTTCCTTAGCTCAATTAGTTTGCATGTGCAATAATGGACTGATGGTGATGACCATTCCCATGAGGATCTTCCCAAAGTTCCTGTCTGGGTTAGATTGTATTTGCTTCCATGGGAATTTTGGTATGAAGATGCTCTTGAAGGTATTGGGCAGATATTGGGAGCATTCATTAAAACCTCAAAGATTACAAGAGAAAAGATATATGCTACATATATGCAAATTTGTGTGTTAATGAATCTATCTAGTCCACTTCCCAAGTCCATAGTTTTATAGTATGGTGACTTTGAATGGACTCAACCTTGGGATTATGAGTAGCTACCATTTAAATGTTGGACATACCATTAAGGACACGTCCAACAAACATGCAAATAATTAAGAAAATCAAGAAGAGAAATTAGCAGTGGCAAGTTCTTAAGAAGTTCTATTCACAGGAAAATAAATTTAATTTGTTGACACCATTTTTGCCTACACAAATTTGGGTGTTAAGTTCTAGCATATATTCATGGATATTATATGAGGTGAGCTCACCATTATAGAATTCACCATTTGACATTGATGGTTCGTGAACATTGTATGGAGTGGACTCAACATTAGAGAGTTCACCATTCAATGATGACAATTCATGAGTACCATGGCCATGGGGTTATTGTAGAGCTTTATTCCAACATGACCTTGTTCTAAAGTTATAATATATGAGTTTGGAGATTATCTAGAGATCAATATTCTTGGAGATAGCACATGTGCTATTTTTAGTAGGTTTCATGTCCAGGCTTCTAGAGATCTATTTTTAGCAAGCTTCCATTTTAGGTTTTCATAGATCTATTTTTAATGAGATTCTAATTTAGGTTTCCAGAGATCTATTTTTAGCAACTTTCGTCATGCTTCAGATTTGAGATTCTAATTTAGGTTTCCAGAGATCTATTTTTAGCAACTTTCGTCATGCTTCAGATTTCCATTCATACCTTGGAGGATGCATGGGGGGATGAGGATAGTTAGATCAACACTTCCAAATTCTTGTTTCCAATAAAATTTTTAGAAACCCAATCCTTTTAGCAGCAAATGACAGTTTTGGAGACCCAACATTGAGTTATTGAAATGGGCATTTTAACATTTTCAAGATTTACAATATTGGAAATTTTGTATTTTTAGAAATTTTATCTTCTTTTACATGGAAAGTAGATTTAGATGCCCATTGGAGAGATGAGCATGGTGTTCTATTTGTGTGAGGTTTTGGGCTACTTTTGGCCTTGGTCAAACCGAGTCTAAAAATATAAATTTGCCGTGTTCAGAGTTGATCACATTTCTAATATTGAGTCAAAATTCAAATATGGGGGTGAACTTTGTTGGCAAGTGGAGATTGTCTATTTTTGGTTTATTTTCAGCAATGAGATTTTTTGCGATTTGGTGCTATTTTTAGAGACCCAATATTGCATATAGCAATTGGGTCATGTTTCATGCCATTTCGAGAAATTTGTTTTTTGGTCAAATTTTTCAGGGTTTGGATAACTTTGGAGCAATCTAAGAGACACTTAGTGTGCCTTATTACCCCTCATTGTATGAGCGTTAATCTAGTTGCAAATCTCTTCGAAGCAGATGATTGTGAAGACTTCCTTTAAAGTCCGGATCTTGACACAACATGATTAGTTGCACATGGTCTAGAGTTCCTTGAAACACGTTTATCGAGATACATTTTTCAAATTTGCATGGTGGTCAAAGTAAAGATTAAAAAATACTTTTCCAAAGGGGACACTATCATGTAAATCTTGATCACATTTTGTGACATGAAGTGAAGGGTTATTTTATATAAATCCTTAATTGTATGAGTGGAGCACCAATTCTCCTAGAAAAATGGTGGGTGTAGCTCTTTAGGATTAAGGGGGGGGCACAATCCCTAAAAATATGGTGGGTTGTGTTACAAAACTTGAACTAGCAGGTAAGTTAAAGCTCCAAAGAACATAGCTAACCCAACTACAACCTAGAGGTGTAACCCACTGTCACCTTGACAACCACCTCTTTGCACTTCTGATTGGATCTTCTTCAACTCGAGGGGGCTTCCCTAGATATGATTTCTAGGCTATGGCAATGAGGGCACACGGTGATTTCAAAGAGTTAGCCTTAGCAAAACTTGAGGTATTTCTTTGTAGTATAGGTTATTGAAGGACCATGAAGACCAATGCCAATCCCCAGGGCAAATGGAGTCTCAAGATAATTCCCCCCAAGGGCCTTGTTATCACATATATAGTAGCCGGGCTACCATACATTATTTTTCAGATTGCAGAGCACTTTTCAGCCAGTTTCTTTACATTGAGATGATGAGATGAGCATCTATCTATGGATCACTATCAGATTTTGGACAGTGTATGTATTCCCCATGCCATGACTGAGTCTCAGGACACTCAGAGAGATGACCGATGTAGCCATTATACCATTTATGCAGAGCAGTCAGTAGTGCCCAGAGTTACAGTAGCAGTTTCAGAGGACAGATGATGGATAAGAAAATGAGCATTCAGGTATATGACTCAGCAGGTATATTTTGTTGTCATGGTTATATTGCTTTTATATTCATTCTTATGGCATGTCTTAGCACTTAGTGTCATGATCTGGCGATCATATAGATATGTGGACCTGGTTGATCTTATTATATATATTCTACTGTCCTTCCTCAGACTTAGAAGTTCACTATTCATGCTCATTGGTTTTACCCTCCCTAGGGAGAATAGAGGTGATCATTCCACCATACCTTGGCTTGCTAGTGTTGGCTCCATTATTCATTGTCTTCATCCATCCATTGCTTACCTTTTAGTTTATCACCCTGACTTACTACTTGACTAGTGGCATGGAGGATCTTTCTCCACTGTAGCCTCTGTATTGGATGAGCTTCCCTGTTTATTGTGTCTCGGCTCTGAGTCGGTGACAAAACTTACCTTTGGTGAGTTGGATTGTAGGCCTAAATAATTCTGGTCAGTTGTCCCGATGTTTGGCATTGGCTCGAACTCCCCCTAGTCACTTGAGATGTTGTTGGCTAAAACTGAAAGCTCATGTACTACTTATGGAGACTGATAAATTCGCCCATGGAAACTAAAAAGGGCAAGAGCGATGAACTGCTAAAAAAAATACTCCTCGAAGAGTATAAGAAAGGTCCAAAAAGCAATGATTCTTAAAAGTTATATCTAAACAATTGCTGACCTTATATATGTATAAAAACATGCCCTGGATGTAAGCTGCAACTAGTTGTGCTTATCAGCACACTTGAGATCCGAAGGGTTATGTAGGCCAAAAAGGCCATAAAATGAAATTGAATGATCCTAATGAACCTGGATCAACTTGATGTAGACATGATGCCTAAGTTGAATAAGCACTCTCTAAACAACTTATCCATTTGTGAGACACCGCCATTTCCTGTGTTGTTGCTCATTCAGTATATACTATGGTGTGTATTCCCTTTCCCATATCCAAAGTGTCACAATGTTAAGTCAGTCAGTCACCCTTTGGCCTAGCCAGTTCATTTTTAGCCTTCACCCTTCACTAGCAAATTGATCACAACTATGAAGTGAGTATCGTCTTGAAAGTCTAGTCTGAGTCATAGTAATAACTAAGGACACTATATATTTGTTGCTAGATCGCCAGTAATGATTACTCTTTGTTATAATTGCTATTTGAATGAGTTGTAGAGCATGCATTAACCTTTGACACTTTGCAGCAGCTTCTGATGGTAGTCTGAGTTATATTTGGTCAATATTGACCTGGTCAAACTTAGTTTGACCAAGGTCAATCACAGGACATGAGGTTATTGGACCTTATGATGACACAGATAGATGATATATGGTCTATGTACATGTACATGATGGTTCTATGCATCAGATACAGGTTTATGATGATGATTGATGGTTTTCAGCATTATTTGATCATTTACAGATTATTATTATTTCACCTGTTCCGGTATATTGGATATATTATATGATCATGCAGAGATCTATATGGTGTATGAGTACACATCTTGGATAGTTTTGGACCTTCTGAGTCCAATGAGACAGTTTGCTTTCAGTTCCGGGCAGTTACAGTGATGTTTGAACCTCAGTTGGCTCTCATAGTGTAGATTTGGCCTGTCTGAGGCCCTGTCAGAGCAGAGTGGGTTTTTATTTGATTCACCTAGGGCGCTGATGATGGAGGGGGTGGTCCAGCCACTTGTTTTTACCATATAACCCCCCTCCCAGACACACTGGTGCCCTCACCTTGACAACGCAGGCACTCCAGGAGGCAGTTTGGGGCAGGTACACACTTCCCGAGGCAGTTTGGATTGGTAGAAATGGCTACAGAGGAATTCGATTTGGGCTACTGAGGCAAAGTTTTGGCATGGGATGATCAATGATGATGAGTGGGATGTCTTCCGCACCTTCTCCAGCAGTTTCAGCTTCATCGGGGCCCACATCCATCACTTATGGCATTTTCTGATGATTTCTGAGGCCTCCTAAGGCCCACGATTTGTCCATAGAGGCATGATTTGGTACTTTGATGACTATTTTACTATTATTGTGCTATGGGGATTGACCAAGGGTGGCTAAAATTACCCCTTGGACCCACCATAAGCTTATTGTTATATTTTGTCATCATGATTTGGTGGGATCCCCTCTCCTAGGGCGATTTTGTCCACTTATGGTTATATTTTATGGTTGATCCATGTATTTTATTGTTGAGCTCATCTCAACCATTGATTAGATCTTTTGATCTTTTAATCTTAGCCACTCATGTAAAAAGTGGTTAGGATTATGGTCTCTCTCCATCCTATTTAAGGAGAGAGCCTCTTATTGTAAAATCATCTAGAAATTTTTGACTCTTGGCTCTTGGAATAAAATTTCTATCTTTTGGAGTACATGCTTGGGTTGGAGTGGATGTTGGTTGTTTTGATTGTAAATGCTTTTGTCCATTGCACTGGAGGATCTATTGTAGCTATCTTGCATATTTGCCATATCTTTTTACAGGTGGAGAAGACTTCTTCAACAAGTGCGAATTGGTGGGGAGGCTTGCCCTTCAAGCTTGGAGGAGGACGTTTTGGGTTAAACAGGGAGTGGTTTTGTCTTTGCACCAACTATTCTTTGCTTATCTCTTTCTTGCTTGTATCTACCTTCAACATGTTAAACTGATTGATGCTTTGCTCCTTGGTTTTGACAGGTTAGAGGGACACATATATGGCTTGGAAAAATCGATTTGGCAAGAGGGCTTCAAAAATTCTCCATTTGATCTTTGGCAAAAGTAATCCTCATCTCAACTAGCATTCATCTCTTCATCCAAGTATGCTCCAAAGGTATGATCTTCTTCTTTGAATCATCCATAATTTCTAGATCATAAAAACCCTAATTAATCAAAACCCTCATTTTGGTTTTTCTTAGATCTACTTAGATCTAGCCTTGCTTTTAAAGAGATATTAAAAACCCACCTCTATAGCATCCACCCCTAGTTGGATCTATAGTTTGGTGGTGATTGGGTTAAAATTGACACACTTTTCAAGGCAATATAGGCCTCTTGAGGCAAATCGCACTTCCTTGGGAGAGGCTTGTTTGGTTAGATCTAGCATATGGGTAGGTGAGATCCCACTTGATTTGCAATATACATATTTGATAACCTACCCCTAGACTCTTACTTTGGTGATTTCTACCTTGTGGGCATCATTCCACATTTCAAGGGATTAAAACCCCATTTTGGACTACTTGGCACCTTAAAACTCAGATCTAGTAAATCTAACCCTTGGATTGTCTTGATTTTCAAGATCCACATAGATCATTGCCTAAACTACTTGGATCTGCAATTTGGTGGCCATTGGACTTGTGTTGACACACCTTTCCCACCTTTTAGCCCTCCTTGAGCAAGGTCGCACTTCCTTGGGTGACTGAGTTTGCCCACTTTGAGGACGTGGGTAGTTGAGATTTTTGTGGATTTGGAAAGAGCATAATTTGAAACCTACATCTAGTGTGTCATTTTGTGACGATCTGCCTTGGGGGTAGCATTCCTTGTTTCAAGGGATTGTGGTCCACTTAAGGTCATATCATGAAACATTAGATCTAGAAAAATCCAACCATTATATCTCAATTAGCCCACTTGATTTGCCTGCTAGGTGTCCCGATCTGCACTTTGACATATCATTTGACTCCATTAACCCATCCAACAAGGCACTAGTCCCCCTTAGGGAAGTCGCACTCCTTGGGAATTGTGTCAAACCTTAGATCCCATATGTGGGTATTCCTAATTTCAACTTAGATCCATAGATCTACTCATTACATATCCACTAGTACCAATTGCATCCCTTAATTTCACCTTGTGCGTCCCATTTGAACCATTCACATATCTCAAGAAAGTAGGTCCCACTTGTGTAACACATGGTACTAGATCTTGTCATTATAACTAATCATGTGGCCTAAATCATATATTGGTTGAAACACTAATCATCTCTCAAACCACCATCAACCATACTTTAACTTCTATGTCCACTTAACCTTGCATTGGTTTTCGTAACTCATTATTTACTTATCCCTGGGAACCTTTGTTTGGGTCCAATCATCTTTGATTGGTAATAGGGTCTCCCCCTAGGTCTTGATTCATCTAGATCTAAAGTGAAGAGTGCCTCGGTTGACGTGACTCCCACCTTGCATTGGGAACCGTGGCATCTCTTGGGTCACCTCTTTAGTTGTCCATCTCCTCTACCATCTCGGATGGGATACCACTAGGGGCAGCTACAAGTTGTGTGATAATAGGCCTTGTTCATATATTTTTGGCTAGAATCCCAACACAACACTAGAGAATTCCTTGTCCCAAATTGTCCAAGCTTCATGCAAAATTTCACCAAGGTGTGAAAATTTGAAACTTAATGCAGATTAATGTTCTTTTAACTCCTTTTTCTTTTATTTAACTTAGATCTGAAATTCTTCAATCACAAATACTGAAATAGAATGCAACAGAACAATAGCGAGTGCAGTAGAACACAAAATAACACAAGCACACAAGATTTATCCCGGGGAAACCCAAATAGGGAAAAAACCCCAGCAAAAGACCTTCTTTATTGTGTATGAAATTTGAATTGATTATTGATATCCAGGTATAAACCCTTGACAGGGTGCTATTGTACAAAAAATACCAGGGAGAGAGGATGACTGGGGACAAGGAGCCTTGATACTGACTGAAACTTGACTGCATGCAATTGCTAGGAGTTGGATTTGAAGCGCCTTGAGCTGAAGAACAGAGATCTAATGAGAGCTTGACTGATCTGGACCTTAAGGAGGCTAGATCTGAACTTTACTGCAATTTTCTGCAGTCCTAAGATGAAGCTGTAGAGCTGATCTTTGAGTGGCTTGATCCAGGTGTTAAATTGGTCAAACCCTAGGGTGCTCACTTGAGAAAGATGCGCCTTCGAGAGTAGATTCCAGATCTACTTAACGCCTTGAAGGCTGTGCATAAAATCCTGACTTTTACCCTTCTTTGTCACTTTGCTGTAACCTGCAATTTTCTGTAGATTTCTGTAGAATCCTGACGTGATAATCTTTTGCTAGATCTCTGTAGATATGTGCTCAAATCACTGAGCATTCTTGAGAGAATGATGTGCCCAGGAGAGGCGCACTAAATGGTACTGGAATCACTTGATTTGGATACCGGATGGAGGAGTTATGAGCTCACAAAGATCTTGCTGTAGAAATCTTTGTGCTGGAAAATTTGCTGCAGAAATAGAATTGATAATGTGAAATGTTCTTCTTTTGTCTTTTTATGCTTTTGGCCCAGATCTTCTAGAAGGTTCCAATCCTTATCTTTTTTTTTTTGGCTTAGTCAATCTTCTTGAAGGCTCCAATCCTTATCTTTTTTTTTTGGCTTAGTCAATCTTCTTGAAGGCTCCAATCCTTATCTTCTTTTGGCTTAGTCAATCTTCTAGAACCCTCAAGGGGTCATTACCTCAAGTTGTTAACTTGTCTAGGCTAGGAGATTCGTCCCCCTAGTTCTAATTGCTCATTGACACTTTAATACATTAATGCCCTTATAAACTTAAGCTCAACTTAGGCTTTTAGCCTTAATAATACATCATTACATTTCAACTAGTCTCTAGGACTAAGAACATCACATGACAACACTTGACAAGACTCAACAAAGGCTCAACAAGACTCTTACAAGGACATCTTATCACTCTCTCAACCTGCATGGTCCACATACCTGCTTTTACATCATATACTTTATATTCAATACATCAATAAGAAGGGCTTTCCCATGTGGTCATTTGGCTCTACAACTTGTTCAGTTACTGGAGTAAATCAAGCTAGGAGGGGCCAGGTCCTAGGAGATCACATCACAGCAAGACAAGGAGGCCATCACACATAACAGTCTAGCTCACACACATAACAGTCTAGCTCACAAGAATTTTACTTTCGTCCTAACTCTTGCTAGACTCTGCCTTGACTGTTGCTATAAAGCTCACAAGGCTTTGCCTTGTATTTTGCACATGGCTCACCAAACATCTAATCAACAACTCGTTCATCCCGACTCTTGTCAATGCTCACAAGGCTTTTACTTTCACCTTGAATTTTGCCATGACTCAGAGGATTTGTTGATTCTCCAAATCTTCTTGGCTAGCCTTAGCGTGGCCATTTAAGGCCTCTCGTTGGAGAATGACTTCTGATGCTTCTATATTCAACACTCCCTCTCAGTGAGGAAGGCATTCTCAGCAACTCCAAGCTTGCCTCTCATGTACACAAATTGTTTGGGTGGCAAGGGCTTGGTCAGGATATCTGCTACCTGCTCTTTTGTTGCTATGTACTGTAGCTTGATAATATTTCTTTGGACCATTTCTCTGACATAATGATACTTCATGTCAATGTGCTTTTTCCTTTCATGAAAAACAGGATTTTCTGCTAGCTTTAAGCAACTTTGATTATCACAATGAATAACTGTAGTCTCCAATCGATTTCCATACAACCTAGAAATTAACTTTCTGAGCCAAACTTCTTCCCTGCATGCATCACTTGCTGCAATATACTCAGCTTCTGCTGTGCTATGGGCAACGAACCCCTGTTTTCTGCTGGACCAAGAGATCATAGCTGATCCAAGACTGAAGCAGTAACCTGTTGTGCTCTTTCTGTCTAGTGGACTTCCAGAAATATCCCACCACTAGATAAGTAGCTTAGACCACAAGTGATGGTCCCCTTCAAGTATCTTAGTATGTGCATCGCTGCTACCCAATGCCTTTGTCTAGGCTCAACCATAAACTGGCTCAATGCGCTAACTGCATAACATATGTTAGGCCTAGTATGAACCAAGTACAAAAGTGATCCAATGAGCTACTACCTGTACATGTTGGGGTCAACTGGATCTGAACCTATATCTGAATCATGTAGCTTTCTAAGGTTTGTAATCATAGGTATTGTCATAGTTTTACATTCAAGCATGTGAAACCTTTTCAAAACATCAACTAAGTATTTACCCCGTACCAGGAAGATTCCATCTTTGTTTTGCCACACTTCCAATCTAAGTAGCCATGGTACTCGTACCGGGGGGGTCGGGCACGTGTACCAGTATTGGGTACCCGTACCGCCGTACCGGGTACGGGAACGGGTACCTTTGGGAGTACCTTCAAAGTACCCAGTACTTCACCTAAGTACCTGGTACTTAGTTACTAGGATGAGGGTACTGGTACTTCATAAAAAGCCCAAGTACCTCGATTTTGGGTACTCCGTGGGTACTTCCGGCCCTAATATTTGACCCTATAGACTTGAAATTCCATTTGGGTACTCCGTGGGTACTTCCGGCCCTAATATTTGACCCTATAGACTTGAAATTCCATTTGGGTACTCCATGGGTATTGGGTATCCATACCGGGGGGTCAGGCACACGTACTAGTATTGGGTACCCATACCGCTGTACCGGGTACGGGAACGGGTACCTCTGGGAGTACCTTCAAAGTACCCGGTACTTCACGTAAGTACCTGGTACTTAGTTACTGGGATGAGGGTACTGGTACTTCATAAAAGCCCAAGTACCACGATTTTGGGTACTTCGTGGGTACTTCCGACCCTAATATTTGACCCTGCAGACTTGAAATTCCATTTTTTTATTGGATTTGAAGTGATTAGGGGCTATGGCGATGGTGGGGCCCTCTCCCACGTACCTAAAAACTCAGGCATAAGGCTCATTAAGAGCTCAACACAACCCCTTCATTTCGTTTTGTCTCTGCTGTTCATTCGCTGAATCGCTGTCAAGTTTGGAGGCCGCTGTCATTTGTGAATCGATACCTCCCTCTTTTTCACTGTTCAATACTACTATTTAGTCTTTAATGTTCATTGTTCATGCATCACGATTCACTACTGATTAGTGATGGTAAATAATTAATAAATTTACTACTATTGCCGTCTATACAAATTAAGTGCAATCATAATGAATAATAAAAAAATACAAGTATTTATTTCTGTAACATATTTCTATCTTTGAAATATTAAATATTAAACAGAAGGTAAAGATTAAAGATTGTTTATTGATGTGCTTTGAGGAGGATTAAAGTCATATATGAATAGTGCCAACCTGTTCTGTGACACAGTGCTGCCATAACAGTGATGAATAGGTCTGAAAGTAGTGATGCATAAGGTCCCTTACTGCTGAAAACAAGCTACTTGAAAAAGCTTTTAACTTTTAAGTATGGAAATATACTACAGGAATTATGGATGTATAATCTGCTACAGAAGTTCTCCAACAAGATCCTAGTCAGTCCACTTCTCATGGCAAGTATCAGGAACCTATGTGATAAATTGTGACTGATCTTATTCTTTGAGATTCCAAACCACAGAGTCTCCTCTACCTGATGCATGATGGTACTCATTTTCATCATTTGACTTCATGAAAACACACGAAAGGTCCTTGAAATCGAATTGCAATCCTGATCAGCTGTGATGTTTACTTGTAGTTGTTTTATGTTTAGTATTTGACTATTTTCATTTGACTATTTTGTATTTTTGATTTAGTGTTTGGAAATATGGCAAATGTCATTTGTCAAATTTTGGATGTAGTATGACAATGGAGTCATGGACATATATCATGTTGATGATTCATATCAATATCAATATTATATATGTAATTTGAATTAATGTGCAATGCCAATGTCAAATGTGTGTTACTTGTTGAAAACTTAATGTATATAAACTTGAAAATTCTATATTATATATAGAAAATTTAATATATTAATATAATATAAACTTGAAATATATATATATATATATATATATATGTCTACAGTACCCCGGCATACCCAAGTACCATATTTCAAAAAGTGGCATACCCATACCCGTACCCGTACCGGTATCCGTCCCAGTACCTGAGTACCCTGGCTACTTAGCTTCCAATCCTAGGAAGTAATGCATAAGTCCAAGATCCTTCATTTCAAATCTGTCAGTCATCTCCTTTTTACACCATTCAATCAAATTATCTTCTCCAGTGAGGAAAAGATCATCAACATACAAAACTAGAATGAGGGGCTGATTCTTAATAACCCTGAGATACAAATTTGAGTCAGCATCACTCTTTTGAAATCCCAAATCTTTGAGAAAATTATCTATGGTGTCATACCATACTATGGGAGCCTGCTTAAGGCCGTACAAAGCCTTTCTTAGCCTGCAAACATTTGAGTCCCTGCTATGCAATACAAACCCTTCAGGTTGCTCAACATAAATCTCTTGTTCTACTTTGCCATTTAAGAATGCAGTCTTAACATCCATTTGATGCAATTTCCAGCCAAATATGGAAGCTAAAGTGATAACTAAGCGAATAGAAGTATACCTGGCCACAGGAGCGAATGTCTCATCATAGTCAATACCTTCTTTTTGTGTAAAGCCCCTGGCAACAAACCTTGCCTTGTGTTTTTCAATACTTCCATCTGCAACATGCTTTATTTTATATATCCACTTGGAAGACACAATGGATTTATTAGCAGGTCTTGGTACAATATCCCATACATGATTTTTCATGATTGACTTATATTCTTCAAGCATAGCATCCTTCCAAACCTGTAACTTATCAGCCTCTTCAAAAGTAGAAGGTTCAGAATCGCTGAGATTGCTAACAAGTGCCACATACCCACCAAACCTATGAGGTCTTTTACTTTCTCTAAAGGTCCCTTTAGGTGCAGCAACTCTTTCTGCTTCTTGGAGGGTTTGTTTATATCAGGATGACTTTCTTTTGGCTGGAGGTTCCTCAAGTGACCTTTCCTAGGTTTCTACTGGTTCTAGAGGAAGATCATGATCCATTGGATCATCTTGATTTTCCGCCCTCTAACTATCTGAACCTGAACTTTCTGCTGTGGGAGAAGATGGCTCAGTTTCTGTTTCAAGCTGGAGTTCTTTAGGTTTTCTGAACGCAGCTTCTTCATGGAAGGTTACATCACGACTAACTTCAATGTGCCTTTGACTAGGGACATAAATCCTGTAGGCTTTGGATGACTCGCTGTTACCGGTTGAACTAGCAGGGCTAGCCTCCGATGACAAATATGAGGGAAGTGACCACTGTCACCTTAGCCAATTCCCTAACTTCTTCGGAGAATCGGAACCTCCAAGGGGAAGAGCCCTTGTGTGGCCTGCAATATAGCTTAGCACAAGAATAGCTATGTCTTCTATGACAAAAATATAAATGACCAATGCCTTGGTTATGCCAATGAAGAAGACATACTATACACTTAACATACCCAATCAGTGTGTGAGCAAAAATATTCAATGACAAGTTAGGATTGCAATATTTAACACCATAAGATATGTATCGTTAGTCAACCATAGAAAAATCAACACCAATAATAGGTCAACGAGTAACAGTGATCATGCATCAATGTTTACCATTCAATAGACTAGTGTAGATTACCAAACACATGAAAAAGTGTAATTCACTGATCACAATTAAGGCCAATGCAAACCCCAATGTGTTATCACTTAGAAGAAGCCAAAAAGTATTTGTTTCAGATATGCATACAGAGATGCTTGGCACAGTATATCAGCAGTAGTGAAAGTGTTAGTGATATCAACCAATGAGATACAATGTATCTTAAGAGAACCAGAAAGTAGGAGTATGAATAGTATAATTCATGCTTAAGCCAGCTTCACTTTCTATCAATCAAGTAGCAAACAATAAGCTCAATCACCATATGTTTAGCTGCTTAGCTAGTTAGCAACAGCAAATATCGCAGTGGTTTCAACATCTATTTATAATAATTATAAACCAAAAAAAACCAATGAACAGTATGACTTGCACTTTGAACCAATTATACCATAACTTTTATGCCCCAAACTGCAAGTTTGTTAGACTTATATCAGTATCCAATTATACTATGTGTCAGACCATGTGGAAGAGGAATAACAGCAGTGAGGTGTCCAATTTGTAACAACAGAGATTGTGAAGATGTAGACAACGTAACCTCAGACTTTGACCACTCTATTTCATGCAAGAATGCAGATTTTCAGACTGTAATAATATGGTTTCAGACCTCTTTTAAACAAATTTTAGACTTTCATTTTCAACGTATAAGACCACAATTAGCACATAAATTTGTAAAGATGCTTAACCTTGGAATTTGTATGTATGTGCAGCTGTAGGTGTGGCTTTGGGACAGCAGAGAACAAGGTCTGCAACTTATTGCAGACCTTTTGGGACAGACCTTGGAAAGGCTGTCTAACCCGTGTTTAAAGGGCTGCCCAAGAGGGTTGTGCCCTAGGAAAACTTGGTGTGAGGAGACCGAAGGGAAAAGGGAGAGCTGAGGGCTAGGTTGAAGGTAGGATGGGTGAAAGGTAAGGGGTATGGTGGAAGAGCGAAGGAAGGGAAGCAAGAAGGATGATAAAGGAGGGAAGGAAGGGAGAGAGGGAGAGGAGGAAGAAGGAGAAGGGAGAAGGGAAGGAGAAAAGAAGAGGAAGTGGAGAGGATGAAGATGGAGGGGGGAAAAAAGGCTGCGAAGGGAAAGAGGAAAAAAGGCTGCGAAGGGAAAGAGAAGGGAGCAGCGAGGGTTCGAAAGGAGGAGCGGAGGTGGATAAAGAAGGTGATGGAGAGAGAGCGAGGAAGATATGAGGGGGAGTGAAGGTCTCGGGTAGGAGAAGAAGGGGAAGCGAGCTAGTAAAGAAGGAGAGCGAGGGTATTGGAGGAGGAAAGGAGGAATTCGTTAGGGTTTTTAGGTCTGCAGTTAGGTTTTGGGAGCAGAAAATTAGGGATTTTTCAGAATTTAAATGATAATAATGTATAAAAAAACGAAAAAACCTAATTAACCAAAAAATAATTAGCTAGCCTAATAATTACAAAAATTACAAATCTAGGGTTTTAAAAGAAGTAGAAATTAGGGCAACTTAGGGTTTTAGAGGATCTAGCCTAACCCTAGGGCATAAAGAAGGGATGGCTTCCCCTCTTGAGATGGTTCTTGGCAAGTTTGGCAACTAGGGCCTTCCTTAACAAACTCAAAGGTTGGTTAATGGAGACCTAGTTTTAGCAAAACTTGAAGACCTAAAGCTCAAGCCCAAGAAGGACTCTCTTGGAGGAGGTCCTAACAATGCTATGGTGACTAAAGGCAGAAAATGAACTAGTTAAGACAAAATGCAGCATTAATGGCTACCATTTAACCCTAAACAAGCATCATTCTCCAACAATTAACAAAGAGACATCAAAAGAAAAGCATAGATACCTCCTTGTGCATGTGTTATACTAACAACTCTTAGCATCACCTTAGCAAGAAGCATGAACAAAAGATACTCCAAAGAAATTGCTCCAAACCACAAGAAAATCCCTTCCTCAAGAGGTGCGCATCAATCCAAGAGCCCTAGTGAGGGAAAAAATTATCATAAAAAGTTTTATCCCATAAGTTATGTTAAAATAAAGTGAGGAGAAGTCTATTTATACTTTCTCACTCTCACTTTATAAAAATATAAAAAATATCCAGGCCGACATGCCTTTAAAATATCAATTTGAAATTATAAAATGTCAACTTAAAATTAAAACAAAAATAATATAAAATAATCAAATATGTGGGTAATTTGGGACATTTTCCTCAGAATTTACCCACACATGACTAAAAAACTAAAAATGAGCATATCACTCCGTTCTGAAGGCCGGAATGTGGAGAGGGGGAGGGGTCGTCATACCCCATCTAATCCCAATAGTAGTGAAAATCCCTCAACGCCCCCCCCCCTAATCAAGCAACGCAGCATGGCCTGGAGGATGACGTCATCATCAAGAGGAGCCCAAGGAGAGAGCGCGCTGGTGAATTGGAGGAACAAGAGGGTGTGGAAGGTGGCCTGGAGAAAAGACATACACCTCAATGCTGAAAAATGTGCCACCGAGATGATAAATCAAGGTGGGGATCATGTGACCCAGTGACCCACCCATGGAAGCCCCAGACACCAACCTCAGGGCTTCAAGCCCTTTCATGAGGCAGTCAGCTATGCCACTAAGCCATAGTACTTCGAAGGGAGAAAGCAAAGGGTTTGGCCATAACTCCTACTCAGAAAAAGGCTGGGTAACACTCCTCCTGGTCAGAAAAATGACCCCCTCTCCCTGGGGCATATTTGCAAGGTGCGCTGGTACTGGTACCATGTAACACTCGCCATAACCAACAAAGACACCTTTCTTTCTAGAGGGTTCCGTTTTTGTTCTTTTCTCTTTGGGAACATGGATATAAACCAGACAACCAAACACCCTAAGATGACTTACATCTAGTTTTATGCCTGTAAAGGCTTCTTCGGGGGTTTTATCTTTTAGGATAGCATGAGGACATCGGTTTTGAATATATACAACAGTACCTGAGGCTTCGGCCCAAAGGGAAATAGGGAGGTCTTGATCATGCATCATGGCTTTAGCAACCTCACAGATTGTTCTATTCTTTCACTCAGCAATACCATTTTGCTGAGGATTGTAGGGGACAATCAATTGTCTTTTTATCCCATACTCCCTACAATAGTCTTCAAAGGAATGAGATTCATACTCCCCCCCATTGTTAGTCCTAAGGGTTTTAATTTTCTTTCCAGTTTGGTTTTCTATGAAGGATTTGAATTCTTTAAACTTTTCAAATGTCTCATTCTTGGCTTTAAGAAAATATACCCAACATTTCCTAGAGAAATCATCAATGAAAGTGACAAAGTATTAAAAGCCATTCAAGGAGGGGCAAGACATTGGACCACAGATATCTGTATGTACCAACTCTAAAATTTCTCTAGATCTGCTGTCACTTCTAGTAAACAGTTTCTTTGTGTTTTTGCTAAGTAAACATCCTTTACATATTTTATTTTTCAGAAATAGAGAAAGGGGGCATGCCTCTTACCATATTTTGTAGATCTAGAAGTGCCTTATGAAACAGGTGGCCAAACCTCCTATGCCACAACTCGCTGTTGCTAACAGTGCTATGTGCAAGCGCTTGAAATGGAAGACCAGAGAGTATGTAAAGACCCCCTTCACCTATGCCAAATACTTCTGCATCCCTGAAGTCTTTATCCTTGGAACAAATGTAAGCCTTTTCGTCCATGAAAGCTACCTTATAGCCCTTTGTTTCTAAAGCAGATACTGATAGCAAGTTCTTTGCCATATCTGAAACATGGAGCACCTCATTGATATGAATAATAGATCCTGATTCCAAACGAAAGGAGATGGAGCCAACACCTTTTATCGCGTGTTTAGATTTGTCTCCCAATTCAACTTGGACCCCAAAGGATCTCTTCCCGCAGTTTGACAAGATTCTTTTGTCACTTGTCATGTGGGTTGAAGCCCCACTGTCTATAAGCCAAGTGTCTCGGCTAGTGGATAAGGAGCCTGTTAAGGCTGAGACAAATAGGTACTCCTTTTCTCCTGCCATTTCACGAGAGGTGCCTCTAGACCTCTTCTGGGACTCTTCTTCCTCAGCTGTAGCTGCATATTGCTTTCCTTTATTTGTAATGTTCCCTTTTTTACTATAGTAGAATTTACTGAGGATTGATGCCATATACACCTTCAGAGGATCTTTAGCATGGTTATTAGATCACCAGTAGATAGACAGGGGCCACTAGAGCCAAAGGCCACCTGCATGCATGACATCCGAGCATTATTTCATGATGCATGCACCTGATCGAGTCTCCAGACACCTGCATGCAAGTCAACTGCGAATTAGAAGGTAAAGTGACCTAATTAGGTCAAAGTTAGGTTATTTGCAGTTGGAAGTTATAAAAGAGAGGTAAAGCGAATGGAGAAGGACACTTATATGATTATTGATTTGAGGATTCGAATTGGAGAGCTCAACAAGCTAAGTTGGGGTTGAGTGCATGCTCAACTAACGGGTGTATTTCGGCAGTGAAATCTATCTGCCCTAGATCATCATCAGGTTGGATCATCTAGGTTCAACATTGCTTCATCATCAGGTTCTATTCATCAGTTGCTTCAGGAGATTGAGATATTTACTGGATTCGAGGATTAGCTCTCCTTGTTTGGGCGCATTGCTCAAATACATACTCATTCGTTTTCCAGTCTGCAGGGAGTAGAACCTCTGCATGCTTCTCCCATCCTTCTCAGAGTACCTGTTATCACCTAAACTGTAGTTACCCCTATGGATATATCCAGTCATGGATGGCAATAGGGAAGGGGAACTCAAAAGGTGCAACCACGATCACCTCGACCTCCAATATATGGTTGTCACGCCAGTCGAGGCAACCTTCACTTTATGTTATCTAGCCCAAACAACAAAGGGGGAGACCCGATATACTCCCGACAGGAGAGATCAAAACCAAGACACCAAATCAAGGTATTTCTAAGTGAAGTTAGGTGTACGGTTTATCCTAGACCTTAGGTTGGAGTCACAAGACAAGTGAGGGGTTCAAAGAGTGTAGCTTTGGTTCATTGTTGATATGAGAGTGACTGAAAGTATTCGAAATGAGATCTAGGATTAGAGTACTAGTTCAATATTGGAAAATCCACTGCCTTGGGAACCGTGTCCAATGCAGGGTAGTTTAAGGGTTAAATTGGGGCTAACTAGTACAAGTGACAAGCTTGACCATGATACATGATGGCTTCAAGGGTTTAGTTCACCATGCAAAGGTCAAACCACAAGTTAATCCAACAATCTAGGAAAGTCGAATTGACTTGGAGAGAAACCAGTGCCTTGGGAGTTGGGATAATGGAGTCAAAGTAGGGTTGACTTGTGGTTAAGGACTCCTATGGCATGAGACAAGTGGGCAATTAAGGTCTTGATGGATGAATAGATCTAGATCTAGGTTTGACCAAAGTGGACCACAATCCCTTAAAATAAGGAATGCTATCCCCAAGGCAAGATTTGACAAGGTGACACACTAGACCTAGGTTTTGTATTATTCTCGTTCCAAATCCACTGAGATCTCAAGTACCCATGTCCTAGAAGTGGACAAACTCCCTTCTCCAAGGTGGTGCGACTTTGCCCAAGGAGGCCTAAAAGTGGGGTAAATGGGGTCAAGACAAGTCCGATGACATCCAAACTTTAGATCCGGGTAGGTTAGTCAAGTAGGAGTGTGGATCTATAATTTTACGGCAATCCGACGGCTAGATCTTACTAGATCTGAGTTTAAGTGTACCAAGTGGTCCAAAATGGGGATTAAATCCCTTGAAATGTGGAATAGGGCCCACAAGGTAGAAATCAGAAAAGTGATGATTTGGGGGTAGGTTATTTGATGTGTAGATCAAGAATCAAGCGGAATCTCAACTACCCACCACCTAGATCTAGGTCAACTCACTACCACCAAGAAGTGCGCCCTTGCTTGGGAGAGCTAAGTTGGCTTGGGAAGGGGTTTAAACGGAAGCCAATCCTCACCAAACTATAGATCCGGGATGCCGTGGATGCTATAGAGGTGGGTTTTCAATATTATGCCCAACAACCCACTAGATCCAAGTAGATCTGAGAAAATGTAAAAATGGGGTTTTGATTAATTAGGGTTTTAATTGTTTTAGACAGTTGGATAGATCATGGAGATAGAAATTACCTTGAGATCATACCTGAGTGATGTGAATGAGATGCCTTGATGTTGAGGAAGATTCCCACAGAGATCAAATGAGAAATTGTTGATTTTGCTTGCCGAAGTGATACCCTAGCCCACAAGTGCGACCTCCTCTACCTGTCAAACCAAGGAATAGCGATTCAATCAGTAAGATCAAGTATGGAGGAAATACAAGAGAAATGCAATAGTAACATGAAATAGAAGGTCCTGGGACAGAGTAGGGAGAGTCTTCCCCTACCAATACTTCCTCCTCAAAGCAAATCGGCCTCCACCTGTAGATGCAAAAACGTGGTACAACATATATGGCAAACAAGATCTCCAATAACTCAGTGCAAAGGAAGAACCAACGAACGAACACCAAAAACATTCACCACAACACTGGAGATAGATGCAATAATAATTTTCTATTCCAATAATCCAGAGCCAAAAGTCCCCTTTACAATGAGAAGCTCTCTCCTTTAAATAGGAAGGAGAGGCACCAAAACCCTAACCACTTTTTGAATGAGTGGCTAAGATTAAAAGATACAAATGTCTAATCAATGGTTGAGATGAGCTCAATAATAAAATACATGGATCACTAATAAAATATTATGTGAGTGGACAAAATCGCCCTAGAAGAAGGGAATCCCACCAAATCATGATGACAAAATATAATAAGAGGCTTATGGTGGGTCCAAGGGGTAATTTTATCCCTCCTTGGTCAATCCCCATAGCACAATAATCATAAAATAATATCAAATGTACCAAATCGTGCCTCCATGGTCAAATCGTAGGCCTCAAAAAGACCTCAGAAATCCTCAGAAAGTGCCATAAGTGATGGATGCGGGCCCCGATGAAGCTGAAACTGCTGGAGAAGGTGTGGAGGACCCCGATCTATCATCACTGATCATCCCATGCCATAACATTGCCTCAGTAGCCCAAATCGATTTCCTCAATAGCCATTTCTACCAATCCTGAAATGCCTCGGGAAGCGTGAAACTGCCCCAAACTGCCTCCTGGAGTGCCTGCGCTGTCAAGGTGAGGGCACCAGTGTGTCCGGGAGGGGGGTAATATGGTAAAAACAAGTGGCTGGACCATCCCCTCCATCATCAGCGCCCTAGGTCAACTAGATAAAAATCACATCTGCTCTGACAGGGCCTCCGACAGACCAAAACTGCACTGGGATAGCCTACTGAGGCTCAATCATCACTGTAAGTGCCCGGAACTGAAAAACAAACTGTCTCATTGGACTCAGAAGGTCCAAATCCATCCAAGATGTGTACTCATACACCATATGAGTCTCTGCATAATCAAAATATATATCCAATATACCGGAACAGGGCCAATAATAATAATCTGTAAATGACCAAACACTGCTGTAAACCAAGAATCATCATCATAACCCTGTAGCTGCTGCATAGAATCATCATGTATGTATACATGGACCATATATCATCTATCCATGTCATCATAAGGTCCAACCATCTCATGTCCTCTGGTTGACCATGGTCAGACTAGGCCTAACCAAGTCAACATGACCCAATATAACTCAAACCATCATCATAAGCTGCTGCAAAGTGTCCAAGGTTAATGCATGCTCTACAACTTATTCAAATAACAATTATAGCACAAAGTAATCATTACTGGCGATCTAAATCCAAATATATAATATCATTAATTATTTTTATTACTCAGACTAGACTTTCAAGATCATACTCACTTCATAGCTGTGATCAATTTGCTAGTGAAGGGTGAAGGCTAAAATAACTGGCTAGGCTAAGGGATGACTTGACTGACTTAACTTTGTGACACTTTGGCAAAGGGAAAGGGAATACACACCATAGTATATACTGAATGAGCAATAACACAGTGAAAGGCGGTGTCTCACAAATGGATGAGTTGTTCAAAGAGGGTTTATTCACCTTCACAGATGCGCACAATCCATAATACAAATAAGGCCAGCAATTGTTTAGATATAACATTTAAGTTCCATTGCTTTTGGGGCCTGAAGTTTTCATAGCCTTGATCTATGTGTGTTTATAAACACATTGCATAGATTTACATTTATTTTAGGCTTTCTGCTGCAGGTGTGTTTTTAAGGCACTTGTTTACCTGAGCACTTCTAGGTGTGTCATGGACAGCTTGTTTACCTAGGTATTTATTTTTCCAAAAGATATAACATTTTATTTTCATAGCCATTTTCATTTGGCATGCCTTTCATTCATGTGTGTTTAGAAACACATTGCATGAATGGGCTTTTCATACAAGATATAGCATTTCATTTTTCCAGATTTTGTATTCATGGCAGCACTAAAAGTTTCAGGTTTAGCCAACACAACTTTAGTGACTAGGGGGAATTCCAAGGAACTCCAACTTACCATAGGTAAGTTTTGTCACCAACTCAGAGCCGAGACACAATAAACAGGGAAGCTCATCCAATACAGAGGCTACAGTGGGGAAAAGATCCTCCATGTCACTAGTCAAGTAGTAAGTCAGGGTGATAAACTAAGAGGTAGGCAATGGATGGATGAAGACAATGAATAATGGAGCCGACACTAGCAAGCCAAGGTATGGTGGAATGATCACCTCTATTCTCCCTAAGGAGGGTAAAACCAATGAGTATGAATAGTGAACTTCTAAGTCTGAGTAGGGACAATATAATATATATAATAAGATCAACCAGGTCCACATATCTATATGATCGCCAGATCATGACACGAAGTGCTAAGACATGCTATAAGAATAAATATAAAAGCAATATAACCATGACACAATGATATACCTGCTGAGTCATATACCTGACTGCTCATCAACCTGTACCATCATCTGTCCTCTGAAACTGCTGCTGTAACTCTGGGCACTACTGACTGCTCTGTACCAATGGTATAATGGCTACATCGGTCATCTCTCTGAGTGTCCTGAGACTCAGTCATGGCATGGGGAATATATACTGCTGTCCACAATCTGATAGTGATCCAATATAGATGCTCATCTCAGCATCTCAAATGTAAGGGAACTGGCTGAATAGTGTACTGGAATCAGAAAAATAATGTATGGTAGCCCATCTACTATAAATGTGATAACAGTACCCATATTACCCTTCCCCTGGAAGAAGGGCTTCTCAGTTGGAGCTTTGAGTGAGTTATCAACACTTGACATTCTTGGAGGACGTTTGCATGCCTGACGGCGAATATCTTTGGAGGGATACTCACGTTTTGGGCTATTGAGCCATCAGACCTTCTGCATGCAGCTTCCATCTTATTGAAAAGGGCATTATAACCCTAGTCCACCTCATCTGGGCCATCATCAGCAGAGTATTATTTATTGAGGAGCAATTATAGCTTGGAGGAGGGCGCCCTTATCTCTTGGAGGACGATTTAGATTATCTCCCTATTCATCCAGCATAACTCTTGCATGCGGGAATCCTCCTCATCGACATTAGGAGATCTACACACTAGTATGTACATGCATTAATTCCTCCTACTTTCTAGCATTTTAGTATTATCTAGGTTACAGATCTGCATGCAAATGCATGCATGCAGAGATCAGGGTTTACTTTCATACTTGTTTGAGATATCAGCCTACTAGACAACACAAAAAAAGAAAAATATCAGTTTGGGATATTACAATGGTATCAGAGCATGTTCCTCGCCAGCTGTGGGATCATCTAGTTGTTAACAGATAGATGAATACAGAGTTTCAGATTGAGAAGAGTAAAAGAAAAGAAACAATGGCAGGAAATGATGGAATAGCTTTCAGTAGCCTCATATCTGCTCTGGAGGAACTAACTACTGGACAAAAAGAAATGATGAGTGCCTTTAGGCAAATGATAGAGGAAACTGGGCCCACCCCACACAGTCCTGTCTCCCAACAGTGATAGGGTATCCACAAGCAATAATGGGGAACAAGTACATACCAATCTGCAGAGACACCCACATATCCACAATAGGTCCCCCCGACCTACCCTACCATAGTTCTTGGATGGCCCAACCATAGTGTCCATAGTACATGTAGAGCCAGATGAGCTAATGGGGGTATATTTGAGAGAATACAGAGCATTGGGAGATGACTTCCAATCAGCCATGACCTTCACTGACTTTTGCCACTTTAAAAGTAAGAGCAGACCTAGTGCATACAATAGGCCTTTCAGACAGACATATGAGCATGATATACAAGTTGATAGTAAATTTGATATGGAGTTGGCAATACATGAGGAGGATAGTACGTATGATGCAGTTATCAGATCATCCATCGTCGAGGATTCATCATTCCCCATTAGTAGTAGTACTTGTGAGGATTAGGGGGTGTTAGCACATAGTTGTGACATGGATACGATATGGAGTGATTTGACCATACAGGACAGGGTAGAGGAGCTCACCTATGAGCCTACGGTTACTAGAGATTCCTTGAACAACACTCATATAGCTCTTTAGGAATCGGATATGCATGTAGATGAGTTGGAGTGGGCACACTCTTCATCATCTACTGCAAGAGTCGAGACATCCATGATAGACGAGATCCATGAGGAGAGACATGACTGGGGGATGGTTGATTCTATACATACAGGGCAGTACGGAGGTTACGAGTCATTTACGGTGGAGGAGCCATTAATGGTTCCGGTTGTAGTTATAGATGTGTTGACTGGAGACACACTCCAGTATAGCACAGGTGTGTGGGATCCAGGCTCAGGTGACACTAGTAGAGTGAGTGCACAGGAGGATACCGCAGCACACACAGGATACAGGGTAGTTGTAAAACATGAGGAGCACTCAGAGTTGCAGATGATTGAGGAGAGATCCGACATAGATAGTTTGGATTAGGCAGGGGATCATGAGCCATCTCTATTAGAGAGAGATTTAGCGATGACACTGACACCAGGAGAGCAGCTTGTGATGATTCGGCATGAGGAGCACTCAGAGCTACAGTTGACTGAGGAGATATCTGACACAGAGAGTTGGGATCAGGCAGGGTATCATGAGCCATCTCTGTTAGAGAGAGGTTTAGCCATGACAGAGATAGTTGAGCACATTCCCTGTGGATCAACCAATAGGGAAGGTTATACATACAGAGGTTGTATGGGCAGATGTCTGGCAGATATAGAGATACATTGGATCACAGACTTCATTGATAGCAGTGGAGTACTGGCTTTAGTAGCACATACCGGGTACTTGATGGCTCAGGAGAGTACATGAGTATACATCGGTCTAGAGGAGTACATAGAGGCACACGATGAGATCCCATGGAGTTTTGGGGTGTTACCTCCTGGGAGACCACCCGACAGAGAGAACGAGCATGCCCTTACACCGAGAGTCCCCAGGATTGATGAGGGGAAAGACACTCTTCATCGGGTAGGAGAACCCTTGATAGCCTATTTTGGTCAAGGATATCATCTGATGAGGATCAGAGAGCATGCTGCTCATAGGGCTACTTCTAGACCTAATTTTGAGATTGTGGTCATGGTCATGGGGTTGACCAACCAACACACTAGTTACTTCCCAGCCGCATCTACAGGAGCAGAGCTATTTATTGCTATTACGCAACCAGATTTGGGATTTTCACCTGAGACAGTTAGATGAGGTGAATAGCATCTTGGCCACAAGAGTGATCCTTCGATTAGACCATGGGATTGGTACACTCGGTACAGAGGGGAGATTAGACTGGTTCACAGGATTTGCAGTTGAGAGAGCGGGGAAGGACATCATCTCCTATAGAGATTGCCCATGTACTGACCCTGAGACTTCACTTAGGGAGAGGATCATGAGGACTATCCGAGATTTGCAGTTGGTGGATTATTATTGGTATCTACATGAGTACAAGGCACTGCAGCGGACAGAGTTGTTCTCTAGTGAGAGGCTTAGACTCCATAGATTATTGGAGGACATAGACAATGAGTGGGTTAACAGATGTATAGATGCAGTTTGGTGGGAGCTGATTACATTAGCAGGAGTAGAGTCAGTTATTAGCACTTGGTATCTACCAAAGGATTACAGGGAAACCTCGATGACTATCAGCCTGATGCGGCAACGGTTTGTTGGAGTTGGGTTTGGCGGACCCCTTAGTTTGTGGTGGGATCTAGGTATTCATCTACACGATGGATTGTTTCATATGGTAGAGGTGATCGACAAAGTTGTGAGGATGATCAGTCCGCTATATTTATGGGATGACAGAGCAGGAGAGATTGAGACTTCTTTATGGTAGGGCCGAACTTCTTTCCTAGTATTCAGGATTGAGATTGACAGTGGAGCCACTAAGGAGGAGATGGCTAGCTTTCGCTTTCAGGTATTTATTGGTAGGATGCTTAGGGTTGGATGCATGACAGAGCGGTCTTCTGAGGAGTTTGTGCAGCTTATGATTGCTTGGTTCTTCAAGGGCAGTCAGATGTATTCTGGTGTTAGCACTAGGCGGACCAACGCTCAGGGTAGAGAGTGCTTCACATCACCAGTGGGGGACTCAGATAACTTCACCTTTTTTAGACAGACTCGAGGTAGGTGTGCATGGAGATACAAGATGGATCTTATGTTAGGTCAATAGGGTACGTCATAACTTGCATTGATGCAGCCTTCGACAGATCATGAGCAGCCATGGGGAAGCCTATTGTTAGATTGCATCACAGGTATACCGAGGATGTAGAGGGCCGAGTATATATGTGCAGACTCACCAGTTATTAGAATTCTTGCAAATTCCAGTGATTTCCTCAGAGTATGGGGCAGCACGAGTGATAGAGCTATCTATTGAGGAGATGATTAGAGTTCATGAGTAGCCCAGAGTCGTTATCAGTGACCGGAGCAGATTTCCTTTGTCGATACTCGAGGTCAAGTATGACGCCAGAATGGTAGACTTCACCTGGTTGCCTATACACTACACCGTTCATAGTGAGGTGGCCAGCTCTTACAGATATTTCTACTTGGAGTTACGAGAGAGGTGGATGCTGATAGAGCATGACAGATAGTTGATGATGATCAGAATGGCTCAACGACTACATGATGGTCTCTTCTTTCACAAACTGTCAAGGGGCTGACACCTTCAAGAAAGCTACAGGAAGTTGGTTGAATATTGCTTCAGTTATTGGTCACTTTCCAGCCCATGTTTGAGCACAGGGAGGTCTTCGTTTTGCTGCCCTAAGGTACAAATCTATGGCAGGGGGTTAAAAGGTCTGGTTTCAGCGGAAATGACCTATGACCGTGGACACCATAGTAGTTCTGTAGCAGCCTGTGTTCCTCCTCTATAGCAGATCTAGAAGCCTTGTTGCATTTTCCTTGAAAGGACAAAACCAGCAGAGCCAGAGTGCGTAATGAGATTCAAGAAGAAACTAACAGAGTGACAGGGCGCTCCAAAATGATTTCTCCTTTACCGGTTCATCTTAGCATATATTCTCCTAATGTTGTTAATTTAGCACTTGTTGATCTTCCTGGTTTGACAAAGGTTGATGTGGAGGGACAACCAGAGAGTATTGTGGTGATATGGTTCACGGTTATGTTGATAAGCCCAATTGTCTTATATTAGCACTTCCTCCTGTAAACCAAGATATTGCAACATCTGATGCTATAAAACTGGCCCGAGAAGTTGATCCTTCAGGTGATAGGACGTTTGGAATGTTGACAAAGCTTGATCTAATGGATAAAAGAACAAACGCTATAGATGTTCTTTATGGACGAGCATACCGTTAATCGTTTACAACATCCATGGGTTGGAGTTGTCAATCGCTCACAAGCTGATGTTAACAAGAGCATGGACATGATTGCTGCTCGGAGAAAGGAATGTGAATATTTTGCAGCTAGTCCTGATTATGGACACTTGTCAGGTCAAAAGGGTTCAGAATATTTGGCTAATCTACTTTCTAAGTAACTGGAGAATGCCTTTAAGTCACGCATACCAAGTATTCTGTCTTTGATAAACAAAACTACAGCTGAACTTGAATCAGAGATGGATCATCTTGGCAAACCTATTGCTGTTGATGCAGGGGTACAACTATATTTTGGAGCTTTGTCGTGCTTTTGATCGTATTTAAAAAAAAGCATCTAGATGGAGGACGACCTAGATGGTTTAATGAAGCAGCAGGTTATCGGATCCTCTGTTTCGAGCAGAGACAACCCGAGCTCGAGACTAGAACAAGGAAGAGTGATTTCGGGATTTTATTGGAAGCCGCTAGCAATGTCATTTAAAAAAAATAAAGGGAGTCATGTGAAACCGCCATTTTCCACGGGTCACTTCCTCGCGGCTTCTCGAAAACCTGTTTGATAATTTTGCCGATTAGGAGAGTTATGGGTCATCAGCTCGTCGATTTAACTTGGCATCCGATTGCACCGTTGATGATATCCAGCGTTTGATAGCTGCTCAGGGGTAGTTTCATGGTCACTTGGAGTTTTGAAGCGAATAGTAAGGAGGATTCTTTGTCTACGTGGAGTTTGGACTACCAATGACAAGCTGAGTTCCACATCATTTACAGCTATTTGCATAAAAGTCTACCCCAGATGAATTGATTTTGTTGACAACCACGATCCATTCAACTGTTATTAGAGGGCGCCATCACTTGCGAAATCCACCCACGTGGAAACGCCAAGGTTCGGGGTTCAACAGGATGATCAACACACGACATATATTTTGGTCACGAGGATCCGTAATTGGTAGTCCGTCTTCATTAGCAGCCGATTGTTTGATGCATAATTACATTCAATGTAGAGCTCGGGTTTCAACATCCAAGTCGTGGAGCCACGATGGCCTTTGACCGTCGACCGTATGGAGTGCAGCTTTATGCTGAGCCAAATTTCACTTGTGTTAACCACTGGTGTTTACGTGAAGTTTGGAAGCAACGCCTATCCACATTTTTGGCCCATGTATCACCTTGTCTTCCTGGCAGCTGTTCCCTCGGAGTTCCAAGTTGACTTTGTTAATGGGTTTTTGTTGGCGTAGTGGCATGGAGCGACTAGTCTTTGCTTTAATGGAGCAAGGGTCATCTAATATGCACTTTTTTAAAGAGAGATCCTATTTAAAATAAAGTAAAGTCTTTGTATTCGTTTGGGAGAAAAGGTGGATCTACGATGATCACCTTTTCCACTTTATCTCTATTATTAATTTCGTAGGTAGGTGAGTCTTTGAGTCTATAAAAGACCAACCCTCATCATTTGAAAGGATGTAAAAAAGTGGGGAGTAGTTTCTTTTCCTTGAGCTTAATAAGAAAAATACCATGTTGGGTTTTTTGGACATAATGGAGCACTCTCTTTGATGTGTGGTGTGATCTTGTAAGAGTTTAGACAAGTGTAAATGTTATTAGATTTTCATTTTCTTTTCCGTGTTCGTGGATGAGGCCATAGAGGGGTGTTTCCACCACATTGGAAGGTGAAAGGCCCCAACATTTGCTAGTCTTTTTTCCTTTGTAAGCATGCATATACGAGTATCGATCTTTGCATTCTATCTCATTTGATTGTGTGATATTGATCCTTTGTGTGTACAGCGCACTTCCCGCAACTAGAAAATGAAGATGTAAATTCGGTTGTTTACACTAGACTAAGCAGGGTTTGCTCAATCATGCGATCTTTCCCCCTCAGTCACATATAACGCAAGGCTCCCTTGAGTTCTCTTTTGACTCCATTCTCCCTTCTGGTATACTGACACTGGTCTTTTCTCAAGCACTGATCCTCCCTTTCTTCCAATCACTTATTCAAAATACCTTTATATTACAACCGTTTCTCTAAGGCAGCCTCTTCAATTCACCTTGCCCCTTTATTGCACTTGCCTTAGCGGTCCTACCTTAGGGAGGTCCCCCTTGAGTTGGAGAAGAGCCAACTTGAAGCGAGGAAGAGAGGAGTGTGGTGACATTGGCTGCTCTTTTCAGAGTTGTCATCGAGCTAGTGTGCTTATTTTGGGCTTCAGCACATGCATGTCAGTTTTGGGTGATAACATTTTGGCGCCGCTGCTGGGGACAAAGTCCAGTTCCTGTAGATTTGAAGACTATGCTTCATTGACATTTGTGGGAGATTATATTGCAAATTCTTCTTCTCACATGGCGACTCCACGAAGGGACGAAGCCCTTGTCCTTTTACAGATTTGAAGATCCTATTGGGTGTAGAGGTGAGCACACTATTGGGTGTAGAGGTGAGCACACTCATTGGAAGGCTTTCAAGCTCACCTTGGCGACTCCACAATTTGGTATGAGGTTTGACTATATGCATGTTTCAGATTTAGTACCTCATTATTGCATTTATGGATGATGATAAAGAAAAACATCGTGCTCTTCTGCACGAAGCTTTCACTCCGCTAGATTTCTCAAATATCCGTGGATTTCCTAATGAGTGCTATGACCGTGAGAAGGTGCATGAGATTATTCCAGAGTTCCATGGAAATGATGATGTTTCAGCCACCCATCATATTGCCTCTCTCTGCAAATTGATGTTTGATTTTAATGTTCATCATGAGGATGATCTTATGATTGTTTTTGCTATAACTTTGGAAAGGGGTGCACTAAGTTGGTTCTATGGCCTTTTGGATGAATCCATAGATTCAGTGGCAAGGTTTTTTGAGAGGTTTCTCCTTCACTGGCATGAAGGAACAGTTGATAAGATTGAGCAGCTTGCTAGAGAATATGATGCTCTCATCCCTAGGGTCCATCTTGAGCTTAAAGAACAGACCATTGAAGATCCAATCGAGGAAGCACTACAAAGGCCCTTGGTTGAAGGTATTACTAAAGAGATTCCTGTTTCCATAATAGAAAATATTGAAGAGATGGAGCTGCCTTAGATTTACGCCATTGAAGATGTTCATGAACAGTTTTACTGTGAAGATTCAGACTTGCCTCAAGTTCATTTTATTAAAGATAACAATACTTGTTTTGCAAACCAGCTTGAGCAGATTTATTTTGTATTTAAGCCCTATCAGTCAATGGATAGAGGCTTCTTGTGCACATTCAAAGTTTTTCTACCAAAACTTTGATGATTTCTTATATCCTAACAATCTGATGTTACAGTTCAACGTATTTCATGAACAGATTGTAGGACAGATTGGTTTTATGATGTATGTATCTGTGTCTTCGTTTCTAACCAAGCACAAGGAAAAGTAGTTTAGCATAGATGAGAAGCTGAAATGGCTCCATTGGCTGTACCATTACACTTAGCATTCTCTTGTCTCATGTTAAGTTAGTGTAGGTAGGATGAATAAAGCTCTTGCATGAGCATTTTCCGCTGTTATTAGCATCATTCGTTTTCATTTTTATATAATAAGTGGTGGTCATGGGATGTGAATTGAGCCATCCCCACCACATGGTGTCTCTATTTTCCAAAATGGTCTGCGAATACTCAAAGATGCTGAGGTACTCATCCACCCACGAGATGAGCACATGTCCCCAAGTTGGAGCTAGATGTTACCCCCCACTTTGACAGGGGTGTCCACATGTAAATTCTTTCACAAACTGTCAAGGGGTTGACACCTTCAGGAAAGCTACAGGAGGTTGGTTGAATATTGCTTCAGTTATTGGTCACTTTCCAGCCCATGTTTGAGCACAGGGAAGTCTTTGTTTTGCTTCCCTAAGGTACAAATCTATGGCAGGGGGTTAAAAGGTCTGGTTTCAACAGAAATGACCTATGACTGTGGACAACATAGCAGTTCTGTAGTAGCCCGTGTTCCTCCTCACCAGTAAATCTGGAAGCCTTGTTGCATTTTCCTTGAAAGGACAAAACCAACAGAGCCAGAGTGCGTAATGAGATTCAAGAAGAAACTAACAGAGTGACAGGGTGCTCCAACATGATTTCTCCTTTACCGGTTCATCTTAGCATATATTCTCCTAATGTTGTTAATTTAGCACTTGTTGATCTGCCTGGTTTGACAAAGGTTGTTGTGGAGGGACAACCAAAGAGTATTGTTGGTGATATGGTTCACGGTTATGTTGAGAAGCCCAATTGTCTTATATTAGCAATTCCTCCTGCAAACCAAGATATTGCAACGTCTGATGCTATAAAACTGGCTCGAGAAGTTGATCCTTCAGGTGATAGGACGTTTGGAATGTTGACAAAGCTTGATCTAATGGATAAAAGAACAAACGCTATAGATGTTCTTTATGGACTTGCATACCGTTAATCGTTTACAACATCCATGGGTTGGAGTTGTCAATCGCTCACAAGTTGATGTTAACAAGAGCATGGACATGATTGCTGCCCAAAGAAAGGAACGTGAATATTTTGTAGCTAGTCCTGATTATGGACAATTGTTAGGTCGAAAGGGTTCAAAATATTTGGCTAATCTACTTTCTAAGCAACTGGAGAATGCCTTTAAGTCACACATACCAAGTATTCTGTCTTTGATAAACAAAACTACAGACGAACTTGAATAAGAGAGGGATCATCATGGCAGACCTATTGTTGTTGATGCAGGGGTACAACTATATTTTGGAGCTTTGTCGTGCTTTTGATCATATTTAAAAAAAAGCATCTAGATGGAGGACGACCTGGAGGGTTTAATGAAGCAGCACGTTATCGGATCCTCTGTTTTGAGCAGAGACAACCCGAGCTCGAGACTAGAACAAGGAAGAGCGATTTCGGGATTTTATTGGAAGCCGCCAGCAGCGTCATTTAAAAAAAATAAAGGGAGTCCTGTGAAACCGCCATTTTCCACGGGTCACTTCCTCGCGGCTTCTCGAAAACCTGTTTGATAATTTTTCCAATTAGGAGAGCCACGGGTCATTAGCTCGTCGATTTAACTTGGCATCCGATTGCACCGTTGATGATATCCAGCGTTTGACAGCTGCTCAGGGGTAGTTTCACGGTCACTTGGAGTTTTGAAGTGAACAGTAAGGAGGATTCTTTGTCTACGTGGAGTTTGGATTACCGGTGACAAGCTGAGTTCCACGTCATTTACAGCTATTTGCATAAAAGTATACCCCAGATGAATTGATTTTGTTGACAACCACGATCCATTCAACTGTTATTAGAGGGCGCCATCACTTGTGAAATCCACCCATGTGGAAATGCCAAAGCTCGGGGTTCAACAGGTTGATCAACACACGACATATTTTTTGGTCACGAGGATCCGTAATTGGCAGTCTGTCTTCATTAGCAGCCGATTGTTTGATGCAGAATTACATTCAATGCAGAGCTTGGGTTTCAACAGCCAAGTTGTGGAGCCACGATGGCCTTTGACCGCCGACCGTATGGAGTGCAGCTTTACGCTGAGCCAAATTTCACTTTTGTTAACCACTGGGGTTTATGTGAAGTTTTGAAGCAACGCCTATCCGCATTTCTGGCCCACGTATCACCTTGTCTTCCTGGCAGCTATTCGCTCAGAGTTCCAAGTCGACTTTGTTAATGGGTTTTTGTTGGTGTAGTGGCATGGAGTGACTAGTCTTCCCTTTAATGGAGCAAGGGTCATCTAATATGCACTTTTTTAAAGAGAGATCCTATTTAAAATAAAGTCTTTGTATTCGTTTGGGAGAAAAGGTGGATCTACGATGATCACCTTTTCCACTTTATCTCTATTATTAATTTCGTAGGTAGGTGAGTCTTTGAGTCTGTAAAAGACCAACCCTCATCATTTGAAAGGATGGAAAAAAGTGGGCAGTAGTTTCTTTCCCTTGAGCTTAATAAGAAAAATATCATGTTGGGTTTTTCGGACATAATGGAGCACTCTCTTTGATGTGTGGCACGATCTTGTAAGAGTTTAGATAAGTGTGAATGTTATTAGATTTTCATGTTCTTTTCCGTGTTCGTGGACGAGGCCATAGAAGGGTGTTTCCACCACATTGGAAGGTGAAAGGCCCCAGCATTTGCTAGTCATTTTTCCTTTGTAAGCATGCATATACGTTTATCGATCTTCACATTCTATCTCAGTTGATTGTGTGATATTGATCCTTTGTGTGTATAGCGCACCACTCGCAGCTAGAAAATGAAGAAGTAAATTCGGTTGTTTACACTAGATTGAGTAGGATTTGCTCAATCATGCGATCTTTCCCCCTCAGTCACATATAACGCAAGGCCCCCTTGAGTTCTCTTTTGACTCCATTCTCCCTTTTGGTATACTGACACTGGTCTTTTCTCAAGGACTGATCCTCCCTTCCTTCCCACCACTTATTCAAAATACCTTTATACTACAACCGTTTCTCTAAGGCAGCCTCTTCAATTCACCTTGCCCCTTTATTGCACCTGCCTTAGCGATCCTACCTTAGGGAAGCCCCCCTTGAGTTGGAAAAGAGCCAACCTGAAGCGAGGAAGAGAGGAGTGTGGTGACATTGGCTGCTCTTTTCAGAGTTGTCATCAAGCTGGTGTGCTTATTTTGGGCTTCAACACATGCATGTCAGTTTTGGGTGATAACACGACATCACCTTGGAGATTGGTATGTGCACCCTTGGAGTGGAGTGCTTCACTTGTGTAGGCCTACATGAGCTTATTGTAGGTTGCTTGTAAGGGCTTGTGCTCATATTGTATTGTTGGCCTCCTCTACCTCTCATCTATATAGAGGAAAGAGAGAGTCGTTTTCATTCATTATCATCATACTCTTCTGTTTGTACTTGTCTTCTTGGATTGATTTGCTAGGGTTCATGAGTTCATGAGGAAACCCTAGGAGAAGCTATGGAAGGGAAGGAGGACATCTTGGTTTGGAGTTTGCTCTTGTGACTGTGGTTTACTCTTTTGGAGGAGATGTTGGAGATGATATCATTCACTCTTGTGTAGAGATGCGATCTTGAGGAGTGTGCACTAGTCTTCCCTCTCTTGGTCTTCATTTGTACTCTCTCTCTCTCTCAAAGTCACTACAGTTTCATGGGCTTTTTGGAGCATATTGAAATCTACTTCTAGTGTTAAGGTTTACCCCTTAGAGGTTTGAGATTAGGGTATTGTGATAAAACCCTAGGGTAATATTTGGTGAAGAAGAAGAATAGAAGAGGATGTCTTGCCTTGGAGGACTTGTTTGGGAGATTCATGAATGTTGGAGCTCCTTGGTTGAGCTAGGGCTTTTCTTGGTTTCCCTAGCTAGGGTTTTGAAGAGCTAGTGGTTTGTATTAGCTTTGAGAGAAGGCTATGGTATGTACATGAACTTCATCTTGAGCATATTAATGAAGTTTTCAGCTGTCCAAAAGCTGTGCAATTTTTAGATTTGATCTTCAACCATCTATGTTCTTCATGTATTGTATATACAAATTATAGATATATATGTCTCGCTGATTTGACATAAGTAAAAGGGCAATTTGTTGAGTGATTTGACATCATCATTGAAGAATTTAAGGGCTGTTTTGCTGCTGCTATATCTACTGTTGTATTGCTGTGATAACTGCTGTAATAGTGAATTTTCAGATCTGATTGATGTATGATAATTGATAAGCTGCCTTTGAGTGAAATATTGTATCTTTTTTCACTGTTGTTTTATACTCTATTTCATAAGTGGCCTAAGGCTGAAATTCATAGGGTTAAGATCTGAGAAACCTCTAGTCAAAGAGATGATTTTTTCTGTTTTGCATTAGATCTCCATTTCAGAAAAATTTCTACAGGGCTTAACCTTGGATTATGAGCAGTTGCCATTTAAGTGTTGGACATGCCATCGATATGACATTTAGCAAGGACGTGCAGTAAACGTGCAAATAATTAAGAAAATCAAGAAAAGAAATCAGCAGTAGCAAGTTTTTAGGAAGTTCCATCCATAGATAAACAAATGCAACAGTGATGCATGAAAAAACTGATGGAAAGTTGAAACTAGTGTCAGAAATCCTGCTCAGGCGTTTTGCTTTGCTGTGATACACTTATCACAGAATTTCAAGGTTCAGTATTGACTGCACATAGTTTTACTACTGTCAATCACAGCCAACTTCTGCAGACCAAAACTCTGTACTGCTGATTACACAGTCATATCTAATACCACTGTAGTTAAGGACTAGAGACTTTTGCTTGAACTCATGGTCTAGGTCGTTTGAGTTGGTTTTGAAACAGTTCTACCAAAGTTCTTAATGTAATGTTGTCCTTGCCTACAGTGGTCACAGTCACAACAGAATAAATAGCAAAATATCAATAGCGAAATTTTAGATATTCATATAACCATTTAGTACACATTGATATAACATTAATCATCTCGTCTTCTAGATTCTAGGAGCTATAACTTATAACATTGTCATTAAATGATCATCATCAAATCATCAATCATCAACAACATCAACCTTCAAATTTCAACATATAATATTTGCCATCAAACTAGGCCATAATGTTTACAAAATAGGCCAACCGCCAAAATAAACATGAAAATGAAATACAAAGTACAAAGTACAAACTACAAAGTACTATGAATCTACTAAGCTTTCCGCTTGCCACGAGTAACTTCCAATTTCTTTTCTCGTGTTCTAGGTGGAATAGGTGCTGGTGGAAGTGATCGTGGAACATGAGTAGAAGATGAATGACCCCCGCGGGCTGAAATTGGACGTTGTGAAGCTAAAGGCAAAACTCCTGCATCCAGAAAGCTGCTTCTGCTTGGGGGTGGCATCTCTGTATGGGTAGTCTGAATTGGATCATCATGATCACCCAATAGTTCAGCCTCCAAGTGCTCTAATGCTATGGCTCCATCCTCCACATTAGCCTCCTCTGGATTGTTGTCCCAAGTCAAAAATGTTCTATCATTCTTGGCCGCCTCACAATAATGGGACAACAACCTCAAGTTGTAGTGCACATAAACCAAGTTTTCTGCGCGATCTACATTCAGATTGTTTCTCTTTACACTGTGGATGAAGTTGTAGGTGCTCCAACACCTCTCTGCAGAAGAGCTATTAACAACCTATGATAGCACCCTCAGCGCCAATTTATGCAAATATGTGGCTCCAGAGCCATGCATGTTCCACCAATGGATAGGATCCAATCTGTCTCCATCTTTGGTTGCAAACAGGGAACCAAAGCATCCATGCTCACTTATGTATATGCTCAATTCACTCCGTACTTGAGCACACTCTTCCTCATCAGGGACCAACTTTTCTAATGCAAGCATATACCCAGCAACAACTTCTGGATCTGTGTGGGGTTTTTTCCTGACTCCACCCCCAGGTGCAGGTTGGGCCAACCAAATTGGAGAATAGTATTTTGGGGTGAGGACATATGCAAGGGCATGGAGTGGAACATTTAGATTATCCCACCTTTTGACCACAAGTTTATGAATATGGTCATACAAGACTGCATCTCTTTGCTCAACAATGTCTTTGATTTGACCAAGCATGCTATCCATTTGCTCATATACCTCCCCAATCACCGGCTGATCTGTATCTGCAAAATGAATCATGTTATAAACTGGCTTGGTGAACTGCAGAACATACTTAACCTGTGACCAAAAATGACCTTCAAGAACGGTGTCCTCCACCTCCTGAAAGTCATTTCTATCCGATGCACTTGCAACTCTGTCTTTCAATTCCTGCCATGGATCACTTGATACCATACTAGCCAATGCCTCTCTTACCTTCAAAAGCCTCCTGAAGGTGAGGTAGTAGCTAGCAAATCTAGTCTTTGCAATCTTCAATAGCTCCAACTTAGAGTGATTGCGAAAAATGTGGTGGGCCATGCTATGATTGGTAATAAATTTGATCATTTTCTTACCTCTCTTGTACAAGGCACCAATCCATCGGTAATTATTGTCCTTCATCTTAACAATATCACGCATCAAAAGGTTCAATGTGTGAACCAAACACCCTGACCAAAATATGTTGGGATACTTATCCATAATGATTGCTCCTGCTGCCTTACAATTAGCAGCATTATCAGTGATGACTTGAATGACATTGTATGGCCCAATCTCCTGAATGGTTTTAAGTAAAGGTTATGCAATATTAATAGCGGTCTTGTAGCGATCTGAGTAGTCATGGGCTGAAAGGAAGACCGCACCGCTAGCAGAAACGCCAAGAATATTTATCAACGGCTTGCCTTTAACATTTGTCCACCCATCAGATACAATGGATACCCCATAGTTGGACCAATCATTTGTGAACTTTCCAAGAGCACTATTGATTTTGGCTCTTTCCTTGTCAAGTCCCACGGTTCTAGCTTTGTCATACCCAGGACTTCTGTATCCTTGAGGGCCACCATTGATGGCTTGTACCATTTCATGCCAATAGGGTGAGCGAAGAACATTGAATGGCACACCACATGCATAGAGAAACCTATAAACTTTTGAATCCACATCATCTCTACAACCTTGGTCAAGGAAATCGGATAATGTTCTTCATATAGGCGAGACTCCATGGGGAGATGAGGCTCCCGATCGAGCCGATGATGATCCAGCAGTAGCTCCACTACCAAACATTCTCTGTGGGGATTCAGAATCAACCCTCGATCTCTTGGACTTGTTTTGAGCGGCCTCTTCTTCCATCTTGTATTTGCTTCTCTCTTTAGCTCCCACTTTGTCACATGTTTTGACTCCATGAGACTTACCTACATCGCATGGCATAACCCCACACAAATGCTTTCTCACCCGGGTATATGAACCTGTGTATGTTTTCCCACAATGGGGGCATCCAAACTTTGTGGTTCCACCCCCTCTCCCTCCCCCTTGCCTTGTCACATACTTCCACAAAGGTGTTGTGTCTTTTTGTTTTTGCCCCACATCACCCTCACCCTCATCCTCATCATCATCACCCTCTTCCCCTTCCTCCTCTTCTCCTTGGTATGCATCACTCTCTACCTCTTCCCCCTCATCACTACCACCACCACATCTACTTCCCAACACCATCATAATGAGAAGAAGTGGAATGAAAAACCAAAACCACATACCCATCATGTTTCTTGATTCAAGATGAGAGTCACTTGTTCCCTGCAATAGAATGATGGAGAAGAAGATATTGGAAAGAGTAGGAGAAGAGAACATTGCAAGTTTTCCATTTTTTAACATAGTGAAAAAAAATTGCAAAAACAAACAAAGATGAGTTTATAGAGCCTACCTTTTAGCTCTTCAATGGTGGTTGAATGTCTCTATGGAAGCTTCAATCTCCCTTGCAAGCTCTCCCCTTCAATCTCCCACTCAATGCTCAAAGCTCTTAAACAACTAACAAACTCACTCCAAGCTCAAACTCTTCCCAATCAAACAAATGAGTAATGGAATGAGTCCAAATGGACTCATTCACCTTTTAATGGCCCAAAGTGACCTATCCCACCAAAAAAAACCCTAAAAAAAATTCCAAAAAAAAAAAAAGAATTTCAAAAATCCGCCCGTCCGTGGAATCGCTCTCGGAATCGATTTAGGAATCGATTTTTTTGGTCGGGTTCGATTCGGGATCGGCTCAGGATCGACCTGGGAGCGACGATTCCCAGTCGAATTACAGAAAGGCAGGGAGCGTTTTTTTTTCCCTCAATTCGCGAATTGCAAAATCGATTCCGGACGGAATCGATGAGGAATCGCGCTTCCAAAATCGATCCCTCATCGATTCCGTCCGGAGCGCGATTCGGGATCGATTCGAGGGGGGGGGGGTCGATTCCCAGCTGCTCTGATCCTTGTGCTTTACCATTTGCTCCAGGGGATTTTCTATTATTTCCAACAACTAAAACAATGGCTGACCCTTCTGATGCTCTAAATTTTGAAGTTGCAGAAGAATTAATGCCAGATGTAGTACAAAAGGAGGTTGAAAAGAAAGAGGCTGTAGCTTCTGGCAATAATGAGCAGAATACATTACTGCATACTGACGGAACTGAACATTGAAAAAATATTGGACATGCTAAGGGTGCATTGACAGGGCATATTAGTCCTCGGAACAATGAAGAACATAAAGGGAAAAATCTGAGGAGATGGGAAAAAACATGACACAAGGGAACCAGGAAAGAGAAGGAATTACTTACAGAAGAAAACAAAAAGACGGATAGGGGACCAAAATTTGTGACAGAGTTGCTTTCTCTGTTGGATTGAATGTGAAGCAAATGTTTAATCCGTACAAAGAGAAACTGACTTTGGGTATTCAAACCATGGCTAATCTCACTAAGACTGCCCCAACAAGGGAGAGAGGCCTGATGCCGCCGAGATTGCACACCTGGAGTGGGGAGCGCAGCAGAAATATTTCGAAGCTGCTCGGTGTGGCCGTGGGGGCAAGCAAAGAGTCAGGTGCTGTCACTTGATCCTGACTCCTCCGTTTAGGCAAACTCCTAACGAAGCCAAGGGGGGTAGACCCTACTAAAAAAATCTTGCTAAGATACCAAGATTGCTAATTAAGTTGTCATTGATGCCAACAGTGCCTGGTCATTGATGCCAACAATTGAGTCTTGGTGCCCCTTGTGGAGCCCCTGAGGGTTAGTATTTGTCTGTGACAGAGGAGACCTTTTGACCTTGTCCAAGCCCAAGCTTGAAGCCCTTGGAGGCCTTGGGACAATGCCAAAAGCCCTGGCTACCCATTAATTTGTTTAAGTAACCCCTAAGGTGTTTCTATACCCCAATACCCTAGAATGTGTCCTTGTTGTGTTGCAATAGATCAAATGACCCTTTCAGTGGTCATTTATGTTTTAATAAGCTCACGGCACCTTGGGACAAGTCTAGGCAACCCCACACGTAATGAATTTATTGGTCCTTGAAGGAATGGCAAAAGTGATACCCTGAAGATGGTCAAGATGGTCTTGGGGTCTTGTTGGCTAATAGAACACCATGCTTAAACAATTTTAATTAAGGTCGGTTCCATAAATTAAACAAAAATTCAAATTAAAAATTAATTTGATTATTAAAAAATAAATAATAACTTTTTAAACAAAAAAAAAAACCATGGAAAGATGATATCTTTAAAATAAGAAAAACTAAATTTCAAATATTAAAAAGTTTTTTAAATAAAACATTTTAATAAATAAATTAAATATATAATAATAATAATAATAATAACTTTTTAAACAAAAAAAAAAAAACATGGAAAGATGATTTTTTTTAAATAAGAAAAGTTTAATTTTAAATATTAAAAAGTTTTTAATAAATAAAACATTTTAATAAATAAATTTTTAATATATTAATAACCTTTTTGTAATGGAAAACATATTCATTATTTTAAAATTATTTAAGGCTGGGAGGTCGGCCCCATAGTTTAAGAAGTTATAATTTTAAATTAAAATTAGAATTTAGATGGTCGGCTCCATATCTTTGCCCGAAAACACATATATAAACCCTTCCACGATTTTATTTTTGGTGAGCAGTTTTTCGCTGGCCTGGTGTGCTCGGGTTTTGTTGTTGATTAAAGAACTCGCATTTTTTGGTGAAGGCGCACAGCACAGTTTCATAACACGATTTTTGTTTTGGTGAAGGCACAGCATTTTTTAATAGCCCGAATTTTTGCTCGATTATTGTGAAGGAACAGCACTCTGCAAATTTATTTTGGTATTGGCGTGGAGAAATTCATGTAAACTCTGAATTATGGTAGACAGGCGCACTTGCTCTCATACATCAGATTTGAAGTAGACGGAGATATACTCTGATTTTTATTGGTTTTCAAGCTGGAAATAGACTCTGATTTTTGGTGTATTCGCTGGAGATAGACTCGATTTTTTTTTTGGTGGAGCTCTGAATTTTCGGGGGTGACTTAGGGAGTAATCTATAGCAGCAATACATAAGTTTCTGGTCAAGATGATGTATGAGGCAGCCGCAGGAGTATTCTAAAGTTTCTTTATTCTCTGATCATAGATTATAGATTGAAGTTGTGTTGTGTTGCTCTGAAAATTCGGGTAGCTCAAAGTCACAGTTAATTGGTACAGTTTCGGATGACTAAACACAGATGAAGACACAGCCGCAAGGGCAGCATATGTTGTAAGAAATATTTGGTAGTAATTCATGATGGAAACCACAGTGATTAAACACTGATCTCAGGACAGTTGAGGCAGCGAAAGGTATTTAAGGAAGTATTTCTTTTGGTAAAATTCTGTTGGTTGACTGAGCCAGGGAGAAATTGTAGTACATTGAAAACATACCTCTGAGTTTGGTTAAGACATAGTCACAGCCACAAGAAGTGGGTATTGTCCAAATGCAAATTTGTAAGACTTGAACTCAGTTTATGGCTACAGCAGAGGCTCTCCATTCAAGCAGCCAGACACAGTGAAGTTGAGTAGACCATTCATTGCTTGGGCACGAGTTGCAGGCAGGACTCTGTCTGGACAAATTGAATTAGACATTACGGCATTAACCACATGAAGGCATCCATATGTGTTGGCAGCAGCTCAAAGGATCATCTTGCAAGCAGTGACATGGTTGTGACAACTACAAAACAGTGGCATAGGCTGCTTTGACTGTAGCAGAGATGTTCTTGGCAGTGATGATTAATTGACTTGAATAGTTGACTGTGATTGGTGACACATTTGACAAGATCAGACCTATGACATGTGCATGAGCAAAATCCTGTGATGAGCTTGAAGTCCTGATTGGTTGAGGTGACACAAATGCATGCACAGCATGAGTAGATAACCTCCACAGTCTGAGGACGATGATGAAGTGTTAAAGGCCTTTTCACACTACTCAGCAGCAGCAGAGATCAAGCAGTGTATTGAGAACCAGTGGTATTTTGGCATGGCAGCAAAGACACGTTGCAGCAATGTATTTGGTTGATGATGAGCAGCAGTATTGTTGAACAGACTGACATACAGGTTATCACAGGTTGGCAGTATAGACACATACAGGTTAATGAAACAGATTGATGATTGAGAAGCAGTGGTGTTTTGGCAGTGATCAGAAAGCAGAAATTATCAGCAGCAGGTTCAGTGATTGGTTTAACAGGTCCACAGGTTCAATCAATTTTTAGGGTGGCAGGGTGGTGTTAGGGCTCACAATCTTGTGAGCAGAGCTGTTGCAGCAGCGTGTCAGTTGTAGCTGACGAAGCCTAGGGGTTGTAGCCCCTTCCAGTTGTAGCTGGAGAAGTTGTATTAAATTTGTAACCCCAGTTGTTGCTGGGTCAAATTTTATTATAAAAGGCTTCCGTGGTTTTACCCCCAGGACTTGGGTTTCCACGTAAAAAAAATCTTGTGTACTGTGCATCTTATTTTATTGCTGATGATTTACTGCTATGATTGGTGATTAGCAACTTGCTTTCAGATTAAAATTTTCATTGATAATTAGCAAATACTGATTCACCCCCCTCTCAGTATTTCAACAATTGGTATCAGAGCGGGTTCCTTCAAGAACAGTCTAATCACTGGAAGGAAATTATGGGCAAGTTTGCCAGGCACAGTAAAAATGGAATACCCATGTTTGATGGGACTGGCTATACCTTTTGGAGTATACGAATGAAATCCTTTCTGCTAGCACAAGGAGTACAGGTATGGCAAATAGTTGAAAATGGATATAAAGTACCAACACCTCCACCAACAGATCCAGATGACTTAGTTCGTTATGACACAAATTCAAAAGCCACGAATCATATTTCAAGTGCATTGGATGAATCAGTCTTCATCAAAGTCATGCATTGTACATCTGCTAAGGAAATGTGGGACAAACTCAAGACCATCTATGAAGGGGACAAAAAGGTCAAAGAAGCCAAACTCCAAACCTACAGAGGACAATTCGAACATCTAAAGATGAAGGATGACGAGAATATTGCAGCCTACTTTCTTCGAATTGATGAACTTGTAAATACTATCAGAGGCCTGGGTGAAACAGTTGAAGAATCAGTTGTTGTTCAAAAGATACTAAGAACGCTACCCTACAGATTCAATCCTAAAATCTCAGCCTTGGAAGAATGGACGGATTTGGATACTATGACAGTAGACCAGCTACATGGGACACTTGTGGCTTATGAAATGAGATTAGAAGATGAAGACTCACCTAGAAAAGAAGCAGCCTTTAAAGTTTCCTCCAAGCAAGCAATGAAAGACAAACAAGCCAAGAAGGACAATTCAGAAATAAAATCCAAATCAAAGACAGCATACCACTTCAACTGCAGTGACGATTCAGATGATGAAGAGATAGCAAACTTCGTACGAAAGCTCAAAAGAGGCACAGGTAAGTACAAAGGTAAGTTACCTCTTAAGTGTTTTTCATGTGGTAAAATAGGTCACTTTGCTTCAAAATGTCCCTATGCAAAAGACTCTGATAGTGATGGCAGTTTCAAGAAACACAAGAAATACAGGAACTTCAAAGGAAAGAAAAATGGAAGGTTTGCAAAGAAGAAAAGTTTCTACACTAAAAGAAACCCCAGCTCTTCAGATGAAGATTCTGACAATGACTCAGATAGTGATAGTGATTCAGACAGTGACAGTGATAACGAATCAAAAAGGGTACTCTTCATGGCTGTTGATTCAAAAGACTCAGATGAGAAAAAAGAAGAATCCGATTCAGAAGGTGAAGTAGACCTGGAGGAAGAATTGATAAGTGCTTTGAAAGAGCTAAGAAGAGAAAGGAAAAAGAATAAACTATTGAAAGAGGAGATACAAGAGTTACGGGAAAGACCTCAGATATCTGAAGAAGCAGATCAACTCATTCAAGGTCTAACTATTCAATTAGAAGAAGCCAAAAGAATTCAAGACAGTCTCAGAAAACAACTAGAAGAAAGTATGAATGAAGGTGAGAAACTAATGGGGGAGATAGTGACTCTAAGAACTCAACTACAAAAGAAAAATGTGAGTCAAGGCTATGACAACAGTTCCAAGATACTTGATCAGATCATCAATAATCAAAAGCCATATCTCGACAGAACAGGTCTTGGTTATAAGAAGCACAATGATGAAGGTTCAAGCTCCAAGACAGCAGAGGATAAACCAGAAGCTATCAAAGACTCCGTCATCCAGGAAGTACCCATATATCAGCCAAAACAACAACCAGAACAGGCTCCAAGTGAAAATCAACAGGTTAACACGACAATACCTCTAAGAAGACCATTTCAACCTAGACAATCAACCTCAGAATGGACTCCAGTTGAAAATCGAAGTTACAGATGGGCAGCACCTCCAAGAAGACCATTTGTTCCCAGGTATGAATATGCATTTTATGGTTATTGTTTTTCTTGCGGAATATTTGGGCATAAAGCAATGTATTGTACAAAAAGAAGATATGCAGAAAACAGAAGCAGGTATGAAAATTCTAGATGGCAACAAAACAACAACAACAGTTTTTCTCCCTTGAATTCTGAAGTCGAATGTCAGAAATGCAACAACTTTGGGCACACAGCCAAAAATTGCAGAATGACAATCCCTCCTACAGGCATTAAACAAGTATCAACCAATCAAACAGGTGACCAACAAAAGGTATGGATTAGACAGAAGAACAACCTGAATGTTCATGAATGTGGAATAGCTCTTCAAGCTCAAGCCCAAACTAGTAGCAAATGGTATGTTGACAGTGGTTGTTCTAGGCATATGACTGGTAACAAAGATGCTTTCATATTTCTAGAAAAAGATAAAGGATCTGTCTCTTTTGGGAACAATAAATCAGCAAAAGTTGTTGGAAAAGGTACAGTAAATCTTGGCGGCAAAGATACAGTAGCAGAAAATGTGTTGTTTGTCGACAGTATGAAGCATAATCTGTTGAGTGTCAGCCAGATGTGTGATCAAGGACATGAACTTACATTCAACTCGAAGTCTTGCAAAATAAGAAAGGAAGGATCAGGAAAGTTAGTTGCCACTGCTACCAGGACTCCAAACAACATATATGTTCTGGACGAAATCACGGAAGAGAAATGTCACTTAGCAAAAGAAGATGAAAATTGGTTATGGCATAGAAGAATGGGACACGTACATTTTGATAATCTGGTCAAGATCAGCAAGAAGCTAGCCGTAAGGAACATGCCACAGATTACCAAGCCTACTAATACTATCTGCAAGCACTGTCAGCATGGGAAACTTACAAAAGCAAATTTCAAGACAAAAGAATACTCTTCTACAAAACCTTTAGAGCTTGTTCACACTGATCTATGTGGGCCAACCAAGAATAAAGGATTGGATGGTGAAGAATACTTCATGCTGCTCATTGATGACTACTCCAGGATGACATGGGTCTGCCTTCTTAACAGGAAATCAGAAGCCTTTGAATGCTTCAAGATCTTTAAAGAACAGGTTGAAAATGAAACAGGTAAACGAATCAAGTGTCTCAGATCTGATAATGGCGGAGAATTCACATCAAATGAATTCTATCAGTATTGTGAAGAAAATGGTATAAAAAGACAATTTTCAGTTGCCAGAACACCTCAGCAGAATGGAGTAGCAGAAAGGAAGAACAGATCAGTGTTAGAAATGGCCAGAACTATGTTGAATGAAGCTAAACTAAGCGAAAAATTTTGGGCTCAAGCAGTACATACAGCAGTCCACATTATGAACAGAGGATTGCTCAGAAGCAGCACTGATAAAACTCCTTATGAGTTATGGACGGGGAGAACAGCTAACGTCCAACACTTCAGAGTGTTCGGAAGTAGGTGCTACATCAGAAGAGATGACAAGAAGATTAGAAAATTCGAATCTCGTGCAGACGAAGGAATATTTGTTGGGTACTCCTCCACAAGAAAGGCCTACAAGTGTTACAACCTGAGATTAGGTAAGATAGTGGAAAGCATCAATGTAAAGATTGATGAATCGAGCTTGCCAAAATGTCAGGAAGACTCAAAAGACTATGAAGAAGAAGATGATGATGATGAAGTAGAAGAAGAAGAAGAAGAAGAAGAACAGAGAAAAATTCAGCCAACAATTACACAGGATCAACAAGTACATGATCAACAACAAGAACAACAAACATCTCCTAAGAATTGGTATCAAAAGAATCATCCACAAGAATTGATTATTGGTGACAAAAATGCCGGCATAGAAACCAGAAAAGATCGAAGACAAGTCCGAAGACCAGAACAAGTACATTTCTCACTACTATCTACAGTTGAGCCGAGTAACTTTGCGGAAGCCAGTACAGATGAACATTGGGTCAAAGCCATGGGAGAAGAACTTGATCAAATCGAGAAAAATGAAACATGGGAACTAGTTCCCAGACCCAAGGACAAAAATGTGATTGGCACAAAATGGATTTTCAGAAATAAGCTGAATGAAGATGGACAGGTAATCAGAAACAAGGCAAGATTGGTTTGCAAAGGATATGCTCAAATCGAAGGGATAGACTTTGAAGAAACATTTGCTCCAGTAGCTAGAATGGAAGCTATAAGAATGATATTGGCCCATGCTTGTGCTAAAAACATCAAGGTATATCAAATGGATGTCAAATCAGCCTTTTTGAATGGCAAACTAGAAGAAGAAGTCTACATTGAACAGCCAGAAGGATTCCAACTATCAGCAAACAAGGACTATGTGTGCAGATTAAAAAGAGCCCTATATGGGTTAAAGCAAGCTCCTAGAGCTTGGTACTCTAGATTGGATAGTTACTTGCAAAAACAAGGTTTCAAAAGGGGAACTGTAGACAGCAATATGTATATTAAGATTGATCATAACAGCATAATTATTGTTGAAGTGTATGTTGATGATATTATCTTTGGTAGCGATGATGATACTCTGAGCCAACAATTTGCCAAGGTTATGCAAAACGAATTTGAGATGTCTCTACTTGGTGAACTGACCTTCTTCTTGGGACTACAAATATCACAATGTGAAGAAGGCATCTTCATCTCTCAGACCAAATATATTAAAGAAATGTTGAAGAGGTTCAAGATGGAAGATTGTAAGCCTGTGAGCACTCCTATGACTACTAGTTGCAAGTTAAGCAAAGATGATGAATCAAATGCAGTGGATCAAAAACATTACAGGTCAATGATTGGTAGCCTACTGTATGTGACAGCTTCAAGGCCAGATGTGATGCAAGCTGTTGGACAGGTTGCAAGATTTCAAGCAGCTCCGAAGGAAACTCATGTCATTGCAGTCAAAAGAATCTTCAGATATCTCAAAGGAACTATGGACTTTGGATTATGGTATTCAAAAGGAAATGAGTTGGACTTATTAGCTTACTCAGACGCAGATTGGGCAGGATGTGTGGATGACAGAAGAAGCACAAGTGGTGCAGCATTTTTTTTGGGAAACTGTCTGGTATCATGGTCTAGCAAAAAGCAATCCTCAATATCCTTGTCAACAGCAGAAGCAGAATATATAGCAGCAGCAGCATGTTGTACTCAAATCCTTTGGATGAAACAGAACCTGCAAGATCTACAAGTAACATATGATGAGCCGATTCCAATTCTATGTGACAATACAAGTGCCATCAGCATCTCCAAGAATCCGGTCATGCACTCCAAGACAAAGCACATCCCTATCAAATATCACTTTCTTCGTGAACAAGTCACAGAAAAGCACATCAAGTTGGAATACATTGAAACAAAGGAGCAGATAGCAGATATATTCACCAAGCCACTTCCTAAAGGGACATTTGAGTACCTCCGAGAAAAATTGGGGGTCATTTCTTCTTCCCACTAATTGATTCTTCACAGAAAAGTGCCAAGTGTTTGGGAAAGCATGCTCTGAGGGGAAGTGTTACATCAAGGTAATACCCTTTGCCATTGATGCCAAAGGGGGAGAGAAGTTGTGGTTAGGGGGAGCCTATTCTCAGGGGGAGCCTGAGTGTTGTCATCAATGACAAAGGGGGAGATTGTTAATTAAGTTGTCATTGATGCCAACAGTGCCTGGTCATTGATGCCAACAATTGAGTCTTGGTGCCCCTTGTGGAGCCCCTGAGGGTTAGTATTTGTCTGTGACAGAGGAGACCTTTTGACCTTGTCCAAGCCCAAGCTTGAAGCCCTTGGAGGCCTTGGGACAATGCCAAAAGCCCTGGCTACCCATTAATTTGTTTAAGTAACCCCTAAGGTGTTTCTATACCCCAATACCCTAGAATGTGTCCTTGTTGTGTTGCAATAGATCAAATGACCCTTTCAGTGGTCATTTATGTTTTAATAAGCTCACGGCACCCTGGGACAAGTCTAGGCAACCCCACACGTAATGAATTTATTGGTCCTTGAAGGAATGGCAAAAGTGATACCCTGAAGATGGTCAAGATGGTCTTGGGGTCTTGTTGGCTAATAGAACACCATGCTTAAACAATTTTAATTAAGGTCGGTTCCATAAATTAAACAAAAATTCAAATTAAAAATTAATTTGATTATTAAAAAATAAATAATAACTTTTTAAACAAAAAAAAAAACCATGGAAAGATGATATCTTTAAAATAAGAAAAACTAAATTTCAAATATTAAAAAGTTTTTTAAATAAAACATTTTAATAAATAAATTAAATATATAATAATAATAATAATAATAACTTTTTAAACAAAAAAAAAAAAACATGGAAAGATGATTTTTTTTAAATAAGAAAAGTTTAATTTTAAATATTAAAAAGTTTTTAATAAATAAAACATTTTAATAAATAAATTTTTAATATATTAATAACCTTTTTGTAATGGAAAACATATTCATTATTTTAAAATTATTTAAGGCTGGGAGGTCGGCCCCATAGTTTAAGAAGTTATAATTTTAAATTAAAATTAGAATTTAGATGGTCGGCTCCATATCTTTGCCCGAAAACACATATATAAACCCTTCCACGATTTTATTTTTGGTGAGCAGTTTTTCGCTGGCCTGGTGTGCTCGGGTTTTGTTGTTGATTAAAGAACTCGCATTTTGTTTTGGTGAAGGCACAGCATTTTTTAATAGCCCGAATTTTTGCTCGATTATTGTGAAGGAACAGCACTCTGCAAATTTATTTTGGTATTGGCGTGGAGAAATTCATGTAAACTCTGAATTATGGTAGACAGGCGCACTTGCTCTCATACATCAGATTTGAAGTAGACGGAGATATACTCTGATTTTTATTGGTTTTCAAGCTGGAAATAGACTCTGATTTTTGGTGTATTCGCTGGAGATAGACTCGATTTTTTTTTTGGTGGAGCTCTGAATTTTCGGGGGTGACTTAGGGAGTAATCTATAGCAGCAATACATAAGTTTCTGGTCAAGATGATGTATGAGGCAGCCGCAGGAGTATTCTAAAGTTTCTTTATTCTCTGATCATAGATTATAGATTGAAGTTGTGTTGTGTTGCTCTGAAAATTCGGGTAGCTCAAAGTCACAGTTAATTGGTACAGTTTCGGATGACTAAACACAGATGAAGACACAGCCGCAAGGGCAGCATATGTTTTAAGAAATATTTGGTAGTAATTCATGATGGAAACCACAGTGATTAAACACTGATCTCAGGACAGTTGAGGCAGCGAAAGGTATTTAAGGAAGTATTTCTTTTGGTAAAATTCTGTTGGTTGACTGAGCCAGGGAGAAATTGTAGTACATTGAAAACATACCTCTGAGTTTGGTTAAGACATAGTCACAGCCACAAGAAGTGGGTATTGTCCAAATGCAAATTTGTAAGACTTGAACTCAGTTTATGGCTACAGCAGAGGCTCTCCATTCAAGCAGCCAGACACAGTGAAGTTGAGTAGACCATTCATTGCTTGGGCACGAGTTGCAGGCAGGACTCTGTCTGGACAAATTGAATTAGACATTACGGCATTAACCACATGAAGGCATCCATATGTGTTGGCAGCAGCTCAAAGGATCATCTTGCAAGCAGTGACATGGTTGTGACAACTACAAAACAGTGGCATAGGCTGCTTTGACTGTAGCAGAGATGTTCTTGGCAGTGATGATTAATTGACTTGAATAGTTGACTGTGATTGGTGACACATTTGACAAGATCAGACCTATGACATGTGCATGAGCAAAATCCTGTGATGAGCTTGAAGTCCTGATTGGTTGAGGTGACACAAATGCATGCACAGCATGAGTAGATAACCTCCACAGTCTGAGGACGATGATGAAGTGTTAAAGGCCTTTTCACACTACTCAGCAGCAGCAGAGATCAAGCAGTGTATTGAGAACCAGTGGTATTTTGGCATGGCAGCAAAGACACGTTGCAGCAATGTATTTGGTTGATGATGAGCAGCAGTATTGTTGAACAGACTGACATACAGGTTATCACAGGTTGGCAGTATAGACACATACAGGTTAATGAAACAGATTGATGATTGAGAAGCAGTGGTGTTTTGGCAGTGATCAGAAAGCAGAAATTATCAGCAGCAGGTTCAGTGATTGGTTTAACAGGTCCACAGGTTCAATCAATTTTTAGGGTGGCAGGGTGGTGCTAGGGCTCACAATCTTGTGAGCAGAGCTGTTGCAGCAGCGTGTCAGTTGTAGCTGACGAAGCCTAGGGGTTGTAGCCCCTTCCAGTTGTAGCTGGAGAAGTTGTATTAAATTTGTAACCCCAGTTGTTGCTGGGTCAAATTTTATTATAAAAGGCTTCCGTGGTTTTACCCCCAGGACTTGGGTTTCCACGTAAAAAAATCTTGTGTACTGTGCATCTTATTTTATTGCTGATGATTTACTGCTATGATTGTTGATTAGCAACTTGCTTTCAGTTTAAAATTTTCATTGATAATTAGCAAATACTGATTCACCCCCCTCTCAGTATTTCAACACAAAATTTGTGACAGAGTTGCTTTCTCTGTTGGATTGAATGTGAAGCAAATGTTTAATCCGTACAAAGAGAAACTGACTTTGGGTATTCAAACCATGGCTAATCTCACTAAGACTGCCCCAACAAGGGAGAGAGGCCTGATGCCGCCGAGATTGCACACCTGGAGTGGGGAGCGCAGCAGAAATATTTCGAAGCTGCTCGGTGTGGCCGTGGGGGCAAGCAAAGAGTCAGGTGCTGTCACTTGATCCTGACTCCTCCGTTTAGGCAAACTCCTAACGAAGCCAAGGGGGGTAGACCCTACTAAAAAAATGTTGCTAAGGCATTTTAGTTTTAAGTTGAATGATTGGAAAGAGTGTTTTTAGGAGTTGTTTTAAATTGATAAAAAAAGATTTAAACCAAGTTGTTCGCCAGATTAATCAATACACATCCACAACATATAAAATAAGTGACAACAATAACATTCATAGGATAATAGCAAATATGAACAACAATTTGAGATAGATACACATAGAAGATAAAATTGTACTTGTTGTTAATAAAAGACCAGTGCTAATGGAGTCATTGTCTGTTTAACAAAAATGCTGAGAGGATCGTTGTGCGAATGCTTCTTGGTTTATTTTATTACATATTTAAGAGGTGAGGTTGACTTATTGTGGGATAAGGGGATTTCCGATATACCTTGCGGTACAGGGAATGTGTCCAGAATGCGATCTAGGTGGTTCCGTAGAAGGACATGTGGGATGGAATGGAGTCTTGAGAGCGGTGTTCAACACTACACCAACAAGGATGTAGTCTAACTATGCTCTAAGGTAATCTCCCAGTGGTTCCCGCTTCCTTAGTCAGGTTTTCCCCACTTTCGATCACAGTGTGGCAACGTCGGATGTTTGTTGGTTTGAAGGGAATTAATTTTATTAAAATCGAAGTTTTTAATTAAATGTGAGAAAATTAAAGAAGTGAAAGCAACCGTTTTTGATATCCCAAAGCTCAGACTAGCTTGCGATGGGTAGAGCATACACGGTGTTTTCAAATAGTTCATTCCAATTGTATTTGACTCTCCGACAGAGAGCACTCTTGATCTGATTTAGAACGAGATTCAAGAGATTTTGTTATGAAAAAGTGAAAATAGACTCTCCAACAGAGAGCACTCTTGATCCGCCTTATGGCGAGATTCAAGAGATTTTGAAAACTTGAATTAGCCTCTCCGATAGAGAGCACTCTTGATCCGCTTATGGCGAAATTCAAGAGATTTTGCATGTAAACTTTAACAACTTCACAAAAGGAAATGATGCAAAGATCTTAAAACAAAACTTGAAACTAATTAACTTTGAAAGAAGTAAAACTTTCACCAAAAATTGTACTTTTGCATAAACAGTAAACTTATTTTAAACAAAACTATGTAAGAAAGACTTTCAAAATTTTATAAAAAAAAACTTAAACTAACCTAGCATGCTACTGATATGATTTTATGCAGGTAAAAAACAAATGAAAAAAGATGCAGGCTTCCCCCAAATGGGGGAAGAAGGGTGTGGGAGCCGTAATTCCACTTGCTCTTTATTAATGTTTATTACAATTAAGTTAACTCTCCGATAGAAAGCGCTCTTGATCTGCAAAAAGCGAGATTTAAGAGACTTATGGCCTAAGAAGGCAAAGGGATAGCAAGGGATTGAAGAATTGGGAATTTTTTGTGTTTATGCTTAAAATTTTCACTTTCTTTCCTTGCTTTTTTGTAGAACAACTCAAACAATCAGCGAACAGAAAAATGTTAAGATTAGTATCTGTTAGTAAAAAATACATAAAAATTTACAAGACAATATTTGCAAATGATGGGAAAATTTAGTACTTCAAATATTGATGATTAAAACTAGATCTAAAGCTTGAAATAAGACTTTCAAATACTTTTAGATCTATAACTTTTGCATGACAAATCATATTTAAATAATGCAACTATGTGGATCTAATTTTGTTAAGCAAAAGTAGAGTAAGAACAAGGTAAAAGATCGAGAGTTTTGAGTTTCAAGGATGGAAGAAGAAATGGCCCTTCGATCTTGACTCTTCTTGAAAGAACTTTAGATTTCACTTGGTAAGTAATTGAAGAAACTTGTATTTGGCTCCAAGAAAAGGAGATACAACTTAGCTCAACCTTTTACTCGGGAAGGTGGTCTGCAAACAAAATCTATCACACTTGCAACACATATTAGATCTAGTAATTCCTACCAATTGAAATAAAAAAAAAATGCAATATAACTGAATATGACAATGCTCTTTCAAATCTCTAGAAGTAAAGAAGTAAGCATATAACTTGAAACTACAAATATCTACTCTTATGTGCTTCAAAGAGCCCTCTAAAGCATAGACTAATTATACCATTTAGATCAGCAAAGCATGAAAGAATTGAAATTATATTACCTCATATACCAAGCACATGCATCAATGGATCACACCTCATGAGCCTCCAAAGCCTTTCTTTATTCAAATGGTTGCATAAAGGCAACAAACATTACAAAATAATACAGCAGAGGTTCTTTGCAATCCATCTCAAATGATGGAGCAAGACCTCGTTTAAATAGAGAAGAGGAGAAGAGAGTGCGCATGGCTCCATGGAGGGCGACTCTCACGAGTCACAATTAGGAGAGTGATTCGTGGTTTGATTGAAAGCTTGGAGCTTGGAGTTGGTGGGATGTGATGAGGTGGCTGCCACCTCATGAGAGGGGCACCCCTCTCACCTTGTAACCGCTGCCCCCTCCATAATGAGAATTCTTATGCGCAAGGGAAATCCGCCCACGTGAGTGAAGGATGGCGCATCCCTTTAAACCATACACCCACGCTATCCAAAGTTTGGTTATTCACATGTGCTTTATCCAATAATGAGGTCATACATCACTATAAAACATATGCCACCCCTTTCCCAATGTTTTTTAAATAATTTTTGGACTCTTTTGATTTTTGTCACTTAGTGCATTTTGTGGCATTTTAGCATTTAAATGCCATTTTGTAGCACCTTTAGGAAAAAATGCCAGAAATGACCACCTAGTCGCCCGAAACCCAGGAAAAGTGGGTCCTAGGTTAAAGAGGATGCTTTGAGCGTGAAAACAAGCATCCCCACGCCAAATTCCGTCTCCAGACCAGGCTTTTATTACATTTTGAAATTTTCCAATTAAACCATTAAAAAATGGTCTAATTTTACGGAAAAAATTATTTTTACCGAAATGAAACCAAACTCCTAGGGGACCTAGTGCATGTCCATACGACTCAATTTAGATGGCTAGCATGCAAAAAATACATAGAAACATAGACTTTAATAACCTCCCTAGGTTCAACCACCATGAGAATACTCCAACTTTGGAGGTATGAGTGAAAAACTCAGGAATTATATGCCACTGAAGAGTAGCGCATAATTCCTAAGGAAAAAACACTCTAGAGTATCCCCCTGATAGCCAAACCTAAGGTAAGCCAAGTCTTTTACAAAATAATCATGCTTAGACCAACTTATTACAATTCCCCCATGGAGGTTTGGACATGCAATTATTACAAAAGGGGCCAAAATGGCCCTGAGAAAGTCCTCTGAACTTCTGAACACTGATGATGAACATTGAACATGTTCATAAAACTGGCGGCTCACAAGAAGTCCAACTAGGGTACAAAATAGTTGGTAGCAAGGCCAAAACTCAAGAGAAGATCCCTTTTCAACATTTTGACAATTTTTAGTAGATTTGGGTTTTCAGAGACCCAGTGATGAAATACTTGATGCTTGTCAGTAATCTGATTTCAGCCTGTATAATCTTCTCTTTAAACATGCTATCAGTTGAAAAATGAGATGGCCCACTCTCCAAGGACCTTTCAAAATTAGTCCAGTTTGTATCCTTTAGGGGATTGGTAATACCATCGCATTTTGTACCGTGTTCTATTGGTAATTTTTATTCTTTTGCTTACCAATGAAAAAAGAAAGTAGGTTAGACTTTTCATCATGGAGATTGTTTGTGTACATTATTATGGCGGTTCTCTTAGATGCAAGGCAACACATACCACCATCTCTAGAGATGGAAGACATCCATCACCGAGGATCCTAACTGAGAGGGTCCCTGGATTTCCGCAGACACAAATGATCCTACTGCTAGGAACATTGAATGCCAGTTTTTGGGTTACTTGAATGCGATTAATGATTGCTAACTAGCTGTTAGTCCTTGCCTTATTTGAATTCATTTCCCATTTATGTAATATGACTTGGCCATTATCGAGTACTCAGAGTCTCAGACCCATGTACCTGGGCATATTATGCACCACACATTAAGGATACAACCCTTTTTTGCTTCTCCTCTTCTGCTTTGTTGTAGTGATATAGTTTAGTCTGCTTCCCTGTTATATAGCTTTCTGTTGACCTATTTTTTTCATTAGTAGACATAAATATAATTTTAATTCCATTGTATTCTCACTTTTTGGGTATTGCTTCGTAATTATACCTAGCTTAGATATATTCGTTTGGGAGATACACCAACCACTCTTGCTCATTGTGCCTTGCATGCTGATCTTTCAGTCACATTGTATATAAGGAGCCAGAAGTACTTAAGAAAGGATGTTCATGCAGTTTTTAAAAATCATAAAATTCTTGTATTGCAGGTTGTACAATTGTATTCATGCATGGATAAGATCAGCAATATTGAGTGGGCTCTTGATTCAGAGTATATTCTTTGCAGTCTATACAAGAGAGCAATGGTTCAGGCATGGTCATTGTCACAACCTGAATGGACATGCAAAATAGATGAGGGGCCTGCAGGAATTGCTCATGCAAGATGGAGTCCTGACAGTCGCCACATTATTACAACATCCGACTTCCAGTTGCGCCTCACAGTCTGGTCTCTTGTCAATACAGCCTGCATACATATACAGTGGCCTAAACATGCATCTAAAGGTGTTTCATTTACTCAGGATGGCAAGTTTGCAGCTATAGCTACACGGCGAGATTGCAAGGATTATGTGAATCTTCTTTCTTGTCATACGTGGGAAGTCATGGGCACATTTACTGTTGATACTATAGATCTTGCAGACCTTGAATGGTCACCAAATGACAGTGCAATTGTTGTTTGGGACTCCCCACTTGACTACAAGGTAAGAATGCATGGAAATTATATTTTTTGTTTCTCACCTTGTGCTATTATGAAGATCATCTGACGGCAGTAGATAAAAAGAATTGAAACGTGAGATGTGTAGAATAATATTATGCATAAAATCACTGTATACTTCATCGCATCTCATTATTCACATTCAAAGTGGAGATTTTAATACTCTTTTTTATAGCAATGCATTTTATGCTGGGTTAGAAAGAAGTTTGTAAAGATCTCAATGAAAACAATTATAATGATGTCTGGGTTGTATTCTTTCGTAATGTTATCAATGTAGGTTCTTATTTACTCTCCAGATGGGCGGTGTTTATTTAAATATCAAGCTTATGAAAGTGGGCTAGGTGTGAAGACTGTTGCATGGTCTCCATGTAGCCAGTTTCTGGCTGTAGGCAGTTATGATCAAACATTGAGGGCTTTGAATCACCTCACTTGGAAACCTTTTGCAGAATTTGTGCATGTGAACACTGTTCGAGGACCTGCTAGTGCTGTTGTTTTTAAGGTAAGTTCAAACAGCAGGCAAGAATTAATTATCATATTTGTCTACATTGGAAGGATTCTTCACTTCTAAATTCTGAAGTACTTTGTTTGAACTTTGAATGCTATGTAGGAAGTAGAAGAACCATGGCATCTTGATATGTCAGGTCTTCACTTGAATGATGACAGTCCTCATGACATTCAAGATGGCAAGCCGGGTGAGATCATTGCTTAATTTTTGGAACAATAATTAGTTTGAGTTCCTCCTATTTATGTCCTTTATTTTGGAGTCTGCAAAAGGAGGATATTAAATTTAATTATTTTGAATTATTAAGAATTAGTGTAGACTTTTGCTCGATCTCTAGAATTTTTTGGAGTTATTGACAAAATATATATTGCATGTTAAACGGGTAGAGGGTATATAAGGACCATCTTGGACATGGCTATAATTGATGTGGTCCTCAGGATATCAGTGATTTGAATTTTGTATGTACTTTTTATCTTCAGATCAAACAAGGCTTCTGCCTGCTATTTTAATGTGTGCATATCTAAGTTGCACAATATGAGGAAATGGGTTCAAGTTTCTGAAACAGAAACGCGCTGGAAACGTGACCCCTCAAAAATTTGGCAACGGGGAAATGATATATATATATATATATATGAATAAATGAGCAAGAGCATTTAAATGACGAACATAAATGACAAGCAATGTTCCACCAACATTTCTGTTCGGATCCTCATCATTAGTATCACCCTCTGCTTCCTCATCTAGCCTATGGCTTTACCTCGATCCTCTAGGGAAATCAGTCAACACCATCCAATTTTGATGAAACTACCTAACACAAGCCTTAAAATATGGTAGAAAAATCTAAACATGCCTAATCAATGATTATGGCTTGAGTGAAGGGTACATTTTTGCTAAGGCCATGGTAGAGGAGTACAACAATCAATGCCACCGACATTGGGATACATTTAGGACTTGGTGTTATTGATTAATTACCAATTCCATACCCTCATACATGATAGAATCCAATGAAAATGTTGCAATCCCACCAATCTTGAAGTTTTGAAAACTGTAAAGTCTACTGAATTTTTAATGGATATGAAATTCTACTTTCTTCGTATGAAGCCTGTTATGCCCTAGATTGTCTGCACCGTGCCTTCCGAGATATACCAAAGTGAAGGAGTCTTTTGCCATTGTAAAAGGCCAAGTCTGGGCTTGTTTTTGTAAAATTGTTGGTCTAGTTGGGCTCAATACCCATGGTCTGGTCATGGCAAGCTCTCTTGGTTTTCATTCCAAGAAGTGTTGGCTTAGTGGCATTGCTGACTGCCCCTTGATGGGCGGAAGTCCCCCATCATGTTGGACCATTGGTGCCATGTGTTGGTGTCCGATGCTTCTTGGGATGGACCCATTAGGACACATGGCTTAGGGGCTCCTAGCCACTCTCATGTTTACGCTATGTAGAAGGTGATTGCATGTGTAAGGGTTCTCATACCCGATTTAGTACACCTCATTTATGCCCACTTGGGCCTTCCTTTTCTTGTATGACCCCTCCTCTTGGTTCACATGTGCACACTTCATCATGATGTCATCTTCTTCAAGAAGCATTACCTTGCTAAGGGGGGAGGGCATTGATGGATCTTCTACATTGTTGGGGTTAGTTGGGGCATGAATTTTTCCCCTGGCTCATCACTTCATTCAGATGAAGCCATTTTTCACTATTTTATCATTATTTTTAGTCTTTTGTGGTTTAGTCCTCGGTTTGTGGGTGACAAACCCTAGTTTTAAGTCATTTTACTTTTTAGTAAGGTAGGCTCTAAAGTTAGATAAGACTAGGAAGCCTCATATAAATAAAGGCTCCTAGCACTCATTTGAAAACAAGACAAGGATTCTAATTATGTACTTTTTTCTCTTTATCTTGGTTTATGGGAGCACTTAAATGATGCTCACCTCTCCCTTTGGCATGAATCTTATGTGATGAAGGTTGAATGGTGGAATTTCTAGGTTTAACTATCTTGTAAGACTGATTCAAAGAATAGTTGTAATAACTTGTGGCTAAGGAGGACCTAAGAACTTATCTCTTGCTTTTTTCTTGGTTGATGTTGGTAAGATCTCTCCATTTTCTTGTTTGACGTTGCTCTTGCACCTTATGCAAGGTAAATTAGGGTTTTATCAGCATCTTGTTAGTCTTGTTTGAGGAGACTTTCCTCTTGAAGGAGCTCTCCATTGTGGGCCTTGGTATTCATTGTTTTCCCTAATTAGGGTTTGGCTACTTCGACCTAGTATCGGGTTATTGGCCTTTGCCCTAGTTGGTAAATATTGAATGCCAAATTGACTAGGGATGTTGACCTCAATATATAGATAGTGTGGGAGACATGTTAGTTGAATTATAGGGTGGGTTTCAACGGTGCATTGGTTTAATTTGAGACAAATCACTTCATCTACCTAGTTGGGTATGAGAATACAAGAGATTGATGTGGTGGAATTGTAGGTGTTTTTGAGATGTGTAGTTGGTTGAGGAAGTTGTGCTACTATTGTGGTGGAGGGAAGACATTTGAAAGCAGGATAAATGATCATCGATAATTGTAGTTGGTAAAAGTTGGGGGGTGGGGACAACGTTCTAACATTGAGCGATGGAGTAACATAGCACATGGGTTGAGGAAAATCAATACCAAAAGAGTTGGAATTACTAGAACCTTGCAAGTCCATAAGATACTTTAGGATGCTATCTATAGAATAGCAGGGGATGCAAACCTTAAGAGTTGGGGGAACCATTTGTAGTAGAGGTAGGCTTGGAAGAAATAACAGGCACAACAGAGGGGGTAGATTTCATAGGCATGGGTTAATTCTGAGTATCAAAGATATTATAAAATTATTTATACTAATAAGAGGCTTGGGGTATGTACACAATGTTTGCAGAGGTTTGAATGGAGAAACGATATGTGCTTTTCATGGCACCATTGGTGGGGTTTGTTACACCTCTAACTAGAAAGTGTGATTAAAGCCCCAAAGAACAATCCTAGTCCAACCACAACTTAGAAGGATTACCCACTATCACCTCAATAACTCCCTCTCTACACTTTAGGTTGGCTCTCCTCCAACTAAAGGGGGGCTTCCCTCAGATAGGATTGCTATGCTATGACAATAAAGGACAAGATGATGTGAAGAGATAGCTTAGCAAAATAGTTTTGTCTTTATAGTATAATAGGATAAAAGGGTTATGGGAGGACCAAGAGACTAGTGCCAATCCAATAAGGGCAAATGGAGTAAAGGGGCTAGTCCAAGAGGGTGAGTTCATGAAAGGTTAGAGCAACTAAGGCTGCATGCATAGAGCACAATGAAACCCTAACATGCTGAAAAACGATTTGTAGAGATAGACTAGGAGGGCCCAAGAAGGTACCACATCAAATGTTTCCAACTGGGGTGTGACTTATGCAATGATGTATTAAAAAGAAACAACTCTCGAAATATAGGAAACACTTCTCACAATTAACCCTTCCAGTGAGGTAAGTTACCTTTATCATATGGCCCTAATTAAACATGTTCTATTAATTCTACAATTCACCAACAACATAGAGAAATAGGAGCATCAAGCCACACTTTGAATGGAGAAGAAACCCCTACAATTAAAATTGCACCATGAAAAGATATGCCCATTAAGCTCCAAAATAGAGAATTCTCAAAATCCAACCACAAGGAATGGGGAAAAGAGCAAAGCCTTATAAAGCTTTCAACTTATCTTCCTCCTACAATAAAATAATGATAAATTCCTAGATCTAGCTTAAGGTGGAGTAAACAAATACAAAATACTCCACTACACCGATAAATACAATAAAATATGGTGGTCCAAGCCAATGTTATTAGAACCGGACCAGTCAAGCCCAAAAACCTGAACCAGATTGGAAGTGGAAAAAACCGGACCAAAAAACTGTTCGACCAAAAAATACATAAAATATTCAAATTTTGAAAAAAAATATATATTCATGTGCATCCATAATAATCCAAACCATTATACACAAATATGCAAAGTTTCTCATGTATATAGAAAGTAAGGGTGGATATAATGATATAACTAAAATCGCATCGAGTGCAATCCAAATCTGACCCAAAATACATAAACAAAGAGGCTCTAAATGGCCTCTAGAGTCCAAAAACTTATGCTACAACAAATAATTACAGATCATCAAAATCATTGCCTATATTGGGATCCTATTCGTCAATAGCAGCGTATGCCCCCCACCTCTAGGCTCTAGCCCTTGCCTTTATTTCGAATCTCAAAGTTGATCCTCCAAGGACATTAGTTAACACCCTACAATTTTGATGAAACCTCTTAATCCAAGCATTGGAAAAAGGTAGAAAAAACTCCGCATGCCTAATAAGTAATTTTGCTTGAGTGAAGGGTACATTTTTACTAAGTTCATGACAAAGGAGTTAAAGAATCAACACCACCAACATCGAGGTACATAGTGGGGTTGATGTGCTTGATTAAATGCCAATCCCCTACCCTCATCCATGATATAATATAGTGGAAACGTTGCAATCCTGAAACCTTGAACATTGTTAAGTCTGTTGAATTCTGAATGGGATTTAAAATTCTACTTTTTGCATATGAAGTTCGATGAGGTTGGAACCACTCTCAAACATCCTGAAATAATAATGGTAATGTTAACAATTTAAGTAAAATGATACAAAATGAAAGATAAAGAGAATGTCATTTTTACTTTAAGAATTTCATATTACCCTTTAATGTTACTGATGATTACTATGGTTAGGTTTTTTGCTATTAGAGTAGGCTTTTTTTGTTTTCTTTTAAATTGAATTTTTTGGGCCCACAACAACGGCTGTACAACATAGTATGGAATTGACCGATCAAGTGAAAAAAGGTCGGTTCTGTATCGAACCAGCCAGCTCTTGTACAAAACCGACCGGTTCAACGACACCGTCCATTTCTGGTTCAGGTTGGCTATTTGGACTGGTTAAGCGCTTGAACTGGTCGGATCGACCGATTTTTCTAGAATCGGACCGATTCTGATAACATTGGTCCAAAACACAAGTACAAGCTTCAAATCAAGCAAGAAAGTGTGTTTCCATGAAATGAGAAATAAAATAGCATCTAGAAGTCAAAATCTAGCCTCCAAAAGCTCCGTCAAAGGCAACAATCTAATAGAAATGGTCCAATGAGTGATGAATAACTCTAGATGTAGGGCCAAGGTACCCCACGTTTTTAGCCACCTAGATCTCCAATATGACATGACCTCCTCAAAATAGGGCATAGAATCATGCAAGAAAACCCCAAAGTGGATATCTTAGTGAATAGGCTCCAAAAGAGTTGAACACTCCAACAAATAATGGCATGAAATGTCACGAAAAGTGTCTTTGAGGTGGACGCTCCAAAGAAAAGGCTCTCAAATATTGAATGCTAGCTCCAAATTGGGATCAGAACATCATCAAAGCACCCTAATCATGGAATGCTCCTCCAAATATGGAATAGAGAACCTCTAAAATTGTATAGTAAATGCTCTAGAGGGTGAATTCCTTCTTTAGAATAGAGTGTGGATCTAAGTTGCAGGAAACGTGGGCTACCTTGCCGTACCCCATGCGTTTTTGTACCAAAGCATGAAAATCGTTCCATGCATGTCGAAAATGTGTTTTTGATCGTACAGATGTGTCCCACGTGTAGAACATGCATTTTGCATGTACGAAAACGTGTTTTTGGGCCGTTTCCATGCCATTTGATCGTGCGTTTTCAAAAATATTTAAGCTCTTAATTTTAAAAAAAGGTGCTGGGATCCACTTAATGGTTGAGTTAATGGTTTTGTGCTTTTTTTGGGCAGCTACAACCATCCATTTTTGTTGTTTTGTGGTGTTTCTAGGCAGTTTCATCTACACCAAGAATTTTGTGGTGTTTTGGGTAGCTTCAACAACATAATTTCTTGTGTTTAGGTGAGCATCAAGATTGTTTGAAGTAGTTTGCTACTTGTTTAGTGTTTTTTGCTAGTTACGTAGGGTTTATGCTTCCATTTTCCATTTTATTTATTGTAAATATGTTTTATATTTTTTTGTAGCAGCAATGGCTTCGAACGAAGGTACTGTTATCACACAACTTGTAGTTGCCCCTAAAGGTATCCCATCCGGGACGGTAGAGGAGTCAGGCAACTAAAGAGGTGACCCAAGAGATGCCACGGTTCCCAATGCAATATGAGAGTCACGTCAACCGAGGCACTCTTCGCTTTAGGTCGAGGTGTAACTAGACCAAGGGGGAGACCCTATAACCAATCACAGTTGATTGGACCCAAACAGAGGTTTCTAAGGGTAAGTAAATGAGGAGTTGCGGAAACCAATGCAAGGCTTAATGGGCCTAAGAGTTGAGGTATGGTTGAAGGTGGTGTAATGGATAGTTAGTGTTTCAACCTATGTATGGTTTAGGCCACATTGTTTGGTATGATGTCAAGGTAAGGTACCATGTGTTTACACAAGTGGGTCTTGTTTTCTTGGGAAGTGTGAAATGGTTCTAGGTAGGCCCACAAGGTGTGAAGTTGGTACTATAGGTTGGATAGAGACTAGATCTATGAATCTAAGTTGATTCTAGGAGTACCCACATACTAGATCTAGGGTTTGACACAATTCCCAAGGAGTGCGACTTGCTTAGTGGAGGACTAGTGCCTTGTTTGATGGGCTAACGGGGTCAAAAAGTATGTCAAAGTATAGATCGGGACACCTAGAAGCCAAGTCAAGTAGGCCAAATGAGATCTAATGGTTGGATCTTGCTAGATCTAGGTTTTCAAGTGATAACCTTAAGTGGACCACAATCCCTTGAAACAAGGAATGCTACCCCCAAGGCGGATCGTGACAGAAGAAAAGTCTAGACCTAGGTTTCAAGGTATGGCCGTTCCAAATCTCCAAGAATCCCAAACACCCACTTCCTCAAAGTGGACAAACTCACCTTCCCTAGGTAGTGCGACTTTGCTCAAGGAGGGTTAAAAGGTGGGTTTGGTGGACCAAATCAAGTCCAATGGTCACTAAACTATAGATCCAAGTAGCTAGTACCCCGATCTATGCATGTCCAAAAAATCAAGTCAATCCAAGGGCTAGATCTTAGTAGATCTGAGTTTTGAGGTGCCAAGAAATTCAAAAGGGGGTTTTGACCCCTTAAAACATGGAAAGATGTCCACAAGGTAGATTTCACCAAAGTAAGAATCTGGGGGTAGGTTATCAAGTATCTAGATTGCAAATCAAGTGGGATCTCACCTACCCATGTGCTAGATCTAACCAAACAAGCCTCTTATTAGGAAGTGCGATTTAGGTTCAAGAGGGCTTTTTGCCTTGAAAAGTGGGTTAATTTTAAGCCAATCACCACCAAACTATAGATCCAACTAGGGGTGGATGCTATAGAGGTGGGTTTTCAATATTTTCTCAAGAGCAAGGCTAGATCTAAGTAGATCTAAGAAATACAAAAATTGGGGTTTTAATGAATTAGGGTTTTATGACCAATGAAGATAGAATGGATGAAAGAGGCACATACCTTGTAGATATTACCTCAATTGCTTATGGCCTCCTTGCAAATTGATAGCATTCTCCTATGTGTATATTCAAGAGTGAGATCCAAGAGCTCCAACGAAAACGTCCTTCTCCAAGATAGCCAAATCGTCCTCCTCCTACAAGACAAGATCAAAGAAACAAGTCAAGCAAGATGATTATGAAAATGGTAGAAAGATGTAATAGAAAGCATCAACTATGTCACGAAGATACAATAATGATACTCCCTGTCACAAGATCAACCCAAGAGAGAATATGTGGATCCCTCCAACAATAACCCTCATGAAGTCGCCCTCCTCTCCACCAATTCGACTTTCCTGTCAAAAGATTAGAAGAAACACCAAAATCCACAATGATACATAGAAGAGATACTGTATATTCAATATGCAAGAGAATCCACAATGCAAGAGAGATGTGCTCCACAAAAAATCTTCTATTCCAATATTCCAGAGCTCCAAAGGTGAGCTTTACAATGGGGGGTCTCCTCCTTATATAGGATAATAAAGACCAAAACCCTATACCACTCTACAATACTACATCAAATGAGTGGTTGAGATTAAAAGATCTCATCATACAATCAATGGCTAAGATGAACCATAGCAATATATCACATGGATCACTCAATATAACAATAGCGCCCCCACTAAATGATACAATAAGGGGGTGACGTCATCCACTAGAGAAACATAAGTACCAAAATCCACCTCATGGTGACTAGGACATGACAATATAAGTTCATGGTGGGGCTAGGAGGCATCAATCCTTACTAGCTCATCCCCAAGGCACAATAAAATAATAAAATATGTCCAATATAATATAAATGACCAAAACTGTCCTCAAAATCCATGACAGTCAAGCAATAAATGTCCTCCTGTGATCAATCTGGGCATACCCACATGGTGAAAACTGACTGGAAGATAGTGATGCCACCCTGGAAGACCTCTGTGAAAACCAAATGCCAAAACCTTGCCTCAATTGTCCAAATCGATTTCCTCAGTGACCACTTTATCCCATTTTTTAACTGCCTCGGGAACTGTGAAAGTGCCAAAACTGCCCCCTGGGTTGCTAGCGCTGTCCATCTGAGCCCACCAGGCTCTCCAGAAGGGGGGGTAAATGGTAAAAACAAGTGGCTGGACCACCCCCTCCATCATCAGCGCCCTAGGTGAACTGGCCTCTCGGGGCCCCTGCTGCTCAGGCTGGGAAATCAGCCCCAAATCTGGTCAACAAGTGTAAAACTGCATCAATCACTGTCAGAAGTGCCCGGAACTGAAAGATAAGTGTCTCAATGGATCCAGAAGACCCAAATCCACTAGAAATGTGTACTCATACACCATGGGTTGCCCTAATGGGCCAGCTGTAGGGTCCACCATATATGGACAATGCACAATCTGCTGATCTGAAGAAGTAATAAAACCTGCTGAACTGGATCAATCATCTGTATCCTATGTCCATCATATGATATCATCATCAAACATGTGGGCTCATCAATCATCATCAATAATCATCCATACATGGTCCACATCATCATGGATCCCAAGAATATACAACCAAGGATAAATCACATCAGTAGACTAAGACAATGCTTCTCTAATCATTCTCACAACTAGGCTCAAAGTATAACATCCATTCAGTGGCATTAATTAAGTTAGCATATTCCGTTGTTATATAAAATTACTTGCACAATAGTTCAAATGACAAACTCACCCATTGGACATGGTCAGACTGCTAGTGAAGGGTGAAGGTTAGGAACAAGGTTGGGCAAAGAGATTGACCTGTCTAACTCAACTCAAAAATACTTTGGACTGGGAGAAAGGGGAAAGCTACAAACTCTGTGTTGCACAAAATAACACGGGGGATGGCTGTGCCTCACAAATGGATAAGTTGTTTAGAGAGTGCTTATTCAACTTAGGCATCATGTCTACATCAAGTTGATCCAGGTTCATTAGGATCATTAAATTTTATTCCATGGCCTTTTTGGCCTACATAACCCTTCGGATTTCAGATGTGCTGAGAAGCACAACTAGTTGCAGCTTGCATCCAGGGCATGTTTTCACATATATATAAGGTCAGCAATTGTTTAGATATAACTTTTAAGAACCATTGCTTTTTGGACCTTTTTTTATACTCTTCGCGGAGTATTTTCAGCTGTTCATCGCTCTTGCCCTTTTTTTGTTTCCATGGGCGAATTTTTAAGTTTCCATAGGTAGAACATGAGCTTTCAGTTTTAGCCAACAACATCTCAAGTGACTAGGGGGAGTTCGAGCCAATGCCAAACATCGGGACAACCGACCAGAATGATTTAGGCCTACAATCCAACTCACCAAAGGCAAGTTTTGTCACCAACTTAGAGCCGAGACACTGAATACACAGGGATGCGGTCCAAACACAGAGGTAGAAAAATGGGGAAGTCCTCGGTATCAGAAAGTCAAATGAGACAAGTCAAGGTTTAAAGTCAAACAGGAAGGTCATGTACGGATGGAGACAAGTGAATATGGAGCCTACACTAGCAGACAACTGGTGTCGGGAAAGACCATATCTATGTAAGGTGAAAAACCAGTGAGTTTTGTTAAATGACCTAAATGTGCAAGTAATTGTCCATTTTATGATTTACAGTTCATTTTAAATATTTTGCCACATCAGGAATGATATACCAAGCACATGCTATGATCATGACTAAATCAACAAGATAATAATCTACAGTCAGTGAGAACATATCCATAGATCATACAACATCATCATAATAATAATCATCAAATATCATCTGAAACACTGCTGCAATACATCTAAAAGCACTGAACTGAAACTGTATGGGATAAGTGGTCACATCAGTCATCAAATCTGAACTCTCAAGGCTCAGCCTTGACACAAGGTCATATACAAATCTGAATAAGGTACTGCTCTGATCATGAGTGATCCAAAATATATAGCCATGCTCTGGAATAATGGAAGCTCTGGAATGTGCAGATATCTGCTGTACAAGAATAGTAGCCCTGCTACTATGGTGTGATAACAGGTACTTCTCTTCCTTTAGTGCCTAAGGCCAACAAGAGGACTGACTACTATCCTCTTTGGAGGCATGTTACAAAGATTGCAAAACTTTCTGGTGGTGGTTCATGTGAATGGCACTGCAACTTATGTAATAAACTTTGTAAGGGCTCTTACTCAAGAGTGAAGGCTCATTTTTTGTAGGAATCATGAAAGGGTGTGGATTGTTGCCCAAAAATAGTTGACCCGACAGAGAAGAGGAAGTATGAGATTGAGCAGGAAGAGGTTGATAGGATTGAATGAAGACATGATCAACTTACTAATGCTACTCCTCAAGCTCCAAACATTAAGCCAAGGATTGTGCATGAAGCAAGGAAGAGGAAAGTAGCTCAACAACAAGAGTTACAATCATCAATTTTTTTTAAGGTTCATCTCCTCTTTCTGTAATTCAAGAGAGCATAATAACTAACATGGTTAACGTTCATGGGAGAGAAGAAGTTGAAACAAGAGTGGCAAGGGCCATCTATGCTTGTGGTATCCCTTTTAATGTGGTTTGTGTTGATGTAAATGTAACTTCATAAGATATTCATTTGTATTTTATATTGTAATTATTATTGTATTTTATTCGTACCTCCGATGGAGATGTTTTTCTTCAGGTCGGGGATGTCATTATTATGTTTGGTCATGCAAAGTCATTGAGGTAAAACTTCCTTTGTAAGTCGGGGCATTAGATCCCCCAGAGTCAAATGTAAAAGGGTTTATTGAGTCTCCCTAGAGAAGTTGGCCTATCCAATTTTAGTGAAGTTGACCTAGTTAGGTAAAAGGTCAAGTCAATAGTAAAGTATAAATAGAGAGCCTTGCTCTCTCATTTGGACACATTACTCACTCACACAAGTTCGCATAGCAAGAGAGAGAAGACAAGTTCGCTAGAGGAGAAAGAGAGAAGCTGCAGAAGACATATATTTGGGTTTTCCATTTTTGCTTGATATTGTATTAGTGACGATTCTATCTTTGAGGAAGTTGCGGGGTTTTCTCCTTTATGGTTTCCCCGAGGAAAACTATTGTGTCTTTTGTGTTTTGTTGTGCTTGTTATTCTTTCAGTTAAAGATCCTAGATAACATTGAATTAAAGTGCAAACTCTAACATGGTATCAGAGCTAACCTGAAAATAAGACATTGTGCAGCAGCGGGAAACTAGGGCTTCCTAGTTTGAGGTCTTCTCTCCACAGATAATCAAGAAAAGGAGGCTAGGCTAACTCGCCCTAGGAGGGTGCATCTTTTGGAGGAAGCAGAATCAGATTTGGAGAATTTTAATTTTTGACCCAGACACTAGTGCTGGGAGAAAACTAGGGCATCAAGCTTTTGGGGTTATCCTCCATCAATTTGGAAAAAGGAGTACATTGGACAACTTGCCTTGAGGAGGCGCATCTTCCTGTCCAATTAGAAGTTCAAGGTTCCAACTTTGGAAAATTAGGATTTCTCTAACAGACCCTCATAAATGCATCCATAATCACCCATATGAGAGTACATCAACAACCAAACATCATGAAAAGACATTCCCTAGCTACTAGCCCAAACGTATCATGAAAAACCATATGCTAGGGCATTATCAACACTAGGACATCAACACGACATGAAGCAAAAATCTAGCATCAAGGAACCTAGGCCATCCATAGCTTGTTCAATCTGTAACCCCTACTGAATGTGACAAATATCACATGTGGACAGCCATGACAAAATGGGGGTTAACAAGGTTGATATCTAGCAGGTTGATATGATTTTGGTTTTAAGTTGAAGACATTGGCCAAGGGTAAGTAAAAACATTACTTGAGGCAACAGAGAAATCACTATTAGTTTGAGAGAGGGTTGGAGAGGTATCGGATAAATTCAAACTTAGGCATATAGAATTTGAGCCATGAATTATAGGTTGGGAGGAAACAAAGCAATTGTTGGTGATATAGAGTTTGTTTAACTTTAAACACAAAAATTTGGAGATTTGTTTAATAATTATTTGAAGAAAAAATCTTCTTGCAGAAATCATGAATGGATATCTACGATATTTCATAAATCATAACTCAGACAACATGCAAGTTTGAGATGGAGTTTATTTACCTCGATTGAAAGAGAATCAAGATACTGTCTTGTTTTTTGGATATTTGCGTGTTAAGAGCTTTCATGGCACTGTGAAAATCTCCTAATATTGTTGGACTTTAAGATTATGCTTTATCCTCAGAAAGATGGGCAACAAAGGGTAGTCTCAACATTTCTTCAACAAAGCAAGATTTGCAACATGCCTCTTCATTTTTATTCATAAACATTCACAATGTTGAACTTGATGTAGGAGCATCATGCATAGTCATTAACAGTTTCATAGAAGGGTGCAAAGGATAGTGATGTGTGGGTGTTGAAGAGCGCACAAGAGATAATAGAGCGTATGATGAGGATGAGAGGCACAAAGAGCTTAGAGTGTAGTTTATGATGAAGTATGTAGGAGTGAAAACATGCATAAAAGGAGAGGAAGTGTAGATAGAGGTGTAGGACATTGTGTAGCAGTGAGGAGGAGTTGCTGTACATACAAAAGATGATGTGGCAGTGCAGAGAGTGTGATGCAATGAGCAAAATAAACATATTGGCGCACAAGGAAGCTAGAACAATGGTTCACAAAGAGTCAAGAAGGAAGCCGTTATAGTTTGATACTTGTATCGTCATTCAAAGCAAGCATAAATAAAAGTCTAGAGAAGAAGATTGGATTGGCTACTCAGAAGTTGTTTAGATAGAAGTGGGTAACCAAGAGCTTGTAGTTGTAGAAAAGGTCAATGGTTTTGGAAGATCTAAACAGGACGAGAAGAAGCTGAGGAAGAGTAAGAGAGATTGAAGGTGGAGGAAAATATTGATATTGAGTATTATAGAGAAGACTGTGGATTGTGTTACGCAAGCCTAGGTTGAGAGAAGCATTGATGTGTGTAAATGTTTTTATTGTGTTGAATGGTAATGAGAATGAGCAGACTAGTTTATTGAATCTTCCTATCTAAGATAGTCGTGTTTTTGTTCTTTCTCTAGTTGATCTTGTTTATTTCCACTTCGATGTATACATGGGCTAGAAGACCACTTAGGTTTTCCCTGTGCATAAGTAGTAGTAGGGGTGAACTACACATTGCTTGCACCATTTGTTATCATAACAAGGTTCGATTTTGGTAGAAGTCTAAGTGGTTAAACTAAGAGTTTTCCGTATGAAGTGGAATGCCATTGTAGAAATGGCATGAAGAGGTGGAAGAACCATCGTAAGCATAGAATTGCAAGAATAGATAAGGAAAATAGAATAACTTGAGGCTAGAGAGAGTGGTGAAGTATAAGAGTGTCCTTCAAGCTAGAACTTGAGGAGAATGGAGAGCAAAGTGGACAAAAAAATGATCTTGTGGTCCATTTGATCACATTTTTGGAGAGTAGAGGAAGTGTGCGAGTGGATGTTTCTTGTTATGATGGCATGACGAAGGTTGAAGCCCTAGTACATTGGATGGGTGAAATGGAGCATTACTTTGAGTAAGAAAAGGTTGAAGATCCTAAAGGGATGAAGTTTGTAGCCACAAGATTGAAGGGACATGTTGTCCACTAAGTTGCACTTAGGTGGACTACTTGTGAACCGACGAAGACTTGAACAACTTACATTGTTCATTGCCAGAGTTCAGACGTTCATCAAGAGAATATTTTTTCCCTTTGTAAAATTTGCATGTCCAGAGCCCTGTCGGGGAATTGTAATAAGTTGGTCTAAGCATGAGTATTTTTGTAATAGGCTTGGTCTACCTTAGGTTTGCAATCAAGGGATACTCTAGAGTGTTTTTTCCTTAGGAATTATGCATTGCGCTCTAGTGGTGTATAATTCCTGAGTTTTTCACGTATACCTCCAAAGCCGGAGTATTTTCCATGGTGGTCGAACCTAGGGAGATTATTAAAGCCTATGTGTATATGTTTTTTAAACATGCTAGCCATCAATAATGAGTCATATGGACATGCACTAGGTCCCCTAGGATTTTTGAGTCATGAGAAATTTTTTTCTCATTTTATGAGATTTTTTAATATTTTAATTAAAAAACCAAAAAAATGATAAAAGTGTGGTTAGGAGGTGAAATTTGGCACGGGGGTGCTTGTTTTCTAACCCAGAGCACCCATAAAACCCCTAAACCCACTTTTCCTAATTTCTGAGTGAATATCATTCACTTAAATAAAAATTCTCTCAAATTTATTTTTGAGGAATTATTTAATTCAAAAATAATAAAAATCAAGAAAATCAAACTCCTATATCAATGGATTCTTGTCCAGTGAGGTGGTCCAGCCGAGTTGGCATACTCATTTAAGGAGAATATCAATCAAATATGGATTGATTCAATCAGAGATTGGGCTCTAGTGACATGGCCTCTCTTGGGAAGTGCGCATTCCCTCTCATAAGGGCGCCAACCTTGAGGTGGCACGTTTTTATTACTTGGGAGTTAATCCCAGAGTGTGGATGAGGGCGCCCCCCTTAGGTGGTTGCCTACTCATCCCTGATCATGCTCCAAGCCAAAGCAATCAAGGATTTGATTGATACTTGATCCCTCTCTTCAAGGAACTTGCCCCCCTCTCATGAATTCACCCTCCCTCTCTTGTGAGGCTATAAAAGCAAGTTCATGCTCCTCATTTCTATATGGATGCATTGAACCTCTGCTCATTTGTATAATTGTTGCTATTGTTAATACATTTGGAAGACTTTGGATGTCTATCTTGTGCATTTGTGTTGGATTACAAGCTTATGAGGTGATATTGTGTCTTGTTTTTCAATACTTGCTTTCATTTTATGTATAGATCTAGTTTACATGTTGTAGAAATAAGTATTTACGGTTGATAACTTACTTATTTGTGTTTAGATGCTATAAGAGACCTCTAAGTAACCAACAGTATTCGGATGTACTTAGGTTCTTCAAATTTTTTCTTATTCTAACATGATAGTTCTCATCATTTTTTTGTTGCAAGTGTTGTTGTTTCAAGTTGCAGATCACAAGTCACAAGAAGGATTTGAAATCGGTTTTTCTTCTTCTTCTTGGGCATCTTCTATTTTTCTAACATCCTTTGCTTACAGATATCTCCAAAGCAAATCTGCAAGAACAAGGGCATTGGGATTGAAAGCCTCATCCATCTCTGTTTCAACAAAACTTTCCTTCTCTGAATTTTGTTTCATGCTTAGAAGATTAGATCTAGAGCTTTCCATTGGTTAATCATTTTCAGATCTGATATTTCTTAAGCATCCTTAGCATATCTAGATCTTTACATTCATAAAAGGCATATTTATCAATAGATCTAGATTGTAAATTTTGTACTTGCACTTTAAATTTCAAAAAATTTCTAAGTACAAATTTTTTTATTTGTTTAAACGCATTTCTATCACTTTCTAACTTGGAATATTTGCTGGTTTTTAGCAGGTCCAAGTATTTATAGAAGGAAACTTTGGCCATTTTCTGCCAGAAAGTGCCAAAAAGGACCTTCAGTGGACCTCTTTTCCAGCTTTCCACTTCTAAGTTTATTGTAATCCCTTAGATCCATATAACATGGACTAAAGAGGCATTCTTTTGAGCATTATTGTAAAATTTTAAACAAGAGCAGTGGGATACCCAGCGTCCACACCCCATCCCCCTAGGGGGGATTTGTACTTGTGTCATTTTTCGTCCATGATTTTTTCTAACAAACACAACTATCACACACACATTTTAACTGCAGGGTGTATACTTTGACAACATTTTTCTAAGCTTTTAGTTCATTTTAACTTTCACAAGCGTAAAGTAGAAATAACACTACCTCGTTGCCATGAAGTATGCTCTCTCCACCACACAAAGGCTTTCCCAATTAGTGGTGGATGATCAGAAAGTGACATACAGGTTTGTTCCTTTTTTGCTTTCAGTTAAGTTTTGTACTTCAATTTGTTCCACAATACAATTGTTCAAAACTGGAATTTATATTTGGTTTATAACCGGAGTATGCTCTTTCCCCTTGCGGGCACTTTGCATGGGCCTGTGGGAAACCAGAAACGGTTGTGGCCACTTATTAATTTTTCACATCTAAACTAATACTCATTTAATAAAAGCAACTACCCATCAACATAAGTGAAATCTGACACTTCGATTAATATTTGTGTGGGGAAATTCTTCAGAGGAAGCGGGACTAACTGGGAGGCAACCTCAAGGCACAGTTAGGCTATACCCTAGTTTGGTATAGTGTTGAACACCACCTTAGAGACTCCATTCTGACCCACACTTTCTCTTGAGGAGCCACCAAACTTTAATTTCCGGACATTCCTCCTTGTACCTCACGACATCTCGGGAGTCCCCCTTTTTCCCTAACAAATTTCAAACCATAATAATTTAAAAGTAACCAAGAGACATTTGCACTACATTTTCCTTTCAGCAGCTTTACTTATTTGATATTTGACTCCATAAGGCACTGGTTATCATACTTTTCATTTGCTTAATATCACATTAGAATCGTGCATCTGTTGGCAGTCATTTTAATTCTACTGGGGAAAGCAAGCTTTAATTTACTTGTGCAAAACTATTTTGGAACACTTCTAATCAACACTTTTCAATAAACTCCTAAAATATAAACATCTTTAACCTTTTCACCAGAAAATTTAAAGACCTTAGAAACTTTCCATAGGGACTACCCCCCTTGGCTTCGTTGGGAGTTTTGCCTAAACGGAGGAATCAAGATCAGGTGACAACCTTGACTTGAGAATTGCCCCCACGGGCGCACCGAGCAGCAACATAGTTTATCTGTTGCGTTGACCAGGTGCTGATCCGACGACAACAGGACACATGATGTTTTGGTGCGAATTTGTATAGCAGGATTGAGCCTACAAGAATAAGGAGATATGAACATAGAATAAGATGGTTTAGAATTTGCATGATAAATTCTTGTCAACAAATTATAAGCAAATATTTTTTACACAAATGCAAAACTCGTAACAAAAGACAGAGCATGTTAGAGTATCCTGAAGAATTTTATAGATTGTTGATATGTGTTGGACATCATGAAGAAGAAGATCAACACGTTTCAAGACATGTAAATGGTTTGAAAATAATCATTCAAGATAAAATTAGTTTCCACGAGATGCATTATGTCGAAGAAGATCACTAGTTGGCCTTGAAAAGAAATTGGGGTGCAATGCTAGTAGAAAGAACTTTGGCAAGAATAGAGTAGGTTGTGGCACGACACTTAGAGGATATGATGTATGCAGAGATAAAGGATAGATTGTGAAAGACAATGAAACATTTGAATGCATATAAGGCAGAGGATTGGAGAATTTAGAAGGCTCGAATATATTAATGCATGAAGAATTATTTATTGTTACATCTGCGAAGATGAAGGCCACAATTCCTTCGAATGCCCAGTGTTACCGGGCAAATTAGTAGGGCTAATTCCCAGTAAGCAAAAATAAGATCAGTGACCCAATGTCACCTTGGTCACCGTTCTAACTTCTTCGGAAGTCGAAACCTCCAAGGAGAAGTATCCTTATGAAACCCTGTAGAACACTAGGACAACCGCAAAAGATATATTCTCTATGCAATTTGTAGTTAGACCAGTGCCTATATGGAGTCAATTGTGTTTTTCAGTGTTAAAGTGTATCATTTAAATCATTGAATGGCATATAAAACGTGTGCACATCAATATTGGATCAAAAGACTATATTGCCAACCACCTCAACCAATAATCAAACATGCATCAAGTGATAAAGGTCAATGTCATTCAACTTATTGCGATCGTAGCAGCAGTAGTAAATAATTGAAATGTAAAGATAAGACAAATATTTAATGTAGCGCTGAGATATCAGTTTATTCATCAATTAGGCATGCAAATATGTGTCATTAGCAAGATATAACCAGTTGTAAGCATATGAGTGTAGACCAGTTTCAGTGGTTGATTATGGAGTGTGTAATGTAGAATATCAATCCTTTTAGATCAGCATGTGAGAGTACTGTAAAAGATTCTCGAAATGTCAGTTCAACAAGGAATAACCAACATACGCCATGTAAAGGTCAAATGAAATATTAACCCAAGTATCACTTCAAATCTGTGCGTAAACTTCAGTAATGCAGTATGTAATTAGTGATCACTATTGTTCAATAGGTACCATCATTTGAAATGTAGATTCAATGTAAGTGCATGTTGATAAGATAAGTCGTAAGCATGTATCAAAACAATCAATGATAACACTTCAAAGACAACACCCTTTTTACCAATGAAATCACTGTCATTCAATAAGTATCATCCACCAATACCAAACTAATTCAATTCCGTGTGTAAAAATCAGAGCCAAGTTTGCATGGTAAATAACCTATAAAAGAGGCACAAAGAGTGAACGAAATGGTAAGTAAATCAACTCTAAAACTAACTGCTTTTCTGTTTGATGTTTTGCAGATACGGATAGAGAAGGAAACACACAGAGTCTGCAAAAATTGCAGACCTGTGTTAGGGCAGCGTGGAGGAGATGGAAGGCAGTGAAGGGAAATGGAGGATGAAGGAAGGAGTTGGGGAAAGGGTAGGAGAAATGGGAGGAAGGGAGGAGATGGAATGGAGAGGGGAAGGCAGAGTGGAGAGGGCTCCGGACTGTGGGAGGAGCAGGGAAGGGAGGCCGCGGACTGTAGGTGGCAGCAGGAGAAACACGTCCGGAAATAAAAAGGGGCCAACGAAGGGTAGATGAGGGAGGCCGAGGGTATAGGGATAAAGGAGAAGGGGAGGCGAGCTTGATGGTGAAGAGGGAGAATGCAGGAGAGGAAGGGGTAAGGAGAAAACGACAATTTTAGGTCTGCGTTTTAGGGTTTTACACAAAAAATTAAGGCTCGGAAATTAGGTTTAAAGTCAGATTTTTAGGGTTTTAATTAGGTTTTTAGTACTAATTTTTAGGGTTTTCTTAACATATAATTATAAGACTAACTCAGAAATAAAATGTAAGACTAATTAACATAGAACAACTAGGTTAAGAATTAATATTTACAATATTAACAACTTCAAAAATTAGTGTTTTAGAAGTGGTTGAACAACTAGGGTTTCAAAAGAGAGCAAGTCACCCAACCCTAGGGGATCAATGAGAGGAGCAACCCTCCTTGAGATGGTACTTGGAAAGCTTAGCAAACTAGGGCTCACCTCAACAATCTCTAGGATTCGTAGAGGGAGCCTAGCTTAGCAAGACTTGAAGACCTAAAGCTCAAACTTGAATGCAATGGTGACCAATGACGAAAGTGAAATGCAAATCAAGACGAAATGAAGCAACAATGGCTTCCATCCAACCCTAACAAGCATCACTTTCATACAAATTGACTAAGAGACATCAAACCAAAAGTATAGACACCTCTAAATGCATGTGTTAAGCAAACAACCCTAGCCTCACCTTAGCAATGGCATAAACAATAGTAAAACTTCCAAGAAAAGCTTCAAACTTGCAAAATAACCTTCATCAAGAAGAGCACATCCCTTTAAAGAGCCCTAGTTAGGGAAAATAACAGACATAATGAAATTATCCCAAGAGTTGATGAAAATGAAGTGAGGAGATTGAATTTATATGATCTCACACTCACTTTTACATAAAATAAGGTCAATTTAATATTAAAAATGTAAACTTAAAATTAAAACAAAAATAATATAAAATGATCTAAAGATGGCCTATAGTAGGCTACCTGGGGTATTTTCCTCCCTAGGTGCAAAAATATGCTAAACAAGGCTGATTTTGACGAAACTGAAGGCTAGACTGTGCAGGGGGGGTTGTCATGCCCCAACTAACCCCAATAGTGACGAAAGCCCTCAACGCCCGCCCCCTTTTTAGCAAGCAAACAGTCTGCCCAGGAGGATGACGCCATGCTCTTAAGGAGGGCCTAGAGTGAGGGCACTGCTGAACTGGAGGACCAGGAGGGTGCTGGAGGTACTCTGGAAGATAAGAGCATGTCTCAGTGTTGAAACAATTGCCGTTGGAGTGCTAAAACAGGGTCAGGGTCATGTGACCCAGTGATCCACCCTTGGAAGCCCCAGACACTAACCTCAGGGTTTCAAACCCTTTCGTGAGGTAGTCAGGGATGCCACAAATCCATAACACTTCCAAAGGAGAAACTAGAGGGTCTAGCCATGCCCCTACCTCATAATGAGCTGGCTAAACACCCCTCCTGGTCAGAAAAAGACACCCTCTCCCTGCGGTACCTTTGCAGGTACGCTGGTGTTGGTACCATCGTAACATTGGCTCCAACTGCGGGACGAGTACTCCTCCTGAGGGTGCTCAAGAATCCAGGAATCATCTGGGTACCTGTAGACCTACACACATCAATTGACGAAGAACATCAAAATACCCAGAGGCAGACACTTCCGTCCTGCCTTGCTCATCAAATGGAAATAAAATAAATGCATGAACAAACGACTAATCTATGTCAACATGAAGAACGCCAAATGCAATGCCTGGGTAACAGTATATGCCTAACTTACCTACCTATGCTGACATAAGAAGCAGAAAGGACTAGGTAAAATCATACCACCAATGTAACCACTTGAGTAAGCAATTCATACCTGTTATCACACCATAGTAGCAGGCTACTATTCTTGTACAGCAGATATCTGCACATTCCAGAGCTTACATTATTCCAGAGCATGGCTATATATTTTGGATCACTCATGATCAGAGCAGTATATTATTCAGATTTGTATATGACCTTGTGTCAAGGCTGAGCCTTGAGAGTTCAGATTTGATGACTGATGTGACTACTTATCCCATACAGTTTCAGTTCAGTGCCTAGAGATGTATTATAGCAGTGTTTCAGATGATACTGGATGATTATTATTATGATGATGTTGTATGATCTATGGATATGTTATCACTGACTGTGGATTATTATCTTGTTGATTTAGTCATGATCATATCATGTGCTTGGTATATTATTCCTGATGTGGCAAACTATTTAAAATGAACTGTAAATCATAAAATGGACAATTGCTTGCAAATTTAGGTCATTTAACAAAACTCACTGGTTTTTCACCTTACATAGATATGGTCTTTCCCGACACCAGTTGTCTGCTAGTGTAGGCTCCATATTCACTTGTCTCCATCCATACATGACCTTCCTGTTTGACTTTAAACCCTGACTTGTCTCATTTGACTTTCTAATACCAAGGACTTCCCCATTTTTCTACCTCTGTGTTTGGACCGCATCCCTGTTTATTCAGTGTCTCGGCTCTGAGTTGGTGACAAAACTTGCCTTTGGTGAGTTGGATTGTAGGCCTAAATCATTCTGGTCGGTTGTCCCGATGTTTGGCATTGGCTCGAACTCCCTCTAGTCACTTGAGATGTTGTTGGCTAAAACTGAAAGCTCATGTTCTACCTTTGGAAACTTGAAAAATTCGCCCATGGAAACAAAAAAAAAAAAGGGCAAGAGCGATGAAAAGCTAAAAATACTCCTCGAAGAGTATAAGAAAGGTCCAAAAAGCAATGGTTCTTAAAAGTTATATCTAAACAATTGCTGACCTTATAAATATTTGAAAAACATGCCTTGGATGCAAGCTGCAACTAGTTGTGCTTCTCAGCACATCTGAAATCCGAAGGGTTATGTAGGCCAAAAAGGCCATGGAATAAAATTGAATGATCCTAATGAACCTGGATCAACTTGATGTAGACATGATGCCTAAGTTGAATAAGCACTCTCTAAACAACTTATCCATTTGTGAGGCACAGCCATTCCCCGTGTTCTTTTGTCCAGCACAGAGTTTGTAGCTTCCCCCTTTCTCCCAGTGCAAAGTATTTTTGAGTTAAGTTAGATAAGTTAACCCCTTGGCCCAACCTTGCTCCTACCCTTCATCCTTCACTAGCAGTTTGACCATGTCCAATGGGTGAGTTTGTCATTTGAACTATTGTGCAAGTAATTTTATATAACAACGGAATATGCTAACTTAATTAATGCCACTGAATGGATGTTATACTTTGAGCTTAGCTGTGAGAATGATTAGAGAAGCAGTGTCTTAGTCTACTGATGTGATTTATCCTTGGTTGTATATTCTTGGGATCCGTGATGATGTGGACCATATATGGATGATTGTTGATGATGATTGATGGGTCCACATGTTTGATGATGATATCATATGATGGACATATGATGCAGATGATGTTTGATCCAGTTCAGCAGGTTTATTACTACTTCAGATCAACAGATTATACATTGTCCATATATGGTGGACCCTACAGTTGGCCCATTAGGGCAACCCAGGGTGTATGAGTACACATTCCTAGAGGATTTGGGTCTTCTGGATCCATTGAGACACTTATCTTTCAGTTCCGGGCACTTCTGACAGTGATTGATGCAGTTTTACACTTGTTGACCAGATTTGGGGCTGATTTCCCAGCCTGAGCAGCAGGGGCCCCGAGAGGCCAATTCACCTAGGGCGCTAATGATGGAGGGGGTGGTCCAGCCACTTGTTTTTACCATTTACCCCCCCTTCTGGAGAGCCTGGTGGGCTCAGATGGACAGCGCTAGCACCCTAGGAGGTAGTTTTGGCACTTTCACAGTTACCGAGGCAGTTAAAAAATGGGATAAAGTGGTCACTGAGGAAATCGATTTGGGCAATTGAGGCAAGGTTTTGGCATTTGGTCTTCACAGAGGTCTTCCAGGGTGGCATCACTACCGTCCAGTCAGTTTTCACCATGTGGGTATGCCCAGATTGATCACAGGAGGACATTTACTGCTTGACTGTCATGGACTCTGAGGACAGTTTTGGTCATTTATATTATATTGGACATATTTTATTATTTTATTGTGCCTTGGGGATGAGCTAGTAAGGATTGATACCTCCTAGCCCCACCATGAGCTTATATTGTCATGTCCTAGTCACCATGAGGTGGATTTTGGTGCTTATGTTTCTCTAGTGGATGACGTCACCCTCTTATTGTACCACTTAGTGGGGGCGCTATCATGATATTGGGTGATCCATGTGATGTATTGTTATGATTCATTGTTAGCCATTGATTAGATCTTGAGATCTTTTAATCTTAGCCACTCATGTAAAAAGTAGCTAGGATTATACTCTCTCCCCATCCTATTTAAGGAGGGAGCCTCTCATTGTAAAGATCATCTAGAGATTTTTGGCTCTTGGCTCTTGGAATAAAATTTTTATCTTTTGGAGTACATGCTTGGATTGGAGTGGATGTTGGTTGTTTCGATTGTAAATGCTTTTGTCCATTGCACTGGAGGATCTATTGTAGCTATCTTGCATATTTGCCATATTTTATTTGCAGGTTAAGAGGGCGATTTTGACAAGTGCGAATTGGTGGGGAGGCTTGCCCTTCAAGCTTGGAAGAAGTCGTTTTGGGTTTGACAGGGAGTAGTTTTTCCTTTGTGTCAACTATTCTATGTTTCTCTCTCTCTCTTGCTTGTATCTACCTTCAATTTGTTAAACTAATTGATGCTTTGCTCCTTGGTTTTGACAGGTTAGAAGGAATCACATGTGGCTTGGGAAAATCGATTTGGCAAGAGGGCTTCAACAATTCTCCATTTGATCTTTGGCAAAGTAATCCTCGTCTCAACTAGCATTCATCTCTTCATCCAGGTATGTTCCAAGAGGTATGATCTTCTACTTCCTTGAATCTTCCATGATTTCTAGATCATAAAAACCCTAATCAATTAAAACCCTTGTTTTGGTATTTATTAGATCTACTTAGATCTAGCCTTGCTCTTGAAGAGATATTGGAAACCCACCTCTATAGCATCCACCCCTAGTTGGATCTATAGTTTGGTGGTGATTGGCTAAAAATTGACCCACTTTTCAAGGCAAAAAGCCCTCCTTGACCCAAATCGCACTTCCTAGTGAGAGGCTTGTTTGGTTAGATTTAGCATATGGGTAGGTGAGATCCCATTTGATTTGCAATCTAGACACTTGATAACCTACCCCCAGATTCTTACTTTGGTGAAATCTACCTTGTGGACATCTCTCCATGTTTTAAGGGGCTAAAACCCCCTTTTGAATCTATTAGTACCTCAAAACTCAGATCTACTAAGATCTAGCCCTTGGATTGACTTGATTTTTTGAACATGCATAGATCGGGGTACTAGCTACTTGGATCTATAGTTTGGTGGCCATTGGACTTGATTTGGTCCACCAAACCCTTGTTTTAGCCCTCCTTGAGCAAAGTCGCACTCCCTTGGGTAAGTGAGTTTGCCCACTTCGAGGAGGTGGGTGTGTGAGATTTTCGTGGATTTGGAATGCCCATAGCTTGAAACCTAGGTCTAGACTGTCTTTCTGTCACGATCCGCCTTGGGGGTAGCATTCCTTGTTTCAAGGGATTGTGGTCCACTTAGGGTTATTACTTGAAAACCTAGATCTAGCAAAATCCAACCATTGGATCTCATTTAACCCACTTGACTTGGCTTCTAGGTGTCCCGATCTACACTTTGACATACTTTTTGACCCCATTAGCCCATCTAACAAGGCACTAGTCCTTCTCTAAAGCAAGTCGCACTCCTTGGGAAATGTGTCAAACCCTAGATCTAGTACATGGGTACTCCTAGAATCAACTTAGATTTATAGATCTAGCCTTTATCCGACCTATAGTACCAACTTCACACCTAACTTCACCTTGTGGGCCTACCTAGAACCATTTCACACTTCCCAAGAAAACAAGACCCACTTAAGTAAATATATGGTATTATATCTAGTCATCATACCACATCATGTGGCCTAGACCATACATAGGTTGAAACACTAACAATCTCTTACACCACCTTCAACCATACATCAACTTTTAGGTCCACTTAACCTTGCATTGGTTTCCGTAACTCATCATTTACTTACCTTTAGAAACCTTTGTGTAGGTCCAATCAACTGTGATTGGTTATAGGGTCTCCCCCTAGGTTTTGTTACACCTTGACCTAAAGCGAAGAGTGCCTCGGTTGACGTGACTCCCACCTTTCATTGGGAACCGTGGCATCTCTTGGGTCACCTCTTTAGTTGCCTGTCTCCTCTACCGTCCCGGATGGGATACCTCTAGGGGCAACTACAAGTTGTGTGATAACAATACCTATTGCTTTACCTTTGTCTTTGGATAGAGTCTATGATAAAACCTGATCAATCACGAAGCAATTACATACCCAAGTCTCCTGCATGATATGAGAAGAGGATTGGCTGGCTATAGGGATCTGGAAGCTGTAATATTTTTGCCATGGAGAAGAGTCTCTTTTACAAGCTCCATTTATCCAAGCTTCCACCGGACTATTGTATGGACCATCTTGATGATATAATGAGGAAACATTTCGCTTGAAAATTGCTTGATTGTCCATTCGAGAAAGCATTTGTGGAAGTGGACCTTGCAAGTCTTCACATATCAACCGCACCCTGTTTGGACAATCTTTTGGAAATACATGCATATTGTTTTTCTTTACATTTATCGTGTTAGTACTCCTAATGATCTTTATCATCTCAAAATTGTCAACTACATAATTACAACTTTCACATTTCAATTGAAAAGATAAACAATATAAATCATGACAATGTGAAAATAAAATCATACTTATCCACATACCTGTATTGCCTTTATTGGAAAACATTGTTGACCACTTACCGATACTGGACAAAAAGGGCTGAACACTTGTTGTAGAATGTAGTTGATTAGGGCTTACCATGAACTGAGAGATACTGGAGAAACTTTGCACATGCGCATTGTCAGCAGGCACCACCCCTTGCTCCATTGCATCTTTTAGCAAAGAAAAGGGATTGATCCATTCCTCATCGAAGGCAGAGCAATCTTCGTCATCCATGTATATGCTCGAAGGACGGTCTATTATAATGCTACAAGGCTTTGAAGAATCGTACATTGGTGAGCCAATGAACTTCCAATAATCATTGTTTTCCACATACCTGTAGCTTTCTTCCAAGAGAGCCAACATATCATAAGAAACCGTGACTTGAGGATATGGAGCACTTACCATTTTTGTACGTTCTTCAGTTTCTTCAACTGAGGCCTCTTGTTCTTCATCTTCAGGAATCACTTTATCTTGATCTTCTTGTAAGTCTTTTGAGAATTGATCTTCATGGATTTCTTCTTTAGCATTGGGGCCCCATTGATCGCTGAATACTTCAACCAGTTGGAGGAAGGAAGATATTCCCTTGGGAGGGAGCCCTTTGTACCAAGCATCCATATCTGGATCACCTCCTAGCTCGAAAGACATTACGAACAAATGTATGATAGTGTCCTCATCTGTGATATCCCATGTCATCATAACTTCTTTGAATTTTATAATATGAGTTGTAGCAGTATCTTTTTCCTTGTGGAACATTGGGATAGACTTCAAGCAGTGGTGTTTGTTAAGCCTATTGGGATATCGCAGAATACTTGAGAAGTCGAATGGATCAAGGGTCACCATATCTCTTGACTTTCAGTTTTGGAAAGTACTTCCTTTATATTTTCTTCAATCGGAGTCGCCAGGAGAGACCTGCCAAGTTATACTTCAACAAATCTCACCCAAAGCGCTAAACAAATACGTACTTGAGATAATGGTGAATGTTCTGAATTGCTTCCTAATAAGTGGAGTCGCCTTAGATATCTGGAGTCACTAGATAGTACCGGCGGGGTTAGTCCTTTACAGATATTTTCAAATATAAGGAAAAGGACTCACCTCTGAGTTCTTACCAAATGTTGTTTAGCCAAGGATGTCGATGACTCTGGATGAACCACTTTGATTTTCAAAACGTCCTCGGCAACGACGCTAAAAATGTTACCGGGAAAATTAGCAGGGCTAATTCCCAGTAAACAAAAATAAGATCAGTGACCCAATGTCACCTCGGTCACCGTTCTAACTTCTTCGGAAGTCGAAACCTCCAAGGAGAAGTATCCTTATGAAACTCTGTAGAACACTAGGACAACCACAAAAGATATATTCTCTATGCGATTCATAGTTAGACCAGTGCCTATATGGAGTCAATTGTGTTTTTCAGTGTTAAAGTGTATCATTTAAATCATTGAAAGGCATATAAAACGTGTGCACATCATTATTGGATCAAAAGACTATATTGCCAACCACCTCAACCAATAATCAAACATGCATCAAGTGATAAAGGTCAATGTCATTCAACTTATTGCGATCGTAGCAGCAGTAGTAAATAATTGAAATGTAAAGATAAGACAAATATTTAATGTAGTGATGAGATATCGGTTTATTCATCAATTAGGCATGCAAATATGTGTCATTAGCAAGATATAACCAGCTGTAAGCATATGAGTGTAGACCAGTTTCAGTAGTTGATTATGGAGTGTGTAATGTAGAATATCAGTCCTTTTAGATCAGCATATGAGAGTACTGTAAAAGATTCTCGAAATGTCAGTTCAACAAGGAATAACCAACATACACCATGTAAAGGTCAAATGAAATATTAACCCAAGTATCACTTCAGATTTGTGCGTAATATTCAGTAATGCAACATGTAATTAGTCATCAGTATTGTTCAATAGGTACCATCATTTGAAATGTAGATTCAATGTAAGTGCATGTTGATAAGATAAGTCTTGAGCATGTATCAAAACAATCAATAATAACACTTCAAAGACAACACCCTTTTTACCAATGAAATTACTGTCATTCAATAAGTATCATCCACCAATACCAAACTAATTCAATTGTGTGTGTAAAAATCAAAGTCAAGTTTGCATGGTAAGTAACCTATAAAAGAGGCACAAAGAGTGAACGAAATGGTAAGTAAATCAACTCTAAAACTAACTGCTTTTCTATTTGATGTTTTGCAGATAAGGATAGAGAAGGAAACACACAGAGTCTGCAAAAATTGCAGACCTGTGTTAGGGCAGCATGGAGGAGATGGAAGGCGGTGAAGGGAAATGGAGGATGAAGGAAGGAGTTGGGGAAAGGGTAGGAGAAATGGAGGAGGAAGGGAGGAGATGGAATGGAGAGGGGAAGGCGGAGTGGAGAGGGCTGCGGATTGTGGGAGGAGCAGGGAAGGGAGGCCACGGATTGCAGGTGGCACCAAGAGAAACAGGTCCAAAAATAAAAAGGGGCCAACGAAGGGTAGATGAGGGAGGCCGAGGGTATAGGGATAAAGGGAAAGGGGAGGCGAGCTTGACGGTGAAGAGGGCGAATGCAGGAGAGGAAGGGGTAAGGAGAAAAGGGCAGTTTTAGGGTTTTACAAAAAAAATTAAGGCTCGGAAATTAGGTTTAAAATCAGATTTTTAGGGTTTTAACTAGGTTTTTAGTACTAATTTTTAGGGTTTTCTTAATATATAATTATAAGAATAACTTAGAAATAAAATGTAAGACTAATTAACATAGAACAACTAGGTTAAGAATTAATATTTACAATATTAACAACTTCAGAAATTAGGGTTTTAGAAGTGGTTGAACAACTAGGGTTTTAAAAGAAAGCAAGTCACTCAACCCTAGGGCATCAATGAGAGGAGCAACCCTCCTTGAGATGGCACTTGGCAAGCTTAGCAAACTAGGGCTCACCTCAACAATCTCTAGGATTCATAGAGGGAGCCTAGCTTAGCAAGACTTGAAGACCTAGAGCTCAAGCTTGAATGCAATGGTGACCAATGACGAAAATTAAATGCAAATCAAGACAAAATGAAGTAACAATGGCTTCCATCCAACCCTAACAAGCATCACTTTCATACAAATTGACTAAGAGACATCAAACCAAAAGTATAGATACCTCCAAGTGCATGTGTTAAGCAAACAACCCTAGCCTCACCTTAGCAATGGCATGAACAATAGTAAAACTTCGAAGAAAAGCTTCAAACTTTCAAAATAACCTTCATCAAGGACAGCACATCCCTTCAAAGAGCCCTAGTTAGGGCAAATAGCAGACATAATGAAATTATCCCAAGAGTTGATGATGAAAATGAAGTGAGGAGATTGAATTTTGTTATAAGTTATAAATTTGAAAAGATGTGAATGTATCATTGATTCAATGTGGAATACTCAAATATGGTAAATCATAATAACAATGGTGATTGATGGATCTCTTTTGTATCATTTTGGCATTTTGAATTTAACATTTACATTACATAATGATGAATTTACATGGGATGAATTGTTATGTTGGGATTTTTATATTTTTAGAGACGTGAGCTCCCATGCTAGGAACCTTGACGTCCCCTCATCCCCCATGAATTTTCCTAAAATTTGGAGGGTGCTTCCACATGTATCCCATGTGCGTTTCCTCGCTCCCATGTCTTGGAAACTTATTGGAAGATTGGTAATAACAGTGAAGGACACATAGATGTTTATAAATATGAAGATGAAATTGATAGTGCCACATAAAATATGGATTGGATTGACAAATTTGACAAATTGCTGGAAAATGGGGCAGATTTGACAAGTTATTCGAAGATTCACAAAGATGATGGTGAAAATTAATAAAGGGAGATAATTGTTGCATATGTGATAGGAGATGGATTCTAGGGCATCTATGAGTCAAAATCCTAAAAGGAGCCAATGATAATTAATGAGCACAAAGAAAAGATTGACCAACCAACTAAAAGGCGAGATGAGTTAACGATAGAATTTGAAACTTACCAAAAATCTGCTAGTAACTTTAAACTCATTGACCACAATTCATGAAAGAGGGTAGGGTAGAGCAAGTCAACCGAGTAGATTTAAAATCGAAATACCAACGATTCAAATGAAGCACAACCAAAAATATCATTAGCTTCAATCTCATGCACCCAACAAAATAGAAATGAAGACATGCTTCAAATATAAATAATTACTCCAAAAGACCAAATATAATAATTGATTGCAAAATATATTTCACCACATCTTAAAACGGTTGATAAGATCCAGGTTCCAAGAAAAGAAGAAATCTAGCCTATAGTTCCATTGGAAACCATGATGGGGAAATCACAACCTAAGACCTGAAGCTTAAAGCAGTCATAAAAGTTAGCAATGTAATGGTACTTGTAGATTTTGGTAGTTCTCATAACTGTATAGAGATCAATGTCGCTAAACAACTAAACCTTTTTTTTGTGTACCCCACCAAGGACCTCACAATTACTGTTGTCGATGGATAAGAGGTCAAAAAAGTAGGAAGATGTCATAAAGTCTTAGTTCAAATACAAGAACTAGAACTACAACAAGACTCTACTCTCTTCCGTTCAATTGATATATCCCCTCCAAAATGAGAGAGGCAGCTAGTTGCTAAAGAAGCGAAGGTCTTGATAACCCTCTCCATTCAATATGTGAATCAATCTATTTTTAGAATTGATGAAGTATTACCTAGGGAAATTCTCCGGAGTTGACTGAAGGCCTTTTGTTCGTTCTCTTTCTCCACCTACTTGCGAGATTAGTTTGAGCTTTCTTTCCCACTAGTTATGTTCAGGTCACATACCACAAACATGCAATCTACCAGCCTCGTAAATTGTCTAGACCAACATTGGTTTGCCTCTACCCCTAGAATATATTTCAACGTGGTCTAAAACAACAAGAGAATCAAGAAGGGCATTTTGTGTACTATGGCCCAAACTGGCCTTTTGCCCCAAAATAGATATTCAAGTAGCTAAACAATCGATGATCATGTTATATTGACTCATAACAAACATGTGATTTAGTATGATTTGCGTCAAACTTCCAAACGAATATGATATTACTATTCGAAATTATTTGTAATGAACATAGCCGATTTGAAGAAGCTTCATCCAAACTATTTGATTTATCTCAGTAAAATATACTACGAATAGGCAAAATAGACTCTCGCCTATATGTCTTCTTGCTTCATTCCCTTTTACAACCCCTTTTCCCATTCATCTTCTTGTGGAAGAAAAATGTTCACTATTGATTTCCAACCTCAAAATGTCATGAACAACTTGTCCCTTAACTGTGTAAGATGATGAAGAAAGGAAGGAATGAAAAAGAACATGATAAAGCCACCGACGACCCCACCCGGTTTTGAATGGATAAGGATCAAACATACTAGAATGCCCAAGAGAGATATCTATACATTGTCACTGAACCATATTGCCCATTCATGACAACTCGAATCATGTGGGTTGCTAAACTACTTTTCTATGACAGATGCAGGTGATGTGAAAGAAGAAAGATCTGGATACTACTTGTTGTATGCCACATATTTGATAGAAGTATAACATTGAACAACTTGTTCGAGAGTTGGTTGGGGTGGATCCAGACTTTGATCAACTATTAGAGCCAACCCACATCCAAATGTCCACTCTCTTCTTTGTGGAATGAAGATAGAGACGGTTCCTATGGAGATCAAGAACCAAGTGCAGTCGTGAGTGTTGCTGCCTAAAACACACTTGATCGCGGGGAAGTCTCCCAACCGCTATGTGTGTTCCTGAGGGAAACTATGAGTTAAGAACCCAATGTCACCTTGGTCCTAAACTCCTCCGTTTAGACCACAACTCCTAAAGGTCAAGGGGGGTTGTCCCTACTTACTAAGTTTCTTTTTAAAGTTTGTTTTTGGGAGTTGTAAATTATCAAAATTTCAATGACAATCAAACATGCAATAATGCAGTGATTTCAATGACAAGCAAACCCTTTTTAACAATAAAACAAATAATTGATACAAGGGAGAAATAAACAATTAAACAACAAGACCAGTGCCTTCTCTACTCGGGCTATGGAGTCACGATAACCAGTTTATCAAAATATTTTTCTAATAGCATTAAATCATTCACTTAACAAAGTATAACATTAAACAATGACTTTCAATTAAGGTAAGATGCTTGCAACAAGATAATCAAGATATCACATAAAGCACCAATTTGTAGAACATGAACAATTTAGTGAGTCAGAGATACATATAACAAGATTAAGTTGAAAATGAAGTGCTTTGGAAATGAAGAACTGTAGATAATAGTAACAATGTTGTGCAAGTGGTCTTGTAAATTTTAATGTATTTTAAGTCTCTCTTCAACTTAGGGGATTAAGGTTTTGCAAAAACAACTAAGCTACTCTATGTGTCTACCCCGAGAGACTATCTCTTTCGATTTGAGAGAGATTGCCGGGTGCTCAACCTGAGAACACAAGGTTCTCAACTAGCTCCACGGGTCAATCCCAAAACTTGCTGGGTGCTCAACTGGAGGACACAAAGTGCCACGAGGCTCCCAACGGCCTCTACCCCACTAGCTCCATAGGTCAAGTCCCTTTTTCTCAGTTCTAATGAAGATATGTTTCCGAGTGCTTACTAGACTAACCAACTCAAATTCTTGCCCTTTCCTGTCACCCAAGATCGGTCGAACCGGCAAGGGGAGAGAATACGGGGCAAGAATCGGGCCTTAAGTTAAATTTTAATCTTTAAGCAAACAGGACAAAGCAATGCAAGCCAACGCGATTTCACAAGGGAGGCAAAGCCTTCTCACTTGTGAGGTGCGGGCAAATAAAATAACTTAAAGCAAATACTTAGAAAATAAAATGCAAGCCTTAACGATTTTGCATGGACGGGCAAAGCCTCTTCTCATGCAAGGTGTGGGCAAAAAGAAAATGCAAAGCCAATGCGATTTCACAAGGGAGGCAAAGCCTTCTTGCTTGTGAGGTGTGGGCAAATAAAAATACAAGAAAGTAAAATGCTAAACCCAAGCTACTTACACACCATGCAAGGGTGGCAATGCCTCCTCTTTTGCATGCAAACGAAAACAAACTAACTAAGCACTAAATACCTGAAATGAAGTACAAGAAAATGAAGCCCAAGAGACTCTCTTGGGCTTGTTACAATGATACAAAAGTCAGCACATGATAGTTAGCAAGAAAAGAGAGGAAAATTAGTGATTTTGACCATTTTGTCCAAAGTGGCCGAAATGGTGATTTGTGGAAGCCCTTTATGCTTGGAGATGGCTGAATTTGGGTAGAACATCCTTCTTGAATGTGTGCAGACCTGCTAAAAACCAACAAACAAAAGTTACAGAAAAAATGCCCAAAATCACTTTGGGACAATGTTAGTATATCATACAAAATGTACAAAAATTTCTTAAAAATTATGAGTAGTTTTTTTTTTGATGAAATAAAGCATGTAAACAATACTTGAAATTAGATTTATGTATGAGAAACTTATAGAAATTAATTGCAGTAAATTTTAAAGAGAATGGAAGAGAGAGTGCTCCTTTACTCTTTCAATGCTAGGAGTGTGGGGTGTCCGTCAAAGGAATTCCACTCTTGAAGCCAAGTAACCTGCAAGCTTGTAAAATGTTTGCTACACACTAGAAAGAAAGGTGAGTACCTAATGAAGAGCTAAGAAATCATAAACTTCAACAAACATATGAAAATATCAACTACTAAACAGGAAACTCATAAGATTATTAGCAACACTACTAAAATCTTACCAAAGCAAATCACTTTGCTTGTTTGGCCTCCCAAACATGTGCAGCTATGAAGTGCAGAAGCAAATCACCATTACAGAGCAACCAACACCAAATCTCCTCCAAAGATTTTCTATTACCAAGCCAAATGGCTGAAAATTACAATGGCCCAAAAATGGGGCAAGATGAGAGCAAGAGAGTGAGAAAAACAGAAATGAAGCAAGAGCATGAGAGATTGTAACCACCGAGAGGAGGAAGGGCCTCCTTAAGTAGCCAAAGAGAGGGAGAAGACTCCTCTTGCATGCAAGACAAGTGTCAAATGGGAGAGAGGGGGGCCCAAGAGAGGGGGGCGCATTTGCTCAAGGAGGGCAAATTCTATGGTCTGGAATCTAAATAATGGGGGGGAAACCCCCCTTTTAATGTTTCCATGCCCAAACCTAAGCCAAATGGGGGGGAAACCACCCAAGTGGGGCCCCTCCCATTGACTTTCACTCACCCATCCAATCAAAGAGAGGAGGGTGCACCCCTAGAGTGGGCAGTTCACAACTTGTGATATGTTTGCTTGGAGGGCCCCTCTTGTACCTTAAATTTGTCTTAGGAACATACTATGAGCTTAAGAAACTTTATTTCCCCTCCCCAAGTGACTATAGTCACTTTACAAAAATGTGCCTTACTAATTAATTGTCCAATTTGCTGATTTCCATGACTGACCTGGGAAAAAGTGTCCAAATCCATAGTAATACTTGTCCGAATGACTTCAAACTTGGTCCAAGGGTGTAAGGGGTCTCATACCATTTGTCTTGAGTACCCATACCCCTATACAACATAAAAAATGACCAAGTATCCCTATTTTACATTACAACATTTTATGCTGAGGGACATTTTTTAATGACCAAAAATTAAAAAATCCTATGTAAAACCTAATGAAATTCCGCAAGACTTTGGATAATGTCTAGCATGGTAATATAGAACATTTCTAGGCCCCAATCACCCCATGGACTCTATCACTAGAACACCTTTCACCACTTTGGAGGTATTTTTGAGTGAAAAACTCAAATAATTAAAATCACTAAAAATGAATTTTAATTATCCAAGTGAAAAAACACTCGATGAAAGGACTTCCCTAATGATAAAGTCCTAGGCAATTAAGCTATACAAAAATTGACCCTCATGCTGACATATCATTACAAAATCCCCCGTAAGGGTGTAGAATTTTCATGGAGAGAAGATAAGAAAAATAGCCGCCTCGCTTGAATAAATCATTAAGTGCTTCTTTTTCATCTTCAAGGCACATTCAACATGTTAATGGTACATCGTTGTCCACCAAGTTGGTTTTGGTGGTCAACATTCTGACTCCAACTGTGGGACGTGTGCTCGATCTGGTCTTCAGCCAAGGAGAGGATATGAGAACTTCAGAATCGTTGGTTCTATAATTTGTAAAAACATTTCAACTTGACATGAAAACCTTAGTAGCACATGTTTCATTAAAAATCCAATGAACCAAAAGTTGCTTTTGCTAACAAAAAATGTTATTATTCCTATGTACATAAAATAAATGCAGAAAGTAAATGCTCACCCTAAGGAGCTTATTTTCCTACTTTAAGCATGATAAAATAAATATCTTAGGTAAAATAAAATATCCAATGCAACCACTTAAGCATTTTACCAACTTTAAAGTCTTTTGCCTTATCTTTGGTAACCAGCCAAAGCAAGAACACATTTATCAAGAAATGCAAACCTGCGCGATGATCTAGAATGGGCTCGCTGGATGGGAAATCATGAGTGTGAATAATGTCATCAAATTGCTTCCCAAACTAGCAGGTGCTTGCAGAGGATTCTTCTATCCAAGCTTGGATAGGACTAATAGACACATTTGCATGAAGAGGTAGATCAACCACTTCAACATACTGTTCCAAAGGGTTCTTATGACGATAACTTTGTGTAGAAGACCCAAGATGCTCCAGATCATAAGGAACCTCTGCTTGCGAAAATGAAGGTTGAGGTAGATCTTCATTTAACTGTACCCAATCTGATTCTTCATTATTGATGTTGATATATGGCTCAGACTGATCACTAAGACAAACTACATGTTCTTCCTTCGTACAAAGATATCCCAAGGGCTCAAGATCCATGTTCTCTTCTGTAAAAACCTCATGGGTAGGATCTTCAATAAAACCATCAAGAGATTCAATACTCCCTCTTCTAGAAATGCCATAGATGGGATTAACAATAAAACCTTCAAAAGATTCCGGTTCCTCATTTTCTTCTTTAGACATGTCATAGATTGGATTTTCCATGAATGTCCAAGAATCCTTATCAACAACTTAATCAGACATGAGGGAGTCTTCATCACTAGTATCATCCTCCAGGCTATACTTCTCCTCATCTTGATCACTATCATCTTCTTCGGAAAAAAGGTCACAAGGAATTAAACCTTCCAAACTCTCATCATTATACGGAGAATAGGAACGAGTGTCATCATGCACATTACAGATTTCATCAGAAGTTTCGTTATAGGCTCCTGTAATGGTTTCTTCTTGAGGTAGATCTGGGGTACAAGCGTGATCATCATCACTGAAATAATCATGAAAGCATCCCCAATCTTCAATATCCTCTGTTACGGGGACATGGGGAGAGTCTTCAACAATGTTTGGACTTTGATAAACTTCTTCTGTAAGATCATTATTAATAGTGGGATTCATGGCTTCTCTAAGCTCTTTTAGATAATCGAAACCTCTGTTTAAAACAATTCTCATATATTCTTCACCATTATACCAAGTCTTTAAAAATATAGCCAAGAAATTTTCAAGGGATGTAATGCATTTATCAGGAAGACCATAATACCACATCCAAGCATCCCTCTCCAGAGTATTAACAAATGCTCGCATCATAGTATCTTGATGAAGCATGTTGAGATCAATTTCTACCATTTTAATAAAATATATGACGTGCACAATAGTTGAATCACCATTTCCAAAAAACAGGGGAAGCTCAACATATCCCTTCCCTGAGAGACATGGCTTGTGGTTGGGAAAGCCCGGGATGCCTGAGAAATCTATGGGAGGATATGCACTGGAAATTTGATCTCCAGACTCTTCATCATCCATAGTGGCTATCAGTAGTATATTTTGAATCAATCATGCATTTTGTACTGAACAATGAGCTTTAAAGACTTTACTATGTTGCATGGACTCATGCATGTCTGCCTTCCCCTCCATTATATATACACTAGAACTTAGACTAGCTTCCATGGTGGACTTGAGCTTGTACTTATGGTTTTCATGATATTTTGACCATGTGTCTCAGTGGCATTAAATTTGACTAGCGATCAGGTAGAGGTGTACGCAACACTTAGGGAGAAGCTTCCTACACATTCATGTATCTACATGGCTTATTTATGACTAAGAGACCAAGAGATTAGAGTGCCCAAACTTGAGGTTGACTTTCTATTTCAGTTATCATTTAGTTGAATTTAGTGCACGCCAGTAGCATTCTAGTTCAGTCTAGTTTAGTTGAGTTGACTTTCAGGTCACGTTTGTTACTATTTTTGGAGGTTGTTTTCCTTTGGTATATATCTATTCTCAGAGACCAGGGCACACTAGCTCAAGAAGCTTCCACTCATTTGTGCTAGTCTTGGGAAGTGCACCCTACTTGTGGTTACATGAGTGCATGGCTTAGTGAAGACTCTTTCTATTTTTATTTGGGAGTAACATGTACACAAAGCAAGTTTACTTCTAGGATCTAACTTCTTCTCTAAGCCAGGTTGAGCACATCACTTGAGGAAGATTCCTTTTGTTTTTGTGTGTACTCCATTACTTATTTTTTTGGCCTAGGGAGGCATGCCCTAGTGTAGGTTTGTCTCTCTCATGCATGTGTTTTTTTTTGGCATGTGGTCTATTGTTGAAGATGAATTGCATCTCACTTGTCTATTTTCAGATGCTTTTCATGTCTAGAAGGAGGGTGCACCCCTTGACATGTTTTTGGCTTTTGCACAATTTGAGCTTAGAAGAGGAGTTTTTGAGCTTAGATTTGTTCTATTCTTGTAGAGGAGTTTTTGAGCTTAGGTTTGTTCTATTCTTGATATTGTACTATATTTGGATCTTTTCTATTTTTGATCCATCTCCATTCTTAGTTTTCTTGATCTTTATAAATGATTGTACAATCAAGGGACAAAGATATCAATGCTTTACTTATTCTCCCCCCCTTGCTTCCATTATTCTCCTAGAGATTTTCTGATTGAGAGCTAGCATTAGAGCACATGTAATGGTTGGATGAGTCAGTCAATATCGTGATTGTATCCAATTTGACATGGAGAAGTTGAAGAATCTTGGTTCCCCCAGGATCCTTGAGAGTGTTAGTGTGTTCCTACTTGTGTAGGATTTTTTCATTCTACGACCCTTGGCAATAAGATCTAATCAAATACTCTTTTCACAACTAGATTTGTCATCGAAGTGTGTAAGAACTTCTATATCTTAGTGCAGATCCTTGCTTTTATTGCAATCTTCATAGGAATTTAAGCTTGTAGGATTCATATAGTGTTCATTTGCCCTACTTGTTTTCTATCACTCACTTTAAAAAGCAAAATAATTAAATATTTTACTTTTTCCCTTAGTTATTTTGGACAATATTGCAAAGAGAGTACTTGGGTTCAACTTTTGAAGTTGTTCCTATATGTGTTTTTTGTTAATATTTGGCCGAGCTTTGATCTTCAATTCTTTTAGATGCAGAGACTTGAAGCAATGAGACAATTCAATCCATGAAATTTATACAACCATAACACAAGATATACCCTGGGGAAAATCCTCAAAATTATGAGAACAAAAACCCCAACAATTCTTCTAAGTATAATATAATGGATAGCAGAGAATGCTTTCTTTTACAACATAGCAGATTGCTTTCGGAAGATAAGAGATTACCAAAGACTCTTGATGAAGATACGAAAGTAATAGAGAAGAGAGATCAATCAGATGTGTGCCCAGCATAACAATAACAAGCACAAACAATACCCTGCACAAAGAGAAGCGCCTTGCCTTCAATGGAGAAGAGAATTCGCTTCACATTGGATTCATCAATCCCGTATAATATATTTCTACATTCTTCTCTTCTATTTTTAACTTCTAACTTCAGGATGAACTCGCCCTCAAATGGATGTATTAATCTTGCATGCAGAGCAGTGTTATAAAAACCGACCCAGAACCGGCAAAATCGGTCGTTCCAATCGGTTCCAAGGGTTTTCCAGTCCATTCGCTCGATTTAGCCCGTTTTTGACTGATTTTGTACGAAACCGACTAGTTTTCTCAAACCGGTCGGGTTCCGTACTGGGTTTCTCTGGGGCAAAAAACCAACGTTTTGAATTTTTTTTTTAATTAAAAAACCAAAAATTTTGGGCACGTCGGCTACCTCCCAAGTCCCGACTATGCTATCACAGTATCATGGATTCAAATTTCACACTGGTGTCTATGTTAGTTCTGTTACTTGTGTACAGTCACGGTGTATACTGCTAAGTTACCCACGGTCCCACTCCCAAGTCTCGAGCATGCTATCACGGATTCAAATTCCACAATGGCGGCTGTGTTAGTTTTGTTGTGTACAGTCACGGTGTATACGGGCCCCATAAGGATGCTTTATTAGTAATTATTAATTAGAGTGCCAGGTTTACTAGAGTGCCATGGTGGTTTGAAGTTTTAACTTTGTATAATTGTATTTTAATTTTTGTAACTTTGTGATTATATGTAACTTTATATGTAACTTTGTGACTATATGTAACTATATGTAACTATATGTAATTTTTGTAACTTTATGTGTTTGACTTTGAAGTTTCTCATGGTTTCGATTCACATGGATGCACATGGATTGCACTCGGTGCTATTTTGGTTTTATACACTCTTACTTGCTATATACATGAGAAACTTTGCATATTTGTATATAATTGTTTGAATTCACATGGATGCACATGAATATATATTTATTTTTTGAAAATATGAATATTTTATGTATTTTTACTCAACCGTTTTTTTGATCTAGTTTTTTTCCCGGTTTTTGTTCGGTTCCGGTCCGATTTCGGGTCCTGGGGTCGGCCGGTTCAACCACCGGTCCAGTTCTAATAACATTGATGCAGAGGTCCCCACTTCTCATGCAGTGCTTTATCTCATTGAGCTGTCACTTAGGATGAACTCGCCTCTTAATTGAAAGCTTGCCCACTTAGTCAGGTGGCTAACTTAAGTGTCGACATGCAAGTGTCACAACTCACGTGTCATCTTTAGTTTAACATAAGTGTCGTCATGCAATAACACTTAATTAACTAGATCTTCTTTGTTGTCACTTAGTTAACTCTCTTTAACTGAAGTGTCGTCTTTTAGTTTAACTAAAGCGAAAACACTTTACTTAACTAGTCATTTTAATTTAACACTTAGTTAATTGAAATAATGCTGATTGATTTACTTGAAGTGACCACTGTGAGTTCTTTAGTTAACTAAAGCATATATTTAATTGATGCTTTAACTGAAGCATTGATACTTAAGTTCTTAACTAAAGCTTTAACAATTCGAGTTCTCTTTAATTAGCTGAAGTGTCTGCATGGGCAATTTCGAATTCTCTTGATCTCTATGCTTTATCTTTTATTTCTTTATCTTTCACTGCATGGTCAATACGTGCTAACTTTAATTATTCATCACTTTACATTATTCTAAGAATAATTATCGGATACTATGATTATATTATATTATTCCGGACCAAATGATCATATGCTAAAGTAATTCACTTTAGAGGTGATCGATCACTAAAGGAGACTTAATAGCAATCTAGTGATCATGGTTAATAATACATCACACAACATTAAATGCTTTTAACAAGTAAAACATTACTTTAATACGGAAGGTCCACCTCTATACGGGAGGTCCTTCATGGACACCTTTATATGGAAGGTTCACATGAGAATCATGACTCGACACACACAATTCCGGAGTCTTGTCCAACAAGACTTTATAACATCATTACTTTGATCAAGTACCTCTATAAGGGAGGAATAACCTTTACACGGAAGACAATCAAAGTGCTCACCTCTATATGGGAGGATCAATCTTGGCTACACAAGATTGGTTTGGAGAATGTCTCCTGATGCTGTATATTTAACATTTTCTGCACTTTTTCGCCCTAAATATCTAGTTGGTCTGCATGTTTTTGCCTAGATTTAGGAAGGTACTATAGTTTATTGATTTTTGTGCATTTATGAGTACGTACTTGGAATCATTCAGTCGCACTTTATATAGTATTTTCTGTCAAAAACAAGTTTTGGTTGCTGCTTTTTGACTTTTCACATAGAAATAGGAGGGTTATTATAGTAATTTTGTATCAATTTGAGTGTGTACTTGCATATATTACTTATCTTTTGGTTTTGTTTTCTAGTGTTTTTAGTTACTTTTGTTTGCTGTTTTTTGTACTTTTAGTGCAGAACAACAGTAAATTATCTCCAGTTAGGTTTATACTTGGAGATTTTTTCATTTAGGTTTAATTCACAAGTGTTTGTGCTTGCTCTCCACTTATTGCGCCGAGGGGCGCTCTACAACCCAGTATGAGGGAGCTCTTGTTAGTCGAGTGTTTGTCGATATTGGCCATAAATAACATTTGTATGAGGGAGATCTTGTAAGTCGAGTGTTTGTCGATATTGTCGGCCATAAATTATGCAATAATTAAAAAAATTCATGTCCACTCCTAAAATAAAAAATTATGGAAAGTATTTAAAAAAAATCCATATTAGTTCATAAAATAAAATATTATGAAAAGTAATTAAAAAATAGATGTTCGTTTATAAAATAAAACTTAAATCTTAAACCCGGATCTATCAATCAAGAGAGATCAAATTTCTTGAGTTTAAATTTAAAAAAAAAAATACACCTCAAAAAATCGGATCCCTCTCGGTGCTTGATAGATATGGGTTTAAGATGGATCTATGCTAGTTTACTTGCAGATTTATATATGATTTTACTAAGTACAATAACTTATTTTATCAGTTGGAGGTCATATTCACCTTTTCAGATTATTTGAGCATGGGAAGCCCCTGGCAGAGCACTAACCCAAAGCGAGATAGGTTTAGAGGGGACATTGTCTCTTTACCTTGTTTTGTTATTGGCATGGCCCCTATCAATATTTTTGTTACAATGGAAACCCAATTTCTTCTGCTAAGCCTTCCACATGTCTTTGGGTTGCCTACAACATCTCTCCATGGAAGTTATATCTTTGAAGAATGTTAGTATTGTGCTGGGTATTGATACAGCCAGGGCATCTATATAAATCTTCACAATGCTTATTCTTAATCCTCAAAGCAAATGGAACTATTGAACAGGCGCTCAAGGGAGCTCTTACACCTCTTTTATTGAAATACGGAATGCGAGAATGGCCTACAGGGAATCGAATTTTGGAAAAAAATTACTTCCAGATAATTGACGGCCTAGTTTAAGAAGCATAGGTTTACAGCTAACAGATGAAGCCTCTACAAGTAAATCACAGCTTGCATCAAAATAGGAAGTTAAGCATTAAACGGGTAATAGATATTCTTCCCTTTATTCATGCATTTTTGTAGGCCTTTTCATTCAAATATTTCAAACTGCTTCGAAAATTAAAAGCATTACATGCTTTTCCGATAAAAGATTTGGAGCATAGTGAGATGAAGCAGGAGAAGGCTTAATTTTTTGGAAAGTGACGGGAAGGAAAGGTTTCATTTAGGCTTTAATGTTTTACGTTCAAAATACTTTTTACATAATGTTTTTGGCTGAGAAATATTGTGCCGGCCATTTCTATAAATCTCGAAAGACATAATCTCGGAGTTTCAAAAATATGCGACATATGTTTTCACAGTTTCAAGTTTTTGTTGACTGGCTTTGATTTGAACTTGAGAAGAATCAATTCCTTCAGAAAATGTAAACTGAATAATATCTAAAATTTGAACTATAATTGAGCTTTTTACACAGACTCACATGCACACTGTTATGTTTGCTACATTAGTAACATAACTAAGGAGTGGAATGTGTAAACTTATCTTTACAGGAATGTTCCCTCTGCATAGTATGTTTTTTATGCATTTTGTTTGCAGTTTTTGTTTAGTCTGATGTAGTTCTCAATAGGCGCTATCACTCGTAGAGCCCCTTTTCCCGATCTATGACACCTGCTGGTTTGTAATTTTTCCCCTCACAGAGAATGCAGCTGAAGGCCATTCTAGGGTCCGCTACAAGGTAGTAGAATTTCCTGTCAATTTATCTTCACAAAAGCATCCATTGGATAAACCAAATCCAAAGCAAGGCATTGGTAAGATGACAACATATCATTATTATTTTGAATTTGATATCAATTATTCAAGTACGTTTGAAATTTGATATTTCACATTTATGCCTATTATGTTTTTCACTGTGTATTTTATCTGAACAGGTTTGCTAGCGTGGAGTAGAGATAGCCAATATTTGGTCACTCGTAATGACAATATGCCAACGGCACTTTGGATCTGGGATATTTGTCGCCTTGAGCTTGCTGCACTTCTGATACAGAAAGAGCCCATTCGTGCAGCTGCCTGGGATCCAGTATATCCTCGTGTGGCTCTTTGTACAGGAAGCTCGCATTTGTACATGTGGACACCCTCTGGTGCTTGTTGTGTAAATATTCCTCTGCCACAATTTGTTGTATCAGATTTAAAATGGAACCCAGATGGAACTTCTATGCTTCTGAAGGATCGCGAGTCGTTTTGTTGTACTTTTGTTCCTTTGCTTCCTGAATTCAACGACGATGAAAATAGCGAGGAATAGTACACACACAGCAAAGAAATGTGTCTAACGTCAGTTGTGACAAGGCCATTCTTATGTTCTAATCTTTTTGGTCAGCTGCAAATGACCTCTGTATTATTTTCCTGATCGTTGACACTCTAGTGTTCACACCAGTGATGGTTTGCTAGTTTCAGCTATGTTTTCAGTGTGTACTACAGTCTGCAACAAGTTATTTTAGCTATACCACTGCTGAAATTGTGCAGAGTTGACCATTGGAGAGTTTAGTACAGTGTTTAAGATACAACTTGCTGCAATGCATTAGGAGCTCCAACTCGGCCCCTTAAGCTACGTTAATAGCAACTGATTGGTTATTGAGCTTCTATCCATTCTAAAAACTTCTTCACTCGAGGACGTGATATGTACTTGTTTTTTTATAATTATATTAGTAAATTTATTATTTATCTATGGACGTTTTATTCATACTCCACGTGTTTGTAGTATAAGCATCAATTTTGTTAGTGCAAAATACTGCACTCGAGATTCAAGACATGACAATATATGTTGAGATTTTTTTCTCAATCCTAAGAATTAAGAGTAAAAGTCTTACCACCATATATATTTGACAGCAGGCATTGAAAATTTTGTGGTTGTGCATGTCCGTGTTACAGAATTCTGAAGACTGAAGGTAGTGTTGAAATAGGTGCTGCTTTTCTTCACCAATGGATCATTGAGGCTTTATCTAGTACTTGTATCAATCTAAGGCCAATACCTCATATTTCCAAACACGTATAAGGTTCAAGAGATGAACTAATTTTGCATTCTATTCCATATCAAGGAGCAAAGTATGGACACATGTTAATACTAAATACATAAAAGATTCAAACTGATTTGAAATGCGTTTTCTTTGTAAGTTAGAGATAGAAAATTAGTCCAAGGGTTAGCTCAATTGGTTGAACCATCTACCCAAGTCATGTTGTCAACGGGAAGGTCATAGATCACTGAAACAAATCTGGTCAAGTCTCTCCCAGTTACTAGCTGTTATTATAGTTGACATTTGAATATCCTCCATCCAAATACTCTGGGGAAGAAAGAATCCTACAAGATTTTTCTTGAAAATAAAATTAAAAATCACTTGTATAGATCTTATAGGGTCTTATTATCTCTAGAAAAGTCCTTTCAATAACATGTACTACTTTCTGCAAACATTGATTGTAGCCAAAGAGTATGTTTTGAGGGTACCTTGAGGACCCAAATTTGGTTAAAACGTACACAAGAAATCTGATTGCACCGCTGGATTTCTATGTTGCCTTCAGATCAATTGATATTCGGCTCTATAGTTGTTTGAAAAAACGCCTGAAGGAACACGTTTACTCTTCTTCAAACCTTGTCTTATATTGGACCATGGTTTTGAATGGGGCCGAGACAGAATTTTGTGTTATAGTCTAATTGACACCTCACTGAATTAACGATGAGGCTCAAGTTAACTATTTTATGACTTGTTTAAAGCCTCTGTAACAGGACTAGTTTTGGTGTGACAAACTAATGGTCGAGCGAGTTTGACTATACTCACCAATTTGTCCAAACTGGGTGAGTCTGTATGATATGAAAATTCTACTTTGAATTACAATCTTGGAGTGATATCCTTTCTTCATTTAGTTTCATTTTTGAATGACATGCCTAAACGGATGTCCTTTATGAAGATTGCAAGATATACTTTGTTGAAGGTCATGCTTACAAGTTTTAACAGGTGGAGATCACTTGTTCAATATAATAATAAACTGCTCATCGGAAAGAACTCTAGTAATTTCATGGTTTGTTGATTCTAATAGTGTCCACAGAGATGATGATGTGGAACATCCTTGGCTTTTTTCTTACTGAAAAATTGAATATTTTGATAGTGTTTTTATTGCTGAATTTTAATATTTTATGTAGTGTTTACTGATACATCATTTATGGTCGAATTTGAATATTTTATATAATGTTTAATAACAAATCAGCTATTAAATTTTGTTGAATTGCCTAGTTAACTCAACTAGGTGGGTTGTCAAGTTGCGAAGCCCCTGCCCCAGTCACGTCACTTTCTTTGAGAACAACCCAAATTACTTTTTTATTGTTGGCATTAAGATTACTAGAGATATTTCTATAACACATTCTCTGTTTGTGGATGATGTTATGCTATTTGGCTTGGGAATCCTTGCAGAGTGGATTCAATATAAGAAGATACTAGATTTTTTCTACTCGGTTTCTGGTATGATCATCAGTTAAATAAAGTCACATTTTATAAAACATTCCCTGCCGGCTGATGTGGAACAGTCGATTAGCTCGATTCTGCCCCTTGATTTCATGGAGATGGCTGAAGGCACAAAATATCTGGGTTTTTTCATTAAGCCCTCTAATTATCATACCAATGACTGGTCATGGCTTGTTAAACGATTTGAAAATCGTATTGGACATTGGTGCTTTCGACATTTATCCTTGGGTGGTAGACTTACGCTGGCAAAAGCTGTTCTACAGAATTTGGGTGTCTATTGGTTTTCTCTTTGTAAGACTCCTAGATCCATCCTCGGTCTAATTCGAAGGAAGATGTTCAGCTTCTTATGGTCGGGTGGTGGGGCGCCGGAAAAATATCACCTTATAAAATGGACTTTGTTAGCTCGACCCTGGGACTTGGGGGGTTGGAATATAAAGGACCTGGATCATTTTGTCTCGCCTCTCCATGCAAAAAGTCTTTGGCGTGCACTTTTTGATAATTCTGTTTGGGAACTGATCATCAGAGCAAAGTACCTGAAAAATTCTTATGTGGCAATTTGGTTCCGTATGGGTCGGCCTGCTACTACCGGTGTTTCGAATTTATGGAATGGTTTGATGGGTTCTTTCAATGTAATTGCACAATGGATAACATGGATTCCTGGTAATGGACGTGACATTAAGCTGGGACTTGATCCGATTTTAGGGGGTCCACCTGTACACATCTTGTCTTCGGAATTAAGGACTCATCTCAGAGCAAATGGATTTTGCACCCTTGCTCATGCGGCTGGTCAATATAAGGATGGGCGTTCTGTGTGGATCTCGGCTCCACAGCTGGGATTGAATGGTATATTGGGGAATGAATGGGAAGACTATATCAGACCTTTTTATCAATCAAACATTCATTTATCTGAGACACCGGACAGATTAATTTGGTCGTTGGATGTGGCCTAGGGCAATGTTACTGCAAAAATGGCATATGATGCTATGTTCACAGATTGTCATCCTGAGATAAGCTGGTGGCACAAATCTGTTTGGAAGCTGGCCCTTCCACTTAAGATAAAATGCTTTATTTGGCTGGCGTTGTGTAACAAGATTCTTACATGGGATAATTTATGTCTTCGTGGCTTCAATGGTCTGGGTTGGTGTCTGCTTTGTTGTCTACAGGAGGAATCAATTATCCATCTCTTCTCCTCTTGTTCTTTTATTTGGGACCTTTGGAAGCAAATTGCATCTCTCTCTGGTATTTAGTTTCTCTGGAGTCATTCTTCTCTTAATGAATGCCTTGTTTCGTGGTCCCGTCATTCTAATATATGTGTTGAACTCCCTTATTTTATGATATGGGAGGTTTGGAAGGCTCAGAATTCTCGAATATTCGAGAACTCTGTGCCACATCGAGATTGGATTTGCTGTAAGACCCTGGCTGCATACAAGGAATATACAATAATTCATGAAAATGATGCTAGTAGGAATGTTCTGGGCAACGGATGCAGGTTGGCTCCTTCGGTCCTGGTGTACCCATGTGGTTTCTTTGATGGGGCCACTGGGGGTGGGGCTGGGGTGGGTGAGGCTGGAGCAATACTACACATTTCCAACACATGCTTTTTCCATATTTGGCTCAATTTGGGTATTGGATCCAACACACGTAGTGAATTATGCGCCCTATGGCTTTTGCTTTATTTTGCTCGCTCCAGACAAATCTCCTCCTTAGTGATTATGGGTGACTCTTTATCAATTATTTCTTGGGCAAATGGAATTTCACCACTCAATGTTTTACTTCTCACACATTGGATGGATGCGGCCCGGAAATTACTTCTTGAATTTGAGCATACTCATATTGCTCATATTTTCAGAGAGGTGAATACGGAGGCTAATATGCTCTCCAAGCGGGCTCTTACCTCTCAGACGGGGGTCATTATGTGGCAGGAATGGCGGGAGGATTCACTCTTTTCACATGGTTCACAACAGTTACATTGGTGTTGATATTTTTGGCTTCTTTTTCAGTGGTTCATATTGTTAAACTTTTTTTTTTTTGGGGTATCAACATATGTTTTTTGTGACTAATACTACTATGTGCAGATCTATAAAATGTCTCAGATTCCAACTCCTCGTTGGGCTCCTGGCTATATATACATTTTGCGGCTATATTTATGCGGTTCTATTGTTGCTGGCAGTTTTATGTTTCGGATGTAAAAACTTTAACAAAACTTTCATATGTGCTGTGTTGGCTTGCTCGTTGGAGCGATACTCTTCTGTCGATTTTGGTCATTGGTTGGGCCATCGTATTTATCGGCCGGCTGGATTTTTGACACATATGGTTTATGTTATATTTTCTATGGTTTATGCTGGTGCATATCTACCTTCCCTACAGGACGTCCTCCTGTTTGATCCCTGGATTTATGCGACATGTGACTCTATTATTTAGTGACATATTTGGTCACAAGATGCTGATTTTGCTGTCTATGTGACGGTTGTCCTTGGTCTTTCTCTAGACAGGGTGTTTACCTTTGTACTTTTTTGACAGTTGGACATATTTACTATTTCGCATATTAATAGTAAGTTTAATTTTTTTGTGGAAAAAAAAGATCACATTGAGTGTAGAATGGTTGAAATGAAATATTTTAGATTCACTTTATTTTACTTTTAAATTGAAAGAGAAAAGCGATATACATATCTGTTAGTGAATGTGATGCAGTGGGGTAGCAACTTCCTGCAATATCACACATGTACATTGGGATTTCTCCACATTTTCTATAAAAAAAATCAATTACACAATTGAGATGGCAATTCAAGCTAAAAATCACATATATATATGCCCATGGGGCGTAGAATAGATTGTGAATGGGTGCACTGTTAAGACACTCCTTGTGTTAGGTCACCGGTTCGAAACTTCGTGGGTACTAGCTTACTATATATATATATATATATACACACACACCATAGTTTTACAAAACGCATACAATCTCTAGCTCTTCAAACCCTAGCTAGGGAAAACCATGAAAATCCTAGCCACCACTAAAACTCCACAACAAGCTAGCATCAACATCAACAAGTCTTCCATGGATTCAGCAAGAAGCTTATATCACACAAGCTCCCCACACCAGCATTGTTGTCTTCCTTAATGTTTACAAGACCTAGCCACGTTGCCTCACAAAAGTACATGAAAGACAATGCTAGTGCTAGCCTCCAAATCTACATGTCTATCCTAGGGTTTGCGTTTTTAAACCTCAAGTCTTCAACTCGTGCATCAACACAAACACCAAGACCTCCATGGAACATCAAAGATACAGTGACAGAGTTTTCTTCCAAGTAAAGTATCATACCAAGCTTAAGACTCATCAAGTTGATCTCTCCATGATCTTGCCCTAGTCTCATGCTTCGCAAGAACAAGGCTACAAAACCATCCAGGGCATTAGCTCCACTCTCCTGTTAGATTGTGGTAACTTCAGGATGTCCTCCATGGTTCAAATGCCTTGCATGGAGGTACATTAGCTGCATAGGTACATTAGCTGCATAGGCATCAGTATGGAGTAGAGGGTGAGATACACTCTACTCAGTGGCATGAGTCTAGTGGTGGCTGCATGCGGACCTTCCAGAGTGTTTTGACCTTTGCATGCATGAGTTTTGCATGACCTGTCATCAATCATTGGATGTATGCAAAAGTGACTTTTGCATGCACCGAGAATTAGGGTTTTGGTAAACCTAATTAATCAATGAGATTATTTATATAGGTAGGGGGTCACTGGGTGAGGTTGCTCAGTTGTATTATCAGAGAGTGATAGTGCCGGAGTGAGGAGGGCGTAGTTGTGCATGCAGGGCGACTTTCTGAGAGAGAGAGAGGAGCTGTTGCAGGAGCTAGGAAGGTCATATCTAAGCTGGATCAGTGACCTTCAGCTTCAGAGTCACTAGGCACCCAGGTCTGTGGACTGAGACAGTCCATTAGAGAGCATTATGCTCAATTTAGAGGATGACATGTTCACTTGGAGGAGGGCGCATTTCCCAAGGAGGGAGAACTCATTTGGAGCCAGATCGACCGATTCAGAGTTTGAGACTTCCAGGATAGCTTCGCCTCAGCATTCGAGGAAGGTTAGGGACGATTAGAGCTCAGATTTGCTGAGATCCGGTCCAGTACGAGCATTAGAGATCCAGAGGGGAGGGCGCACTTCTGCATGCAGTGGAGGTCGCATTCTTCAGAGGGTTGTCTTCAGAGAGAGCAGATCAGAGCAGTGTGATACAGAGAGACAGATCAGTCAGAGGTACCTGCATAGATACTCGGATCCAATTTACCAGTTAGGGATTACTCTTCCAGTGCATGCATTAATTGATGCATGCAGATCTAGAGTCTGTCCAGTTTAGGGATTGAGTTACCTTTGAGGTAATACTGTATTGTACTTGTCCATTTATATATATGCTCTGGGCTCGAGAGAGAAGATAGCCCCACAGTTTGCTGGTTTTCCCCGGTTGGGGTTTCCATGGTATATTTGGTGTTCTTTGTGTGATTGCATGTGTTTTAGTTTGGTAATGAGATCTAGCTGTTGAATTTATATTTATATGAGCATGTATTGATATCGAGACTCAAACTGTTTGAGATATCAGGGAGATTCAGAGGGAGTAGTGATCTCTAAATCAAATATTTACATGGTATCAGATCCCTGGTAAGGGTCAGAGAGGGAAGTCACACAAAGTGTTAGTTTTTCAGCATTTAATTCAATCTGATTTAGGATCTTAACTGAGAGAACAACATGTACAACATATCAAACACAAGAGACAAGAGACACGAAGCATTTCACCGAGGAAAACCAAGAAGGTGAAAAACCCCGCAACTTCCTCAGAGATAGAATGAGCATGAATACAAAGATCACCAAGATGAAACCGCAAAACAAGAGATAGTCTTCTAGCATCATCTCCTCCTCCACTTGTGCGCACTCCTCCTCTCTCTCACTAATGTGAAGTGAGTGAGTGTGTGAATGAACAAATGAGAGAGTCACACTCTCTATTTATACTTTACTTTGACTTGCCTTTTACTCTAACTAGGTCATCCCCACTTAACCACTTAATATAATGCTAACTGGGCCGATCCCACTAGGGTGGTCTAATAACCCTTTGACCCACGCAACTTATACAGGGCCGACCCCACCAAGGTGGTCTAATAACCTATCAAATATAAGTTGCGACACTTACAATAATACTTGCGACACTTGCAAATACAAATGACGACGCTTCCAATTGGAGGAATAATACATCTCTGTTGGGGATACAATAAAGTACAAATGTAATACATACAATATACAAGTGAATATCTTTCGAAGTTACAAATACATCAACACTCCCTCTTAACTAGGAAGGTATTCTCTTGACACAGGTCATCAATACATATCGGCACAAGTCTTCAATTCTGGAGTTGGATCATCGTCACTGCTGTTGTACTCATCATCTTGATCACTGGTGCTATCTCTCAATTCTACTCGTCATAGGAAGTTCTACAGAGCCAACCCTTTTTCATGCTGGTTGTAGGCCTAGCCTCCTGTAGGTCTTCGACATCTGTGGCCATCCCATGGAATGTGCATCAACAAAACCTCGAAAGAGCATCCCAGGAATTTTATGAGCACACAGCTCAACCCATCGGATCTCCCAGGATCATTTACATGTGACCACCACAAAACCTCGAAAGAGCATCCGAGCTCAAACTATCGGATCTCCCAGGATCTTTTACATTTGGTCAGGAAAAACCTTAAAAGAGTGTCTTGCAACCTGCAAGATCTCTAAAGAGCATCCGAGGACTTTTACGAGCACATAGCTCAACCTATCGGATCTCCAGGACTAATTACATGCCTCCTGTAGCAAAACCTCGAAAGAGCATCTGAGCTCAAACTATCGAATCTCTCAGGATCTTTTCTATGCTACCTGTAGCAAAACCTCGAAAGAGTATCTGAGCTCAAACTATCGGATCTCCAGGATCTTTTCTATGTTACCTACACAATCTGTCCACGACCAACCTGTAGCAAAACCTCAAAAGAGTATCCGAGCTCAAACTATCGGATCTCCCAGGATATTTTCTATGCTACCTACACAATCTGTCCATGGCCAACCTGTAGCAAAACCTTGAAAGAGTATCCGAGCTCAAACTATCGGATCTCCCAGGATCTTTTCTATGCTACCTACACAATCTGTCCACGGCCACGGAGTATCATTCTGATACTCATGATCATACTGATCATCATCATGCAGTACATCATCCTGATGTATATCATCTGGAGCATCGTCTTGATGCTCATGATCATCCTGATCATCATCACAGCATCACCCTGATGCATATCATATGGAGCATCGTCCTGATGCTCATCACACATGATCATCCTGATCATCATCACAACATCATCCTGATGCATATCATCTGGAGCATCATCCTGATGCTCATCATATATGATCATCTTGATCATCATACATAGCAGTAACTGGAGCATCGTCCTGATGCTCATCACACAACGCTTACATCCACAGCCATGGGAAGGATCCTCCTACCACCATGCTTGGAATGGCTTCTGCAAATGTGTCCCATCACTTCTTCCTCGAAGTATCTTCTATCTGAAGAACACCAAACCTCTCTCTGAAGTACTCGAACTTCACTTTCGCTAGTGGTTTGGTCAACACATTTGCAATCTGCTCATCTGTCGCAACATATTGGAGCTTCACTGCTCCTCTTTGCACCATATCCCTGATATAGTGATATTTGATCTCGATGTGCTTCGACCTGTCATGGAACACCGGGTTCTCTGACAACTTCACACAACTCTGGTTGTCACAATAGATACAGGTAGCATCCAACTGGAGATCAAATAAATCAGACAGTAGCTTCCTTAGCCATACTGCCTCACAACTAGCCGAACAATCTGCAACATACTTTGCTTCGGCTGTACTTAGTGCTTACGCAGGATTGCTTCCTGCTAAACCAAGAGATCACACCTGATCCCACACTGAAGCAACAACCCGAAGTGCTCTTCCTATCTGCAGCACTGCCTGCCCAATCTGAATCAACATAACCCTCCAGGTTAAACTTTTGATTCGCATCATACTTGAGCCGATAATCAATCGTACCCTTCAGGTACCTCAGAATATGCTTCACAGCAATCAAGTGAACATGTCTAGGGTCTGTCAGAAACTGGCTCAAGGTGTTCACCGCAAAGCAAATATCTGGTCTCGTGTTCATCAGGTACATCAAGGACCTAATCATCTGACGATACATCGTGGCATCAACCGACTCTGAAGAAGTATCACTCAATAGCTTCAGGTTCGATGCCATAGGTGTGGCCATGGCCTTGCAGTCCATCATCCTGAACCACTTCAGGATCTCTACTGCATACTTCCCTTGTCCAAGGAAGATTTCATCTGTACTCTGCCACACCTCCATACCTAGAAATTAATGCATCATACCCAAGTTCTTCATCTCGAACTCGGCAGCAAGCTTCCTCTTCGTGTCGGAAATCAACCTATCCTCACCTGTCACAAACAGGTTATCCACATACAGTAGGAATATCACTGGATTGCCTTCCTCAACCTTGTAGTAAAGGTTGGAATCCGCTTTACTCTTGGTAAAGCCCAAATTGGACAGGAAGCTGTCTACCCTGCCATACCATGTCCTGGGTGCTTGCTTCAAGCCATACAAGGCTTTCTTCAATCTGCACACATATGACTCCTTGTCATGTGTCTCAAATCCGAGTGGCTGCTCCACTTCCTCTTCAACTACACCATTCAAGAAAGCTGTCTTGACATCCATCTGGTGTATCTTCCACTTCATCACTTGCCTTGTATTTCTCTATGCTACTATCTACAGCATGCTTGATCTTGTAGATCTACTTGGAAGTCACAACAGACTTCCCTTCTGGTCTTGGGACCACATCCCAAACATCATTCTTCATGATCGATTGGTATTCCTCGATCATGGCATCCTTCCATTACTGCATCCCTGATCCTGGGAACTTCAATATCTTCAATAGGTAGTTTTCTTGAACTTCGTCATTGAAACAAATGTCATTGTCCTTCTTTTGAAGGTGATTGTACACGATCTTTCCTACAAGTCAAATTCTATTGCATGATTAGAAACTTCTCATAGTTTTTCAAAAACAAATTCTTACACATAAAGACATGTCATATAGTCACACAATTATTTTAGATAATGCTTCAATACAACATTTATCCATATCCCGTAACTTTCTAGATGTAATATCCATAGTTGGATATTCTCAATAAACTTGGAATGAGCCCATAATTTCTGAAATAACCCACATATCCGTAGATATAAAAATGATATATAAATTTATAGATTGATGAGATGATAAATATACAATTGTTGGCCCGCTTTTATAGTAGCCTGGGCATTGCCTATTTGAGGGGACGCATCCTCTCATTAACTATTACTCCTACTTATTATTAATATTAATGTATTATTAATTATTTGTTACATTGCCTTCCCCTTAAGGGAAGCTTTGTCCTCAAAGCTTATTGAAGACAAGGGTTATGTCTTCTTTTATCTTGAACCGTCATCTCTAGATCTTTTTTTGTATTTGCGATACTTGATGAAATGAGGTGATATGAGTTACGAATTCCAAAGAAGAACTGCCGCATCGTCTCTGATGTGGTCCATCCGAGATCTATTTTTATCGGAGCTATTTGATCGCTTTGTGAGATGGGTCTTCTCGTTTGTTTAGTATTTTGATTTGATGTTCTTACTTGTCTTGCAACATGACTCTTTTCTGTATGTTCATTTTGACCCTTTCGTTGGTCAAAATGACGTTTATAATTGGGGTGTCGATAAGGAGTTTTTGTTGTTTGTTCTTCTGCTGGATTGACTTCTTTTTTATTTGTATTGAAGACTGGATTTGTATTTGCTTCTTTTTTTCTCAACGTAGATTTTTGAGTCCAAAGGCTTTGATGTCCTCTTTTGACTTTGCTCCAACTTATTGTGTAACGAGTCTTTTTCCTTTTTAAGATTCCGGGTCATTTCTTCTTGCGCTTTCTTATCATCTTTAAGCTTCTGAATTTGATCCATTAGATCTTGTTTGTGCTTCTTGAAGTGACCATTTTTGTCAATGTCTTCTAATAGTTTCTTCTGAAGATCTCGATTCTCCTCTTCTAGCTTTTGATTCTGTTGTGCTTTATTCTTCGTCTTTTTTATTTGAAGAAGCAATTTCTGATTATGATCTCTTAAACGAGAGATCTCTTCTTCTTTATCTGTGACGATTTTGTCGAATTCTGACTGCATCTTTTGATTTTCTTGCGAAATGACCATGGCGATATCCTTGAAGTCTTTTGATGCCACGATTTTGGAATCTAACTTCATTCTAACATCTTGTAGTGTGACTTGCTTCTTCTTATACGAAAACGTTAAATTTTTTTTCTTCATATTTAAGATAATTGTCTCCAATGTTTCCATCCAAGATAAGCCAAGAATGATGTCAACTTCATTTAGGTAAATAGTCATAACATTGAATTGGGATGTGAACTTATATTCATCAATTTCTAGTTGTAAGTCCCTAATTGCATATTGCTTCTCACCCCATTTATCTTTCTTTTCGATTATGCTTAGTTCTGGGATGAATAATTGATTTGCCAAGGTGACGTTAATGTGATTTTTCTCGATGGTTGGGCAAATAGCGATGCTAATAGGCTTTCTTTGAATAATCCCTTCAAGTTTTAGTATGTCAATGGCTACCTTTGAGCGGGTCTTCTGGAATCTTCCTCTTTTGTCACTTTGAGACTCCATTTTTTCTTCCTTTGACTTTGATTTTTTGTATTTCTTCCTTGGATAATAAATGGTCACGCGGTGTAATATTTTGCTCTAATTAATAATTGTAATTTTTTACAATCATTAAATAATTTTATTATTATGGCCAATAATAATAATTTTTTTTTGTGAAAATAAGGAGATTTAGGTTTTTGAAATAATAATATGTATTATTATGGATAAAATAATACTATTAATACGGAATTTAATGGGGAATGTAATGTTTTAAACTATTATAATAATATTTATTATTTTTAATAAAATATTATTATAAAAATTTCATGTGAAATAGATGAGAATTAGGGTTGTACTATAATAATATATATTATTTAGAAATAATAATATTATTATAATATTTTATTTTGAATTTGAATAGGGTTTAATGGAGATGGAGGAAATGGTGGATTGATGGAGGGTAGGGAGAAGCTGGAATGGATGGCGTGAAGGATGAGAGTGGAGCAGTGAGTGAAGACAGAGGAGGTGGTGACTGCAAGTGGGAGAGGGAGAGTTGCATGGAGAGAAGCTAACACAGGTGGGAGGGAAAGCAACACGGGAGGCGAAATGGAAGGCAATGCTGGCGAGTTTGCAGGGTAATGGAGGGATAAGCGTGGAGTATGCGGAGCTGCGCGAAATTGCTGCAGTGTGGGCGCAAGGGAACAACGTGTGGAGGGAAGCAATGGTGGAGAGCGAGAGTAAGGCGAGGAGCATGGTGAAGCGAAGTGGTGGATGGGAGGGTGGACTGTGGTGGTGTGGGAAGTGAAGTGGGGAGCAGCCAAGGGGAGGATGGGTGATGGCGGAGAGGGAGCTGAGTGGAGGTGATGTGGGGGTGAATGGGAGGGAGGGAGAAGGCGTAGGGGGGAAGTAGGTGCGCTGGAGCAGGAGGCGGCCATGAGGAGGGAGAGAGGGAGCCGAAAGATGGAGGAGGGTGGCGTGCGTGTTGGGTGGAGGCGTGAAGCAGGAAGGCGAGTGAGGGGGAACCGTCAAGATGGATGGAAGGTGCTGGATGGCGGGTGGGGGGAATTTCACGTAAAGGGTGAGTTTGGGGGCGCGACGGTGTGAGTAGTGCAGGGGAGAGGGACGTTGAACGTGGAGCGCCTGGTGGGTGTGTAGGTGGAGCAGGGGCAGAGGGATGACGTGAGTGCACAATAGAGGAGGATGGGCGTAGGGAGAGATGGCAGGAGGAAGGCGCGAAAATGGAGAGTGGTGCAGAGAAATGGGAGGAGCGCGGGAGAAGTAGAACGCGGAAGGGAGATGGGCATGTGGCTTGAGAGCTTCGCAGAGGTGGAGACGAAGTGCTGTGGAAGCACTAGATGGGGGATGTTGCGGAATTTGCGGAAGCGGGGAGGAGTGTTGTGGCCAAGGACCTTTTTTGGTCAAAAACTAGAATCTTCAGAAACTCTGAAGTGATGGCTACCAGCCGGATCAGAGTTGGCTCTGATACCAATGTAATATCCATAGTTGGATATTCTCAATAAACTCGTAATGAGCCCATAATTTCTGAAATAACCCACATATCCGTAGATATAAAAATGAATATAAATTTATAGATTGATGAGATGATAAATATACAATTGTTGCCCTACTTTTATAGTAGCTTGGGCATTGCCTATTTGAGGGGACGCATCCTCTCATTAACTATTACTCCTACTTATTATTAATATTAATGTATTATTAATTATTTGTTACACTATATGCCTTCCATCTCTACCAAAACATTGTTAAGAGTGTGCACAGCTCCCAACATGTCAGCAAAGAGGTTTCATTCTAGATAAGTAGCAATGGAATGTTGTACAGTACCATAGGCCACTTACCCATTACTTGCATATTAGTAGTATCTTGTTCATTAATGCAAATTTTCTAAAATGCATAATATACATCATTTAAGTAATCATATACAAGAAATGACAATTCAAATACTTATCTTTGTTTGGTTGTTGGGTGGACTCCCTCTCGATCTTTACTTCCCGGATTATCTGTCTTTGAACTTATATCCATCTTGGACCACTATGCATGCTTAAGTGTGCACTAGTGTCATCCTCAATATCTCATACATAATCATACATGCATATTTTTATTTGACCATAGGACTCTTCTAGTTTGTCATATCATTAATCAAACTAAGAAGCATACTATGCATAAACCAATGATTGCCCAAACTTATAACTTCATGAATTATCAATCATACCAAGTATACTTATATAAGATCCTAAAACAAGGTAGGATTCTAACTTGATATAGGAAAAACATACTTGGATTATCATGCTTGCTAGTTATGTCTAACATACCCACATAATGTCTTCTTGTTCTCTTCAATGACTTGTGTTAGTAACCTGCATATCTCATAAGTTAACCATTGTAGAACCAAATTATACATACCTCGTAAGTAGAGCTTCTATGTGATCAATGGTTATGGATGAGTCTTTGTCTTCATGTCACCATGGTCATATGTTCTTTATCTAGAACTTGATTTGTCTTTCTTGATGTACCCTTCATGTTAGTGGACAACATCATCCTCATACAACACCACAGTGTATTAGTACAATCATAAGTGTCATAACCCTAATCAATGAATGTCTTCTATCATTCACATGCATTCATACTTTTATTAAGGTGATAAGACAAGTCTAAAATTAATCAAGATTGTACTAACCTCAATAATATGAAGACAAACATATCATAAACTTAATCATGAACATATTTCAAAACATACCTGTATCTCCTCAAGTCATACCTGTCGGGATTGCTTGCAATCTTCTTATGTAAGACCTTAGCCTCATCTCCCTCTGGAACTAGAATCTCTTCACTTATGTAGGTGTCCAAATCATTCTCTTCTATGATTAACCCAATCCACTTTGATTTGATGAAGCTGGATCTGGAGCTGGCTAGGGTTTGACAGAGAAACCTTAAAAATCCAAACTTTGAATTTCAAGCTTCCGATTGGATGAAAAGATGCGCCTTGCTGAGCTGATCAAGCTGGTATACTTCAATTTTGAAATCTGCAAAATTTGACCCCTCAAAATTGACTTTGAAAGTTTCAGATCTGCAACTTCTGTCATATTCTGGTTTTCTAGTCAAAATCCCGAACAAGGGTTTGATAATGCCCAAGGTTCTGCCCAGCCAAAAAGTTTGATCTTGTGCTCTAAACTTTGATTTTTTTGAGGAGCATCCAGCCGTGGTCCGAGATTCAAAAAATTCCAACTTTTAGAGAAACCCTAATTTTCCACTTTTCCGATCAAAATCCCGAACTAGGGTTTGATGATGCCCGAGGTTTTGACCAACCAAAAAATTTGATCTTGGTCTCTAAACTTCAATTTTCTTGAGGAGCATTCAGCCGTGGTCTCGGATTCCAAAAATTCCAACTTTCTCCGAAACCCTAATTTCTCGCAGCAGTGACAAACCAAAAATGAAAGTGCTCAGAATCCAATTCGGTTTTGGACAGAAATATATGCCATATTGTTTCTGATGTATCTCTGAAATTTCGGATCCTCAGGGTCTAAAACTTCGGCCTGTGGTAGACTGACCTGCCATCTTTCCAACCCCACAGATCTGAGCTCAAATGGATTCTTTGAAAGAGAGATATGCCAAGTGTTGCAATGTGACCTGTTTATAGGATAAAACAATATAGAGAACTTCTACGGCGTGCCATGTGTCACTATTTCATTGGCCTCTGAAACCCGGACCTGTGAAACTACAGTTTGTTCCCTAACTTTCACTTTTTATAGAATTCCATTTGGAGCTTCCTAGCCCGAGATATGACATTTTTTCCTAGGTCACCTGTTTAGGACTGCATTCTGCAAGAGGCAGAAACCCTAACTTGTACGGATAATATCTCACAAAGTACAATGAATATGACGCTTTCCTTCGAACACAAGGTACATGGACATTTAATCTTAGATCTGTAAAAGTTTCAGATCCTGAATCTTCGCTAAAACTGAGTTATAGCGAAAGTGCCACGATGACCGGTTTTTACTATACCAAGCCCTAACTTCCAATTTGTCACAAGTGCAACAAGTGTCATAAATGCCATACCATGCCTTCCTTTAGGCTAGCTCTAATACCATGTTTGTTTTTCAGCATTTAATTCAATCTGATCTAGGATCTTAACTGAGAGAACAACATGTACAACATATCAAACACAAGAGACAAGAGACACAAAACATTTCACCGGGGAAAACCAAGAAGGTGAAAAACCCCGCAACTTCCTCAGAGATAGAATGCACATCAATACAAAGATCACCATGATGAAACCCCAAAACAAGAGATAGTATCCTAGCAACATCTCCTCCTCCACTTGTGCACATTCCTCCTTTCTCTCACTAATGCGAAGTGAGTGAGTGTGTGAATGAACAAATGAGAGAGTCACACTCTCTATTTATACTTTACTTTGACTTGCCTTTTACTCTAACTAGGTCGGCCCCAACTTAACCACTTAACATAATGCTAACTGGGCCGACCCCACTAGGGTGGTCTAATAACCCTTTGACCCACACAACGTATACAGGGCCAACCCCACCAAGGTGGTCTAATAACCCATCAAATATAAGTTGCGACACTTACAATAATACTCGCGACACTTGCAAATACAAATGACGACACTTCCAATCGGAGGAATAATGCATCTCCATTGGGGATACAATAAAGTACAAATGTAATTCATACAATATACAAGTGAATATCTTGCGAAGTTACAAATACATCAACACAGAGATCAGTGATGATAGAGATCAGATCTGAGCAGCAGATCTGAGGTTGTAGAGGTCAGATCTATCAGATCTGTGGTGTTGGAGACTAGATCTGAGATAGATCTAGTGGATCAGTTGAGATAGTGACCAGATCTACCGGATCTGAGCAGCACAGTTCAGATATGAGGTTTTAGAGGTCATATTTGTCATATCAATGGGTTCAGTGGTTAGATCTGTGATATATCTACCAGATCTGTGATCAGGAGAGACTCTTGTTCACTGTGGGTTACAGTATTTCAGTTGAGAGAGTATGGCCACCAACTTGAGAGTGGAGGACCGGTTGGATGGGGCCTCCAACTATAGTGCATGGAGGGCACAGATTACACTCTTGCTGAAAGAGTGTGAACTATGGGATGTTGTGAACAACACAACGACAAATCCAGTTACAGTTCCGTCAGATGCCACTACCAAAGCAGTGTATGATAAAAAGAATGTGAAGGCTCAAGAGGATCCTTCTTGATGCGATCAAGGATCATGTTATCCCACATGTCTCTACCAAGGACAATGTGTTTTAGATGTGGGATGCATGGACTAGTCTGCACCAGAGCTCCAATGCAAATAGGAAGATGGTTCTCACGGAAAAGTCGAGAAGCATCAAGATGGGAAAGATGAGAGCATGACTACCTATCTCACCAAGATAACTCAGGTGAGGGATGAGTTGGGAGCAGTGGGTGAGAAGGTAGAGGATAGTGAGATGGTTCGACAGGCCTTGAATGGCGTGACTGTGCCATGGGCAGTGTTCGTTTAGTCTATCATAGCTCGAGAGAACCTTCCCGAGTGGGATTTTCTGTGGGGCGATTTCACACAGGAGGAGATCAGGAGAGGGTACATACAGGGTTCAACTCCTGCTACTCTAGATGAGGAGGATGTGGCTCTCGCAGCAGGAGGGAAACATAGAGGCAAACATAAGAAGGATCTGAGCAAGATCAAATGCTTCTCCTGCAACGACTATGGACATTATGCGGGACAATGTTCGCATAAGAAGAAAGGGAAGCAGGTGAAGGACGAGCAGGTGGAAGCAACAAAGGAGGTTGATGAGTTTACTTCTCGGTTTGAGAAGGAGTTCTCATTAGCCTTAGTTCAGTCAGGACATGATAGTAGCCTACTAGAGGCTTAGGTTGATCATAGTTGGAGGGTTGACTTCATGCTCAACAGTCACATGACAGGAGTGGGGGATGCATTTCTTATCCTAGAGCACACATCCTTGCAGTTGGCTCGGGATGTGTAGGGGGTTGACCACTTGGTCACTGGTGTGGGAAGAGTGAGATTTTTGCTTGACCTTGGAGAGCTCCTAGAGGTGTCATGAGTTCTATTTGTTCCAGGAATGAGAGGGAGTATCCTCTCAGTGGCAGCTTTGGCAGCTGCTGGCCACTCAGTAGTGTTCCAGCGGGATCAGATCTTCACCTATCATAAAGGAGTAGACACAGTCTTGTTGGGTAACAAGATCGACGATGAATACTTGGTTCGGGGACAACCTACTATGGGCACATCAGGATGGCTGAGTACATCCTCTTTAGAGTTAGAGGGGGATGATGAGCGAGATGCTCATAGCAGAGATGAGGCCAAGAGGAGTGAGCCTAGTCAGCAAATGGGTGGGCGAGATGCTCACCATAATGAGGAGGATTAGGGGAGTGATTCTGGAGTTCAGATGGATGCGTGAGATGCTCTTGATAGTGATGAGTCTCAAGAGATTGAGCCCTTGGGCTCATATCAGATGGATGAGCATGCTGCTCATGCAGGCACCGGTCAGAGATTGAGCTGGTATGAGATGGTTGAGATGGACTTAGCTCAGGAGAGAGCTGAGTCAGCTCAGAGATAGAGGGAGTTGACTTACAGAGTTGAGTCAAATTTGGGACATAGAAAGATACGTATAGAGCAGTGGATCCTCTTGAAAACAGTCTTTAGGACTGGTTACAACAACATAGATTCAAAGGGAGTCTAAATCAGATTGCAGTGACAGAGTCAGCAATGGTGGATCAGGGGGATTCTTCTAAAGCCACACTTATGGAGATTGATCAGGGTTCTTTAGGTCAGAGGGCAGCAGTGACAGACAGATCAGTTAGATCAGTGTCAGCAGCAGGGGACTTATTGGATCCAGGCATCAGTGGTAGGACTTCCCTCGTTAAGAGGGAGTGTTAGATTGTGGTAACTTTGTGATGTCCTCCATGGTTCAGATGCCTTGCGTGGAGGTACATTAGATGCATATGCATCGGTACGGAGTAGAGGGTGAGATACACTCTACTCAGTGGCATGAATCCAGTGGTGGCTGCATGCGGACCTTCCGCAGTGTTTTGACCTTTGCATGCATGAGTTTTGCATGAACTGTCATCGATCATTGGATGCATGCAAAAGTGACTTTTGAATGCACTGAGAATTAGTGTTTTGGTAAACCTAATTCATCGATGAGATTATTTATAGAGGCAGGAGGTCAACGGGTGAGGTTGCTTAGTTGTATTATCAGAGAGTGATAGTGCTGGAGTGAGGAGGGCGCAGTTGTGCATGCAGGGCGACTTTCTGAGAGAGAGAGGAGCTATTGCAGGAGCTAGGAAGGTCAAATCTGAGCTGGATCAGTGACCTTCAGCTTCAGAGTCACTAGGCACCCAGGTTTGTGTACTCAGACAGTCCATCAGAGAGCATTATGCTCAGTTTAGAGGAGGATGTGTTCACTTGGAGGAGGGCACATTTCCCAAGGAGGGAGAAGCTCATTTCGAGCCAGATCTGTTGAAATATTGTAACTTCAAAGAATATTATATTTGTATATTATTTATTCCGGAGATGTTCCATACCTCTGATGTGATTATACTATAAATCCGGAGATGTTTATTCCTCCGAGTTGGGTGTGGTAACTAGGGTTATTAGACCCACCATGTGGGGGTCGGCCCAGTCAGTTATAATGGGTTATTTAACCTAATGGTTAAATACGAGCCTACATGTACTTGTGTAAAATACATATCAGAGTAGTGTATAAATAGAGGAGGTGTGTTCCTCATTATACACATTCACTCACTTGAGGAAAGCGCACTTGTGGAGGAGAGGTCTGCTATTGTGGAGGAGGAGATCATGTCTCAGGGTTTCATCTTTGTATATTGCTGGTCATCTATATTGAGGAAGCTTTGCTGGGTTTTCTACCCCATGAGGGTTTCCCAGGATAAATCTCTGTCTCTTGTGTTTATGCTGTGCTTGTTGTTTCTTCAGTGATCCTGTATATGCTATTATTGTGAAATGGAATGTAATGCTGCTATTTTCTGTCTTAGCATATTGAATTTTAACATGGTATCAGAGCTAACCTGAAGGAAGACAAGGTATGGCACTAAAGACACTTGCTTTACTTACGACAATTTGAAGGTTAGGGTTTTACATAGCAAAAACCAGTCATCGTAGCACTTTCGCTATAAATCCGTTTTGGCGAAGTTTTCGGATCTGAAATTGTTACAGGACGAAGCTAACATCTCCAGGTACCTTGTGTCCAAAGGACAACCTCTAATTCGTTGTACTTTGTGATTTATGATCTGTACAATATAGGGTTTCTGCCTCTTCCAGATCTGAGTCAAAATCAGGTGACCTTGGGAAAAAGGTCATATCTTGGGCTAGGAAGCTCCAAATGAAATTTCGTAAAAAGTGACAGGTATTAGACAGTCTGCACTATCTCAGAAAACTTTTTCAGAGGCCGAAGTTGAACCAGTGACACGTGGCACTCCGTACAAGTTCGCTCTCCTGTATTATCCCATAAACAGGTCACGTTGCGACACTTGGCATAACTCTCTCTCAGAAAATCCAATTGAGGTCAGACCTGTCAGGATGGAAATATAACAGGCCGAGCTATCTCAGAAAACTTTTTCAGAGGCCGAAGGTCAAACAGTGACACGTGGCACGCCGTACAAGTTCGCTCTCCTGTATTTTCCAAAAACAGGTCACGTTGCGACATTTGGCATAACTCTCTCTCAGAGAATCCAATTGAGGTCAGACCTGTCAGGATGGAAATATAACAGGTCAGGCTATCTCAGGAAACTTTTTCAGACCCTGTGGATCAAAAATTTCGGAGTTACATCAGAAACAATCAGGTACATATTTCTGTCAAAACAGAATTAGTTTTTGGTACCTTCATTCATGGCTTCCGGAATTTAGGGCTTTGAAGAAAGTTGGAATTTTTGTAATCGGAGACCACGGCTGGATGCTACTCATCAAAATAGAAATTTAGAGACCTGGATCAGAATTTTTGGTTGGGCATAAGGCCGGGCTTGATTAGACCCTAGTTCGGGACTTTGATCAGAAAAGCGGAAAATTAGGGCTTCTGTAAAAATGGGAATTTTTGAAATCTGTGACCACGGCTGGAAGCTCCTCAGAAAAATAGAAGCTTAGAGCTTTGGATCAAACTGTTTGATGGGGCAAAAGAGTGGGCTTCATCAAACCCCAGTTCAGGGTCACGTCCAGTGAATCCGAAAGTTTCAAAGGCAAAATTGAGGAGTAAAACTTTGCAGTTTTCAAATTCTGAATATATCAGTTTGATCAGCCCATCAAGGCGCATATATCTATCCTTTCGGAAGTTTGAAATTCAAAGTTTGAATTTTTGGGGTTTCTCTGACAAACCCATATCCAGCTCCAGGTCCAGTTCTTGCAAATCAAGTGGATAGGGTTAATCCTAGAAGAAGATGGATTGGTCACCTACATAAGTGAAGGAGTTCATGTTTCAGAGGGAGATGAGGCTAAGGCTTTACATAAGGAGATTACAAGCGATCTCGATAGGTATGACTCATCGAGGTATGTTTCGATATTTGTCCATGATTAAGTTTATGGTATGTTTGTCTTCAGGTTATTACAGTTAGTACAATTTTGATTTTAGATTTGTCGTGTAACCTTAACAAAATTATGAATGCATATTCATTGGTTAAGGTGTTGACACTTATGATTGTACTAATGCATTATGATGTTGTGTGAGGTTGATGTTGTCTGCTAACAAGATACAGGTACATCACAAAAGACAAATCAGGTTCCATGACCATGAAAACATGAAGACAAAGACTCATCCATAATCTTTGTTCTACTTACGAGGTATGTATGACTTTGTTACATTATGCTTAACCTATGAGACATGCAGGTTCTAGCTCAGGATCTCTAAATCATTGAAGAGATTGTTTAGGTATGTTGTACATAACCAAGTAGGTATACTAATCCAGGTATGTTTCCCATGAATCTTACCTTGTGTTAGGATCCCTTATATAAGTATACTTGGAATGATTGGTTATGCTTATTCATAAAGTTAGTAATCAAGGGATTATGCATATTATATCTTTTATCTTAATTGATGATATGCATGAGTAAAAGAAGACTTCCCTGAAATCTTGAATACTAATGTTTATTAATCATGACTATACATTTTCAAGATTATGTTTTTAGAATATACTAATGAGTGTATGTTTGTGTATGAGATCATGAGGATGACTCTTGAGCATGCACAGTGGTACAGAATGAATAGAAATTCAAAAGACATACAGAAGATCAAGCGGGAGGAAGCCACACAAACATAAAAGATAAGTATTTGAGTTGCTATTTGAAATAGTAATGATATTGCCTGTAATAGGTTGTATGCATATTTGTATTCCTATAATGTATCATGCTGAGTGTAAATATTCATAGAACATTGAACAATATACTACTAATATGCATATGATTGGTAAGTTGGACAAACATTCCATTGTTGCTTGTCTAGAATGAAACCTCTTTGCTGACATGCTGAGAGTTGTGCACACTCTCGATAGTATGTTCTGGTAGAGATGGAAGGCATCTAGATAGCCACTGTATGCATACAGGATATGGGAAAGTGTTGTGCCAAAGTATTGGTCAAAATAGTTGCATCACTATGTAAATGATATCTGTATGCATAATAGGTTATCATGTCAATATGATTTGATGATTATGAAGTATTACTAATCATGTACTTAATTTTGATTTGTAGGAAAGGTCATGAAGAATGATGGACACCATACAAGTGGTGGATGTTCAAACAAGAAGATTTACAAATCAAACAAAATATTGAGGCTCATATCAGTAGACCCATCTATCGAGAGATGGCACAGATAGATATGCAGAAAATCATTCAATGCAGAGTGTGAATGATGTTCAGTCACAAAGGGAGAATTGACAGTTTCTTAATAAGCTTGGGCTTTACCAAAAGTAAAGTTGTTTCTAACCTTTACCTTAAGGCTATGGATCATACTATTATAATATTTTTCTTATAGGGAATGAGAAACAGATCATGAAAAGAAAGAAGAAGATGGCTGCAGAAATGAAAAATGAAAGATCTCAGATTGATGCATTACTTCCTAAGTCTGGAAGTATGGCAAGGCTTAGAAGGAATCTTTCTCAACCAGGGAAAGTGTGCTGAGAAATATTAAAAGGAATGGCCACTCTCATGAATTCCAACTTGAAGTTCTTAGCAGATGACTCATTAGAGTTAGTGGATATAACTCTGAACAGACAAATTATTGGGCCTTTGATATATCCAACATATACTAGGTTAGATATATGCTTTGTTATGAACACCTTGAGTCAGTATCTAGTGGAAACTAGATGTGCTTACCTAATAGTTGCAAAGCATGTGATGAGGCACATAAAGGACACGATAGAATTTGATCTATGCTATCTTGAAGATCATGACTTCAGATGGCTATTCAGATTCTGATTGGGCAGGAAGTGTTTCAGACAGGAAGAACACATCGAGAGGATGTTATTGTCTGGGTTTAGCCATGATCTCGTGGTTTAGCTGGAAGCAGTCTAGTGTGGCTCTCAGCACAAGCGGAATATATGGCTGATTGCTTTGCTAGTTGTGAAGAAGTTTGGCTTCAGGATTGTTTGACTTAGAGAAAGAACCAACTGTGATCCTATGTAACAAATAGAGTTGTATCAAGATAACATAGAATCTAGTGTTCCATGATAAGTCAAAGAAGATAGGGATCTAACAAGATTTGACGCAGGAAGGAACTATAAAGTTTGAATTTGTAACAGGTTACCAATGTACTAACCAAACCTTTGTCTTGAGTGTACTTCCGAGACAAGCTTGGTGTAGTTCAAAAGGACCCTCCTCGAAAGGGGGAGTAGTATAGTCACTGATGATGAGATTGTCTCATCATACAACAAGGTCGATGTTGAGGTAACCTGTTCTCTACACCTAGGTACTTAGAAATATTTAGATTTAGGACTCTTATACTTAGAATACTTAGTTTTACTTTTACATGCTAGATGTGATGTATACATGTTTTGATGTATTAGTAAGAATACATGCTAGTTGTGATGTATGCATGTTTTGATGTTAGATGTATTAGTAAGAATACATGCTAGATGTGATGTATACATGTTTTGATGTATTAGTAAGAATACATGCTAGTTGTGATGTATACATGTTTTGATGTTAGATGTATTAGTAAGAATACATGCTAGATGTGATGTATACATGTTTTGATGTGTTAGTAAGAATACATGCTAGTTGTGATGTATACATGTTTTGGTGTGATGTATACATGTTTTGATGTATTGGTGAGAATACATGCTAATGTGATAACTGCTCTTGTATAGATGAGAATACAGAAGGGGATTGGATCATCCCTGGACTTTCAGTCCTAAAGAGAGCCGTAGACGTAAGGTCTCCGAGAATGAAGTCCTTAGTGGACAATTGAGGGGATTGGATCATCCCTGGACTTTCAGTCCTAAAGAGAGCCGTAGACGTAAGGTCTCCGAGAATGAAGTCCTTAGTGGACAGTTGAGGGGATTGGATCATCCCTGGACTTTCAGTCCTAAAGAGAGCCGTAGACGTGAGGTCTCCGAGAATGAAGTCCTTGGTGGACTTGAGGGGATTGGATCATCCCTGGACTTTCAGTCCTAAAGAGAGCCGTAGACGTAAGGTCTCCGAGAATGAAGTCCTTGGTGGACTTGAGGGGATTGGATCATCCCTGGACTTTCAGTCCTAAAGAGAGCCGTAGACGTAAGGTCTCCGAGAATGAAGTCCTTAGTGGACAGTTGAGGGGATTGGATCATCCCTGGACTTTCAGTCCTAAAGAGAGCCGTAGACGTGAGGTCTCCGAGAATGAAGTCCTTGGTGGACTTGAGGGGATTGGATCATCCCTGGACTTTCAGTCCTAAAGAGATCCGTAGACGTGAGGTCTCCGAGAATGAAGTCCTTGATGGACTTGAGGGGATTGGATCATCCCTGGACTCTCAGTCCTAAAGAGAGCCGTAGACGTGAGGTCTCCGAGAATAGAGGATAGGACTGCATCGTCCCTGAACTGATAGTTCAAAATGTACGTGATGGGGATTGCATCATCCCGGAATTGATAGTTCAAAATGTACGTGATGGGGATTGCATCATCCCGGAACTGCTAGTTCAAAATGTACGTGATGGGGATTGCATCATCCCGGAACTGCTAGTTCAAAATGTACGTGATGGGGATTGCATCATCCCGGAACTGCTAGTTCAAAATGTACGTGATGGGGATTGCATCATCCCGGAACTGCTAGTTCAAAATGTACGTGATGGGGATTGCATCATCCCGGAACTGCTAGTTCAAAATGTACGTGATGGGGATTGCATCATCCCGGAACTGCTAGTTCAAAATGTACGTGATGGGGATTGCATCATCCCGGAACTGATAGTTCAAAATGTACGTGATGGGGATTGCATCATCCCGGAACTGATAGTTCAAAATGTACGTGATGGGGATTGCATCATCCCGGAACTGATAGTTCAAAATGTACGTGATGGGGATTGCATCATCCCGGAACTGATAGTTCAAAATGTACGTGATGGGGATTGTATCATCCCCGGACTTCGGTCCCTGAATTGATCCGTAAACGAATGGTCTCCGAGAAAGTGATTTTTTTGATGATGTGGTTACTTGTATCGGTAGGATACTTGTATTGATGATTTGGTTACTTGTATCGGTAGGATACTTGTATTGATGATGTGGTTACTTGTATCGGTAGGATACTTGTATTGATGATGTGGTTACTTGTATCGGTAGGATACTTGTATTGATGATATGGTTACTTGTATCGGTAGGATACTTGTATTGATGATATGGTTACTTGTATCGGTAGGATACTTGTATTGATGATGTGATCACTTGTATTGATGATATGGTTACTTGTATCAGTGTGGATACTTGTATTGATGATATGTACACTTGTATTGGCATGAATATGTGTACTAATGATGTGGATACTTGTATTGTTATGGATACCTGTATCGATGACGATGCTGATGATCGTGTGATGACAATGCTGATGATCGTATGATGACGATGCTGATGATCGTATGATGACGATGCTGATGATCGTGAGATGACGATGCTGATGATCGTGAGATGATGATGCTGATGATCGTGTGATGACGATGCTGATGATCGTGTGATGACGATGCTGATGATCGTGAGATGACGATGCTGATGATCGTGAGATGACGATGCTGATGATCGTGTGATGACGATGCTGATGATCGTGTGATGACGATGCTGATGATCGTGTGATGACGATGCTGATGATCGTGAGATGACGATCGTGAGGATCCAGATGTTGATGTTGTTGTAGTTGTTCGAGTGCTGCAGAAGATAAAGACTCAGTACTGAAGATGTTGATTTTCCAGTATTGAAGATGTTCCAGTAACTGCTTGAGTTACTGATGATGTTGAGAAAGCTTCCAATGATTTATAGATGTATCATGTATGATGTTGATGACTCCTTGCTCGTGCAGATACTGTTATAATATCCTTCTCGTTAAGGGGGAGTGTTGAAATATTGTAACTTCAAAGAATATTATATTTGTATATTATTTATTCCGGAGATGTTCCATACCTCCGATGTGATTATACTATAAATCCGGAGATGTTTATTCCTCCGAGTTGGGTGTGGTAACTAGGGTTATTAGACCCACCATGTGGGGGTCGGCCCAGTCAGTTATAATGGGTTATTTAACCTAATGGTTAAATACGAGCCTACATGTACTTGTGTAAAATACATATCAGAGTAGTGTATAAATAGAGGAGGTGTGTTCCTCATTATACACATTCACTCACTTGAGGAAAGCGCACTTGTGGAGGAGAGGTCTGCTATTGTGGAGGAGGAGATCATGTCTCAGGGTTTCATCTTTGTATATTGCTGGTCATCTATATTGAGGAAGCTTTGCTGGGTTTTCTACCCCATGAGGGTTTCCCAGGATAAATCTCTGTCTCTTGTGTTTATGCTGTGCTTGTTGTTTCTTCAGTGATCCTGTATATGCTATTATTGTGAAATGGAATGTAATGCTGCTATTTTCTGTCTTAGCATATTGAATTTTAACAAGATCAATTGATTCAGAGTCTGATACTTCTAGGAAAGCCTTGCCTCAGCATTCAAGGAAGGTTAGGGACGATAAGAGCTCATATATGTCGAGATCTGGTCTGGTACAAGCATCAGAGATCCAGAGGGGAGGGCGCACTTTTGCATGCAGTGGAGGTCGCATTATTCATAGGGTTGTCTTCAGAGAGAGCGGATCAGAGCAGTGTGATAGAGAGAGGCAGATCAGTCAGAGGCACCTGCATAGATACTCAGATCCAGTTTACCAGTTAGGGATTACTCTTCCAGTGCATGCATTAGCTGATGCATGTAGATCTAGAGTCTGTTTGGTTCAGGTACTGAGTTACCTTGGAGGTAATACTATATTGTACTTGTCCATTTATATATATGCTCTGGGCTCGAGAGAGAAGATAGCCCCACAATTTGCTGGTTTTCCCTGGTTGGGGTTTCCATGGTATATTTGGTGTTCTTTTTGTGATTGCATGTGTTTCAGTTTGGTAATGAGATCTAGCTGTTGAGTTTATATTTATATGAGCATGTATTGATATCGAGACTCAAACTGCTTGAGATATCAGGGTGATTTAGAGGGAGTAGTGATCTCTGAATCAAAGATTTACATCTCCATGGTTTCTACTAGGGTAGAAACCCTAGTGCTACAACAAGAGAAAATAGAACCATCATCATCTCCCACATCATATTCTTCTCTAGGGTTTACAAGCATGGCATGAACCTTAATATCACACGGGAAATTCCTAACATCACGAGTAATCTCTCCATGAAAATCCAAGATTTCTCTCTCTCTCTCTCTCTCCTTGTCTTCTTCTAAGGTTTCCTCATGAACCTTAACATCATGCTCCTAGGTTTCCTCATGAACCCTAATATCTTGCTCCATATAGGTATTCTTCAAGACAATACATAGAATAAAGTACGACGATGATGATAAATACATGAGCTCTCTTCTCCCTTCATATATAGAGTAGGTGAGGGAGGCTAACATAAAGCAAGGTTGTAAGTTTGTGCAAGCAAGCATCAAGCCAACCCTACATGGTGTACTCTAAAATACAAGGTTGTATAAGTGTGTCAAACTAAGGTTTACCAACCTATGAAGTGAAATTCCTTCCAAGCATGATCCTCCTTGGACTCAATGCCCCTCCTCCAAGATGGTGCAATTTCCAACAAGTTATTAATCCAACACTCCCACAATGGTTTATTATCCAAGTGTCCTCATGCAAGGTAATATCTTTCAACTGTGTGCCACGTTTTCTCATGTTCCTAGTGCTACTCATGTGTGCCATTGTGGTCACTAACTAAGCTCCAATAGTCCTCGACATATGTGCTTGGGCCCATCACAAACCTCTATGAATTATGCTCAACCCAAGCATCCCCAAGCCAAGTGTCCAACCTCCAAGGTATGTATCACATGAACCCAAGCTATAAATACTAAGTGTCCTCCTCCAAGTGCCCAATGATCCTCCTATGTAGGTACCTCCTTGATCGAGCAACCATCTCCCCAATGCTCCTCCAATGTAGGTACCTCCTTGATCGAGCAACTGTCTCCCCTATTGTGTGCACCCAATGGGTTAGTCATTATGTTGATCAATGTTACAACCTCTTAGGTAAGGGAACCATGCCAACACTCTTAACCAAGATCAACCTAAACCAAGCCATTAATCTAGGAGGATCTCCGAGATTGATCAAAATGAAAGTCTTCAAAATATCTAAAGAATCTTACAGACGCGTAGAGCTCGACATGAGATTTTCGACAATGTTTGTTTCACGTGAAACGACCTCCGGACGTGAAAGTTTTGGGTTTTGAAAATTCGGCAAAAAGGTTAAAAAAGGCAAAAAATGGGTAAAAATAGTAAAAAAATGGACCAATCGCAGGGTGCCACGTGGTCAAGAAGGTGACTTGGCAGTGCTGAATTGGACCAAACATGGCCTTCCATGTGGCAGCCCTGTTGGCCATCTAGTTGTACCGTTTGATAAAAATTTGTGGAGATCATGGGGATTGAACCCACGACCTCAAGACCGCCAACGACTCCACAGAGCCCGCCTAGCCAGGGCCCCCGCCGATGTTTCTTAACACTATATGGCGCGACATATATTTAAAGTTGAAGGGTTGTTCCATTGGAAAAAAGGGCGGGATCGAGGGCTTGACCCTTGACCCCGTGGCCAACACCAAGGCCATATAGTATTACGTGGAGCGCCAACCAACAAGCCAAACCAACAGAGTAAACCACGTCAAAGTGCCAAGTCACAAGCCAAAACCGACGGAGCCAAGAGCCAAGCAGTGCCACATAACCGAATCGCCAAACAAACAAACAACAAAGTCACGTTGAAAGGGGAGAGGCCTGCGGGTTTGACCTCGGGACCTCTGCCCCCAAATACTACCGCCTTACCACTGGGCCAAATCCCAACCGTTGAACGGTTAGCAGTGGATTTTGTTTATAAGTTTGAGGCAGAAATCGGGGCCCAAAAAGGGCGCGTGGCCCTCCATTTCGCGCCCAAAAACGCCTATTTAAACCATGATCTGAGCCACGAAAAACTACTACACAGAGCACAGTTTGCACAGTTTCCAAGACGAAGTACGGGAACAGATCTTGAGGTAGGTACATGCCATTAATGGGCACAATTCCCGAGGTGGGAAATCTGTACAGTGCATACAGTTGCAGCAGAGTTTTTCTTGATTTTTATGCCAAAGGAGGCCTCAGGAAAACATAGTCGAGTTTATAATCCTTTTACTCAGAATTTCGAGAGGAACGCAGTGGTGCAGTCTGTTTCCGGGTTTGGCAGACAGAACTCAGAGGTGTTTCCAGAACTCATGTATGTAAGCTTTTGAAGACTTAATAAGATCGACCTTCTCACTGGAAGTGGCCCAAAGACGTAGCCCAAGAAGGGTGAACTTCGTTATCATATGTTGTCTACAAATTTCTGGTTTGCATACTTGTTTATTTGCTTATGTGTATGATTTAAGAATTTTAAATTCATCTTTTAAAGCCTTTTTATGAGATTTGACATGCAAATTTCACATGCAATTTTATGGTTAAAAAGATCCTGAAATATTTTCAGATCAAGTTTGGTATCAGAGCAGCATAAGCATTGCATTGTGAGTTTGTTTATGTTGACAAGAGAAAAGCTTCAGAGAGGTGAATGAGAGCTTGAAGAATTTGATCCAGAGATTGGTTCAAGAAGAGGAATAATGGCTTTAGAAAAAGGAGAAGATGGGACTTCTTCAATCCCATCTGAAGGAGACTTCCTTAAAGCTTTCATGAAGATGCAAAGTATGGTGGAAGAGCTTTATCAAGATCAGAAGAAGGGAGAACAAGGTGGTTCTTCTCATGCTAAAGGTAAAGAATAAGGAGGTGGTGAGGAACCTCCTAAAAATCCTCCATCTTCACCATCTTTTCTTGATGGATCTTTACATTCCTCACCTAAAAAACAAAAAGTTAATTTCAATGTGCCTCAATTAAAACTTGATATTAAGTTTGACTTACATGTTTATAATGGAGAACTTAATGCTGATAAATTAGATAATTGGATCCGTCAAATAGAGGTTTATTGTAGGATTCAAAAGTTCACTGAAGGTAGCTTGAAAATTCAGTTGGCTTCTCTCCGACTTGGAGGGACCGCTCTCATATGGTGGGAGAGTAGAACTCAACAGGAAACATCATCTCCTCTTGGCATGAGTTCACTTCAACATTAAAGAATTAATTCTATCCATTGGGGTACATGCAACAATCCATGATGGATTGGTAGAAGTTGAGGCAAGGTAAGGGACAAAGTGTGCAAGAGTACACACAAGAATTCCGAAAAAGATCTTTAATACTTGGTATACCTCTCTATACTCAAGAAATTCTTCTCAAGTTCATAGGTGGATTACATAGTTATTTACATCATATGATACTTATGTTTAATCCAACTAACCTTGATGAGGTATGCGTTCAAGCGACTCATATGGAGTCAAAGGGGAAGAATACAAATGATTTTTTTGCAAATAAACCTTACAAACCTGATGGAAACAAATTCAAAGGTAAAGGGAAAGGTAAGCATACAACTACAATGAAGAAAGAGGGAGATAAACCTACATGCTCACATTGCCAGAAAAAGGGTCATGATGTATCCAAATGTTGGAGGCTTCATCCGGAGCTCAAGCCTGAGAAGTTTCAGAATAAGGAGGACAAGAAGACCACTGCTACAACCATCCAACATGATTTGGGGTCTGACTCAGGGGATGAGACTAAGATTGTTGCTACGGGAATTCAAGGTAAAAATCCTTTTACTTCTAATTCAAAGCATGAATATGTTGTTGATGAAAGAAAGAGAAGTGAACTATTTCATATAAGAGTAATCTCTAAGCAGTACAAAAATAGATACTCTTTTTGATAGTGGTTCACAAGCCAATCTCATTTTAGAAGAGATAGTTAAAAAAATTCATTTGGAAACTAATTTACGCCCAAAACCATATCCACTTGGATGGGTATGTGATAATGCACAACTACAAGTGACAAAACAATGTAGACTTAGGTTTTCTATTACTTCTGGATTTGTTGATGAAGTAGATTTGGATGTGGTTCCATTGGATATCTATGGTATTGTGTTGGGAAGTCCTTATCTTTATGATAGGAAGACTATCTTTTATAGGGAAGATAATAGGTATCAACTCGCTAAAGATGGTATTGAATATGTTGTCCATGCACATAATATTTCATTAGTTTCTGCAAGTCAAATGAAGAGACTAGTAAATGCTAGTAAGAATTTTGTTCTTATGATTGTTAAAGCAAAGGATGTTGGTCAATGTGAATCTTTTAAAGGATGTGATCCAAGACTTGAAAAATACTTGACTAAAGTTGTAATTGATTATGATGTCTTGTTTCAAGAACCTAAAAGATTACCTCAAAAGAGAGAAATCCAACATGAGATTCTCTTACAGCAGGATGCACCACTTCCTAACATTGGCATGTACATATCTTTAGTAATTGAAAATGCAGATATAAAGAAGCAGGTCCAGAAATTGCTTGAAAGAGGGGAAATTCGACCAATCTCCTCTCCATGTGGTTCACCAATTGTTTTTGTGCCAAATAAGGATGGAACATGGCGTATGTGTGTTGATTACAGGGCACTAAACAAAATCGCAATTAAGAACAAGTATCCTCTTCCCTGTATTGATGATCTTTTGGATCAGCTTAAGAATGCAACTTATTTCACTAAGTTAGACTTAAGAAGTGGCTATCGTCAAATTAGAATCCATGCCAATGATATTTGGAAGACTGCTTTCAAAACTAAACAGGGATTGTATGAATGGATGGTAATGCCCTTTGGGATTTGTAATGCACCCGCAACATTTTTGAGGGTGATGAGTGATGTTTTTAGGCCCTTCATTGATGATTTTTTTATAGTCTACTTAGATGATATTTTGATTTTCAGTTGTACTTGGGAAGAACATGTCAAGCATGTGAAACAAGTTTTGGATGTACTTGTAAGGGAAAAATTATACTTAAAGATGTCCAAATGTGAGTTTGGGAAGACATCTTTGGTGTATCTAGGTTACATTATAGGGGGTGGTGAACTGAGAATTGATCCCTCTAAAGTAGAGGTCATTGTGAATTGGCCCAAGCCAAATAATGTAACCGAGGTAAGAAGCTTTTTGGGACCAACCCAATACCGGAGGAAGTTTATTGCTAACTTCTCCTTCATAGCTTCTCCATTACATGCTTTGACAGTTATAACCTAAGTCTTTCAGTGGGAAGGCAAAGCAAAGAAGGCCTTCGACACTCTGAAAGAAAAGATCAGTACAACTCCAGTACTTGCACTGCTGAATCTACAACAACCATTTGAGATAGAGACTGATGCTAGTGGTTATGCCATGGGGGCATTCTTAATGCAACTTAAAAAACCAATATGCTATCATTATGAAACCTTTTCTAAAGCAATAATTAACTATCCAACCTATGATAAAGAATTGTATGCATTAGTAAAAAGTGTGAAGAAGTGGAAACATTACCTAATGGGTAAGGAAACAATTATACATACTGATCATCAACCACTACAATATCTTCAATCTCAAACTAAGCTACAACAATCAAGACATTTCAGGTGGATGGGTTTTCTACAACAATTTCATTTGATCATTAAGTATAAGAAATGTATTTAGAGCAAAGTTGCAGATATGTTATCTAGACCTCCAACAAATGCTTCTATTGTTATTCAACAAAGTCCTTTGGTACATTCAAGTTATATTGAACAATATACTAAGGATGAAGACTACAAAGAATTATATGAATCACTAAAACATGGCTCTCAAAATGAAGAATTGAATTATCATATTCATGACAAGTTGTTGTATCATCTTGCAAAAATATGTATTCCACCAAGTGAAAGAGTACATGTGATAAGAGAAGCTCACACTTCTCTCGTTTCAGGGCACTTTGGTGTAGGAAAAACTGTAGCACAATTACAAATGTTTTTCTATTGGCCTCTAATGAATGATACTGTGTCCAAGTATGTTAAAGGATGTGTAATGTGTGCAACAAGTAAGCCAAGTAACATGAAGTTAGGCTTGTACACTCCACTTCCTGTTCCTTCCCATCCATGGGAAAGTGTTTCAATGGACTTTTTAGGAGGGTTACCAATGTCTAGAAAGGGACATGATTACTTATATGTTGTTGTGGATAGTTTCAATAAAATGTGCATTCTAATGCCTTGTAAAAAGCAGATCACAACCGAGTTGACTGCTCATTTGTTCTTCCAGCATGTATGGGTCCATTTTAGACTACCTAATTCTATTATATCTGATTGAGATTCCCACTTCCTTGGGAAATTTTGGTCATATTTATGGGAACTTATGGATACAAAGTTAAAGAAAAGCACAACATTTCATCCACAAACTGACGGACAAACTGAAGTGGTTAATCGGATAGTAGTATATCTTCTTCGAGGGTATTGTGACAAGCATCCCAAGCTGTGGGATGAGTAGTTGCATTATGTTCAACATGCCTACAACAAAGCTATGCACTCTTCAACACAAAGGTCTCCTTTCGAGACATGTTTTGGTTATTTGCCAAAGTCTCCCTTAGACTTTGTTTATGGAAAAGCTACAGTGGGATATGGTCAAGTTGATACAGATAAAGCTTTGAAGTTTATTCAACAGATCCAATTAATACATCAAGCAGTATAAGAGCAGTTGGAATCAAGTCAAGCCAAGTATAAAGAAAGACATGACAAACATTGGGTGGATCATCATTTTCAAATTGGTGATCAAGTATGGCTTCATATCAACAAAGACCGACTCCAAGGTGAAGGTAGAAAGTTGAAACCAATCACTTATGGACCTTTTACAATTTTGGATTAAGTTGGTGATAATGATTTTCGGTTAGATTTGCCCCCTTATATGAAAATGTATTCCATTGTTAATGTGGAAAACTTGAAACTGTATGAGCCTCCTATGATTGTGGACCAATATGAACAGGTTCAATTACCTTCTGTTGATGAGTTTGCTCCTGAATATCTCAATGAACTTCAGAATATGTTATACATGATAAGAAGGTCAGATATCCACGAAGAGGTGACATGGAATTTCTTTGCGTGGGGCTTAAAGGAATGCATCCAAGCAAAGCACGGTGGCTAGAGACTAGAAGAGTGAGGGAGCTGTACCCTCACCTGTTTTCTGAATGATCCTATGCTTTTGGTGGCCCAAAAGATTCCCAGTGGGAAGGTTTGATCCAGGAGGATCTTCGATATTGATCAAAATGAAAGTATTCAAAATATGTAAAGAAGCTTATAGATGCGTAGAGCTCGACAGGAGATTTTTGACAACGTTCGTTTTGTGTGAAACGACCTCCGTACGTGAAAGTTATTGGGTTTTGAAAATTTGGCAAAAAGGTTAAAAAAGACAAAAAATGGATAAAAATAGTAAAAAAATGGACCATTGCTTTTGTTCAACTATGAAATCACTTTGAAACAAGGAATACATCAACAATAACTTGCAAAAACTTTGGCATCCCTAAATTTATCATCATAGGCCAACATCTCTTGGCATCACATCAAGATTTCTCAAGGGTATCTTGCAAAGACAATCACATCTCCAACAAGATTAGGACAAGTGGTTACAGTCCATGAAAAACATAGGATGAAATCTAAGTAAATCTCCACTCATTGATCTTGAAATATCAAGGTTGAGGGAATAAAGTAACAACCACCCAAAAATGCTCATCACCATATTGTATGCATAAGAATCCCTCATACACCTCAAAATCTCCAACAACTAAAACAACATGAAATATCAACTCTCCAAGATCAAGTCCAAAGTATAAATGCACCTATCATAACCATGATTTATCTCTCCACAAATGTATAAGAAGTATAATCAATACTATCCATAAGGGATAACATAGGGAGCTCCCTCTATACACAACAATCATTGAAAATGAATAAGGTTTCCATCCTTGTAAACATTTGAATCACAAGTGAACCAAAATAGATCAACCTATCACAAAGTGAATCAACCCTTGTCAAACTTCAAAAATCAACAAACAATCAAATGGTTAAGCATGCCTATCATAGACATCAATTCACTCCAAACATTTGCACCCATTGGAACAAATAAGTGACTTATCATAGGTCTTCCTTCCTAGGCATCTAACCCATTGAAATATACATCACATGCCAACCATCAATGAAGTAGATCGACCACCTATCATATGTGAAAGCAAATCAACATACCTTGGATAAAATCAACCACTTATCATGTCCTTTTGGGCAACACACATCCTGAAAATATATCCACGCCATCCACAAATGAAGTAGAACACACTAGTATCCACTCAAACAATTCTACCACTTATCATAGGTCCACTTGATCACCACACCTATTGAAAATAAATTCGTACTAGCCACCAATAAATAGAACAACCATCTATCATAGGTGAGAACACACTCATAACCACATGAACAAATCAACCACCTATCCTAGGTGATCTTGGACATTACACCTGCTAGATATAAATCCATGACAACCAACAATCAAGTAGATCTACCACTTATCATAGGTGAAAACATACTAGAATTCCCTAGAACAAATCAATGACCTTCACAGGTCCTCATGGGAATTTCATCCACTGAAAATAATTCCATACCAACCATCCATGTAGTAGATCCACCACCTTTCCCAGGTGTAAACACACTCTCATTACAAGAGAAATAATGCTCTCAACCCAACAAACCTTTCACGGGTGCAAGTGCTCATCTCAAGCACACTAGGATTTCACCACCCAACAACCACTCACAGGTACAACTGAAATATATGTCCTTCAAATAAGCAAAAATTATTTCTTAGTAAAATCAACTCTAATAGCATGTTGAAATCTCATAAGGGAAATTAATGAAAATATGAAATTCACCTCTTACTAGTGGTTTCCTAGACCTAATCCGTAATGAATTTCAGCCATAGTGATGATATGAAATATTACAACAAACAATGGGTAATATTCTGATTTGGTTCAACCCAACACACTAGGCAACCTAAGAGAAAAGATCCCAACACACATGCACATTTTTTCAAGCATATACCATATCTGAAATCACTTTATTTACAAGATTTAAAATAGTAAATATACTCTATTATATTTAATTTATATGTCAAATTACTTAACAATTTCATCCCTATGTTATGTCAAATCAACATGATCAATTGTGGGAAATTACTCAATCAAGAAGACAATGCAAGATAAAAATCAAATTTGCATTACACAATTTTGGATAGCTTATATATATAATGAAGTGCATCTACATACCAAAACTTTATAACAATATTGGTACCATTTGTAGCTCTCCAAATCATAGCTAGGAAAATGCATAAAAACCCTAGCCACCACCAAAGATCCACACGAAGCTAGCATGAACATTGACAAGTCCTCCTTGGCTTCAAAAACAAGTTTGTATCACACAATCTATCCACACTAGGATTATTGTATTCCTTAAGGTTTAGAAACTTTAGGTATGTTGCATCACACATGCATTGTAAGAAAACTCTTGTGCTAACCTCCAAATCTACATGTCCATTCTAGGATTTGAGTCCTGAAACCCTAGATATTCAACTCTTGCATTAACAAAAGCAACAAAGCCTCCATGGAACATTAAATATACGATAATTGAGTTTTATTCCAAACAAAACATCACACCAAGCTCAAGACTTATCATTCCCATCTCTCCATGACCTTTCCCTAGCCTCATGTCTCACAATAACAAGGTTACACAATTTTCCAAGGTATTATCTCCACTCTCCATGATTTCTATTAGAGTAAAAACCCCAGTGCTACAAGATCCAAGAGAGCCATCATGATCTTTGACATCATGTTCTTCTCTAGGGTTTACATGTAGGGCACAAACCTTAACATCACAAGAGAAAACCCTATCATCACATAAGAACAATCTCTCCTTGAACATCCAAGATGTGTCTCTCTATCCTTGTCCTCTCCTAGGGTTTACTTATGAATCCTAATTTTATGCTCCTAGGGTTCGCTCATGAACCCTAGCATCTTGCTCCCTAAAATACCCTAATGTCATGCTCCTAGGGTTCCCTCATGAACTCTAGCATCTTGTTCCCTATAAAACCCTAATGTCATGCTCCTAGGGTTCCCTCATGAACCCTGACATCTTGATCCCTACATTGCCCTAATGTCATGCTCCTAGGGTTCCCTCATGAACCCTATCATCTTGCTCCCTACAATACTTATCCAAGCCAATATAAAATAAGAGAATATAATGATAATGATAAATACAAGAGGTCTCTCCTCCCTCTATATATAGAGTAACTAAGGAATGATAACATGAAACATGAACATAAGTCCATACAAGTAATCAACAAGAAAACCCAATATGCAGTATTTTACAATAAAATGATGTGTCAAACTAAGGTTTACTAATCACCAAATTGAAACACCCTCAAAGCATGATCCTCCTTGGTCTCAATGCCCCTCCTTCAAGATGGCACACTCTCCCCTAAGATGATAGCACCAACGTTCCTTGTATGGTGGTATGCTATCCAAGTGTTCTCATGTAAGGCACTTCTCCTCTAACTATGTGCCACATGTTCTCTCATGTGTCCACTGCTACTTTCATGTGTGCCAATGTGGTCACAAAGCTAAAATGCTGCCTTCAACATGCCTCTGGGTTCATGACCAACTTCCATGAGTTATGATTCTCAACCCAATCATTATCAAGTGTCCGACCTCCAAGGTATGTATCACATGGTCTCAAGCTTGAAGGGTTATGTTCCATCCTCCAAGTTCCCTATATAATTCCACCTAGGTAGGTAACTCCCATGATCAAGCAACGTCTGAGTCCCCCATTGTGTGCACCCAATGGGTTGGCCATCATCTTGATAAGGGTAACGACCTCCTAAGTAAGGGAACTAGGCCAACACTCTAATTAAGGTCAAACATTCACCCAAATTGATCATATGTTAAATTGACCCAAATATTTGAATTTGTAATTTGAAAAACTAAAACTATTAGATTTGTAGTTTTGTTGATCACCGGATTTCAACGTTGTGGGGGTGTTTTAGTTTTTGCAGTCTCGTCCTTAAATCGGGTACTATTCTTTCACTATTATTCCTCGTGTTTTTATTTCCTTATAGTCTTCATGTCCTGCAAAAATGCTTCCCCAGGAGAAACCCGTAGTCTACGCCCATCCTGTCCCACCTGTGCAAGATGAACAACAACTCGCAAACTAAGATGCCGATCTATTTGAAACTAGATTGACTAGAAACACCCCATAAAAACTTAGAAAAGTCACATGTGTTTGTTTCAGGGACTCTTGTGATAGAATTTCACCATGGGAGTTAAACCTAGCCAAATCCATTATATCTGCAACATACCATTTTCCTTAGTTTGTTAATCTCTGTGCAAAATGTTATGACTCAGACAAGCATATGATTATGGATGTTGTTGGTTCTATTTCCCTTTCTTCCATAACTCCTGCCACCATCTTTGAAATGCTTATGTTTCTTGGAAGCCCTAATATTCTCTAGGAGGAAACCCTTGCCTCACAATATCGAGGTTTAGACCCGACATAGAAAAACAATCTTTTAGCCAAATATCTACCTAAATATGCATCAATACTAGATACTCCTCCACCTTACAAGTTAGATGTTCTTCCAAATATTTCGAGGGAAGTAATTTCTATGATGTGCCTGATTCTAGGGTATGATAATGATGGTACTATCAATGAAGTGATTCTAGGATTCACGTATTCCATATTCCCTCCAAAAGAAATGTCTCCAATTAAATACAATTATCCTCAATATCTCAGTGATGCCATACATTCACAATTGGTTACATTTCCGTATACTAAACTTTTCATATTCCAATACTACTTGATATAATTGATGTACTAACTGATCCTCCCTATTCATATCAGTTAGGAAACCCCTGGCCTATCACTAAATGGACTCCATTTGTTAGGAAGCATGCTAGAAATGTAGGTTTCAGTAAATTTGTGGATAATTTTTTGTATACAACCCATATAATTTTCTATGGAGAACATTCCCCTAGAATGTTCCAAGAATGTAAAAACTCATTGCAATTAAGTCCAGTTGTAAGAGTAGGAGATTGGTATTTGTGTGAAGGTCATACCATTTTGAAAATTTATGGCTCAAAGTTGAAAGCTTTTTGATTGCATGTGTATATAACCCCTAATATATATATATATATATATATATATCAAGTATATCATACAAAGGTTCAATTCAAATTACATTCATTTTGCATCCATCAATCAAAACATTACTTTTAAGTTGCCTATTGAAGTGGACCCTTTTGTAGTTAAAACTGTTGGTTGTGGAGCCCGATCTTCTTAATTCAGAGATGTTGTTGTTTCAACCGTGTTTGTACCCCAGTTTTATATGATATGCAGGTGGACTGTACACTCATCCCAATGGGGGGGTGTAGGGGGCATGCGCCCCCACAGGGATTTGGAGGCCAGTTGTTCGCCCTCGAAATAAATTTTATGGGTTGTTTGGTTGGCCAACAATTTACAGGCCCATGGTATTGAGTATCCCGTAGTATTTTCCCATGGTAATTCCCTTTAAAAAGAAAACTTTGTAATACGGTTGTGTAATGTATTGTAGCATTGTAAAGATCTCTGTTATTGCGTAAGAGAGACTGAGAGAGATTGAAGAGGAAGTTGCAGCAGATGTGTTGCAGGTTGTATCCCTTCATTTGTTGGATTGTATAATAATAAAAAGGACTAGCAATTTCTTTGTGGACGTAGCCTAGATTGGGTGAACCATGTTATATTGGTGTCTCTCTTGTATTGTGTTTATGTGATTTATATTTGCACCTTGTTTATTGTTATTACTTTGCGATCCTATTTTTCTAACAATTGGTATCAGAGCCAAAGGTCTATTTGGCATATAAACTTGCAGGAAAGAAGGGTTCCTAGTTCGAGTGGGAGTAATGGCGGAAGAAGGAAAGTTTAAGGTTGAGAAATTTAACGGCCATAACTACCGGTTATGGAAGATGAAAATGGAGGACTATTTGTATAAGAAGGATCTATTCTTACCGTTGGGAGGAAAAGCAAAACAATCGGCGACTATGAAGGATGAAGAATGGGAGGTTCTTGACAGAAAGGCATTGGGAAAAATACGACTGTGCCTGGCTTCGTCGATGGCTTTCCATATTTCAAAAGAAAAGACAACGGAGGGTTTGATGAGCGCATTGGGTAAGCTGTATGAAAACCCCTTGTCCTCCAACAAGGTATTTCTAATGAATTTTTTATTTAATATGAAGATGTCAGAAGGTGGATTTGTTGCTAATCATTTAAATGAATTTAATACGATTATAAATCAGCTAAGTTCTATAAAAGTGACTTTGATGATGAGTTTAGGGTTCTTCTAATCTTGTGTTCATTGCCAGAAATATGGAACGGCTTGGTCATGGCTGTAAGTAACTCTGTCTCTGGTCCAAACACTTTGAAATTTGATGATGTTTTTGGTGTTATTCTTAGCGAGAAAATGCGAAGGAAAATCACATGTGAGACATCAAGTAATGAATTGACCATGGAGAGCAGGGGAAGACAAAGGGAGAGAGGAAAGACCCCAAGCAATCGCAGCAAGTCCAAGAAGGCCAGATCCAAGTCCATACTGGGAAAGATAGAGTGCTAGAACTGTGGAAAGACAAGACATCAAAAGAAAGACTACAAATCTCTAAAGAAGAAAGGGGATGGATAACAGGAGACTACTCGAGAAGCAAATGTAGCAGGTGATGTGTTACAAGATGCCTTGATTTTTGCATTAGATAATAGTAGTGATTACTGGGTAGTAGATTTAGGGGGCTTCATGTCATGCTACACCCCATAGGAAATTTTTTCATGATTATGTTCCAGGCGATTTTGGACATGTTTTATTGGGTGATGATGAGCCATGTAAAATTGTTGGAATGGGTAAGGTATGGATAAAATTAAAGAATTGAAATGAATGGCTATTGAAATATGTAAGGCATATTCCTGCTATGAAATTAAATCTGATCTCAACAGGGAAGTTGGGAGATAGTGGTTGTTTATCTACATTTGGAGAAACGTGGTGGAAGATCACTAAAGGATCGACGGTGATAGAAAAATGAGAGAGGATAGGTACGTTGTATTTATGTCCTCATAATACTGACTGTTCTATCTCTTTAGCTTCCATATGAATAGATACAACATTGTGGCATCATAGGCTTGGCCACACAAATGAGAAGGGGGTGTAGATTATCCACTAAAGGAAGTTGTTGCCAGATTTGAAGCAGGCAAGTTTGGAATTATGTGAGAACTGTGTTTATGGAAAACATAAGAGAGTCATATTTCTCAGGTATGGGAAAAAGAAGAGTGAAAAGCTAGAGGTTGTGCATACAAATGTATGGGGATTAGCTTAGGTACAATCTCTTGGTGGCTCTCATTATTATGTTACATTTATTAGTGATGCAACTAGAAAAACTTGGGTTTATTGCATTAGACAAAAATATGATGTGTTTCCCACTTTTAAGAAATGGAAATCTTTGGTTGAGAATGAGACAAGAAAAAGGTTCAAGTGTCTCAGATCGGATAATGGAGCTGAGTATTGCGGCAAGGAGTTTGATAGTTACTGTTCATACCATGGGATTCGTAGAGAGAATACAGTCCCAGGAATACCACAAGAAAATGGTGTGTCAGAAAGGATGAATAGGACAATCATGGAGCGTGCAAGGTGTATGAGATTGCATGCAGGGTTTCCCTTATAGTTTTGGGCAGATGTTGTAGATACTGCTATTTACTTAATAAACAGAGGGCCTTCAAGTGCTTTGGATGGTGGGATTCTAGAGGATACATGGACAGGTAAAAAGGTAAATTACTCATTTATGAAAACTTTTGGTTGTGAAGCATTTGTCCATATTGATAAAGAAAATAGAACAAAGATTGAGGCTAAATACAAGAAATGTACCTTTATTGGGTATGGGGTTGATGATTTTGGTTATCGCTTATTGGATTATGAAAGTAAAAAAATCATTAGGAGTAGAGATGTGGTATTCAATGAAAAGGTCATGTATAAATATCAGTTGCAAGGAAAGAAATAGGAAAAGGAAAACATAGAGTACACAATGCTTGATGAAATAAAAGAAAATGAAGTTCCAAAGGTGTCAGAAAATCAAGAATAGTAGTAGGTACCTCAAACTCCTGCAAGTGTGAGAAGATCTACCAGGTTAAGTAAACCCCTTGAATGATACTCTCCTTCAATGTATTATTTATTGATGACTGATTCTGGTGAACCAGAATGTTACGAAGAAGCAATGCAGGTGGAAACTAGAAAGAAGTGGGAGAAATGAATGAATGAGGAGATGGACTCATTGGTAAGAAACCAGACTTGGTATTTGGTTCAATTGCCCGCAGGTAAAAGAGCATTGCATAAAAAATGGGTTTACAGGTTGAAGGAAGAAGATGGAGGCAAGAAGCGGTACAAGGATAGACTTGTTGTAAAGGGGTTTGTACATAAGAATGGTATAGATTTTGATGAAATATTTTCTCCTGTTGTTAAAATGACTTCAATTAGAACTATTTTAAGTCTAGTGGTGGTAGAAGATTTGCATCTTGAACAATTAGATGTAAAAACAACATTTTCCCATGGGGATTTGGAGGAAGATATTTATATGCAATAGCCACAAGGGTATGAGGTCAAAGGGAAGGAGAATTTAGTATGCATGTTGAAGAAGAGACTGTATGGCTTGAAGTAAGCTCCAAGGCAGTCGTATTTGAAATTTGATAGGTTTATATAGAACAAGGTTATAGTAGATGTCATTCTGACCACTGTGTTTATTTCAAGAGGCTATATAATGGAATATATATTATCTTGTTATTGTATGTGGATGACATGCTTGTTGTAGGGTCTAATATGCAGGATATAAATGTGCTCAAGAGGAAGTTAGATAATTCATCTGCGATGAAGGATTTGGGTGCTGCAAAGAAAATCCTTGGTATGAGAATAACAAGAGACAGGAAAAATCGCAATTGAAATTATCCCAGGATGAGTACATATAAAAGGTGTTGGAGAGGTTTTGAATGCAGAATGCAAAACCAGTTAGTACACCTTTGGACAACCATTTCAAACTAAGTAAGGAGATGTGTCCCAAGACACAGGAAGAGATATATTACATGTCCAGGGTTCCCTATTCATTAACAGTTGGAAGCTTGATGTATGCCATGGTGTGCACAAGACCAAATATTGCACATGCAGTGGGAGTTGTGAGAAGGTATATGATCAATCTAGGTAAAGAACATTGGAAGGAAGTACAATGGATTCTCAGGTATTTGATAGGTACTACCACTCATGCATTATGTTTTGGAGGTTCAGACACTGTTCTATAGGGATATGTTGAGACAAATATGGAAGGTGATAAAGATAGCAGGAGGAGCACCACAAGGTATTTGTTTATTGTAGGTGGAACAACAGTAAGTTGGATTTCAAAGCTGCAAAAGGTTGTTTCACTTTCAACAACAGAAGCAAAGTATGTTGCTGCTATAGAGGCTAGTAAAGAGATGATTTGGTTGCATTGGTTCATGGAGGAATTGGGTAAGAAGTAGGAGGATTGTATAGTGACATCCATATTGCCATTCATCTAGAAAAGAACTCAGCCTTCCATTCTAAGACTAAACATATACAGCTGAAGTACCATTTCATACGATATGTTCGAGAAGATGAATTGTTGAAGCTGGAAAAGATACACACTAGCCAGAATCCTGCAGACATGTTGACAAAGGTAGTAACTAGAGAGAAACTGAGTTCTTGCTCGGTTTCAATTAGCCTTCTAGCATGAAGGTGAAGATGGTAAATTTTCCAGATCCAAGGTTCAGAGCATAGTCCAACAGCAGTGGAGTTGCCGTGATCAGTCTCCAAGTGGGAGATTGTTGGTTATGGAGCCTGATTCTCTTAAGTTATAGATGTTGTTGTTTCAACCATGTTTGTACCCCAGTTTTATATGATATGCAGGTGGTTTGTACACTCATCCCAGCAAGGGGGTGTGGGGGGGCATCGCCCTCCCATGGGGGTCCGGGGGCGTAGCTCCCCTAAGAAATTTTATGGGTTGTTTTGTTGGAAAACTGTTTACGGGCCCATGGTATTGAGTAGCCCGTAGTATTTTCCCATGGTAATTCCCTTTAAAAGGAAAACATTGTAATACGCCTGTGTAATGTATTGTAGCATTATAAATATCTCTGTGATTGTGTAAGGGAGACTGAGAGAGATTGAAGAGGAGGTTGCAGCGAATGTGCTGCAGGTTGTATCCCTTCATTTGTTGGATGGTATAATAATAAAAGGACTGGCAATTTCTCCATGGATGTAGCCCATATTGGGTGAACCAAGTTATATTAGTGTCTCTCTTGTATTGTGTTTATGTGATTTATATTTGCACCTTATTTATTGTTATTGCTCTGCGATCCTGTTTTTCTAACAAAAACCCAATTAGATCAAGTTGTTGTTGAAAGGTCGTTAACTGAATTTAGTTTTGCACAAAGTACAATTTGGAGATATGATCCACACCGTATTATTTATTAATGCACAGTAGATTTTGGGGCTGCTACTTACCTCCACTAAATAAACTTGGACCTTGAAAGATTGGCAAATAAAGACAACTGGGGGAAAATAAAGGAATTATTGCAAGGAGTGGAAATTCTAGGAATCAAATGGGATATGAATCAATCCAAATATCATAAAGAAGAGAAAAAGGATGCAGTAATTGATTCTACAACTGAGGTGGAAGTTGGGGCAAGTTCAATTTCCCCATTGATTGTGGATATTGATAGCAATACAGTTCAAACCAACTAGGATTGTGTTATTGAAACTCCTAAAAAAATGAAGTAAATAATTAGAGAACATAACTAGAAAAAGAAAATGTTATTTCAGATATCGAAACAAATGAGTAGAAATATGGTGAACATATAGGAAAAAAGCATATAATTTATAAATCTAGGAAGTACAATATACTATTTTGAGTGGAGCATCAACTTATGAAGAAAATTTTGGAAATATTTTTAATGGAGATGTGATGACTTTAGTACAATATCCCACCACCTTCATACCTAGGGAGAAAAATCAGCAGAGTGGAGAAGTCACAACTAAAGGGTATCAAGAGATTAAGCTTGATATTTTTTCACATACGATGGATACTAAAAGGGAAAATTTCAAAGCAAAAGAAGAACTATATCCTAAACTTTGGAACAAGGAGCAAGCTCAACTAAGTTTAATTCCCACTCTGTATGTTAAATAGGGAACTCTAAACATGGAAATTTTGTAGCCTGAGTCTCAAAAATTTCAATCATCTGAATATTACCAAGCCACTCAAATAAAATTTTATTTGACTAAAATGCATGTGGTGGATAAAATATACTTGCATAGGAAGACACGAGAAATGGTCTGTAGAGACCTATTGCAAACTATTGCTAATGTGAGAAAGATGCAATCATTATTGAAGAAGGTTGGAATGTAATTAAAGCATGAGACGGTGGTTAATAGAGCCTAGCATATCAAGATTCAATATTTAGAACATAAATTGACTAATTTGGGGAGTCTAAACCCAAATGAGCATGAACCTATAAAATATTTGACTCAAGAGAAAGATTCATAAATTAAATTGTTGAAGGGAAAGCTCAAAATTCCAGGAAATGAACATATTCAAACTAAGGAATTACTAGCTATGAAGCAGGAAAAAGATAAACCATCCAAAGAGGTTTAAAGGTTGAAGAAACATTTTCTTACATTGAATGATGAATTGGAAGCAGAGAAAAGAAATGTAATGATGTCATGCTCCGTTTCTTCATCTCAAGCTACTCATGCCGACGCAATTGAAGATATTTCTAAGGCCTTGTTTGAATTGGAATTAAAGGATCAAGAAATTGCTAAATTTTAAGATCATATAAGAGGGAAAGAACAAGCTAAGAGGGAAAGAAGAAGCAGAAAAAACAATAACACAGTTGCAAAAAATTCTTAACAATATTAACAAGATGATAGGTCAAAGTTATCTCATTGGGGATAAACACGTTATTTGGGGTCAAATAATTGTGGTCATATCCAAGTCTTGGTGTCAGTTTGAAGTTTTAAAGGATCAAGAAATTTTGGCTGTGCAAACTCAAGACAAATTAATCAAATATGGATTGAGTTGGGAGATAAGCCCCAAATTATTGACAATGTAATCAGATTCATAAATACTAGGTCCAGAGATGATTTTAAGACACTGGGCATAAATGAAGGGACTACTATAATCATGGAAGATAACAAAGTGCACACAAATAGGATGATGATCTCAAGCTAAATGCAATGCCATTTTAGAAAAGGTTACACTTAGAAGGATGTAGATTTCTATAGTTCATCATATTGGATGAGGTAATTTATGGAATAGACTATGTGCAAATTTATGTGTCCAATGTTTCAATTGGACACTCCACCCATCTTGAGGGATTGCATGAGAGATCAAGGATAGATATATAGACGGAGGATCTTGGATTTGATATAAATTGAGTTGAAGTATGACCGTTAGAAATTGATTAGGAGGAAAGTCAAAATTTCGTTAGGGATTGGAGGAAGTCACAAAGTAAAATTGTAAATTATAAAATAAAGTAAATCATAAAATATAAAAATTGGATATCTAAACGTTAATAGGGAATAATAAGGTGCATTGTTATTCTCTAATAATGGAGAGGTTAATTCAAATAATGTTAGAAATAACTAAATTAAATCAAATTAAAGTAAAATAATTAATAATGGAGAGATTAATTGAAATAACATTAGAAATAACTAAATTAAATCAAAATATTAATAAATTAATAAGTTAATAGATCAGTAAGGAGGTCTAAATGGTAGGGGGGTTAATGTAGTAATATAAGGCAAGTGAATTTGAAGGCATTCAATTAAATACTTTGGTTCAAGTAATTGAAGAAGTATATATTTTTTGTAAGTAAGAGATGGATCCTTCTATTAACAAAGCAAAGTAGTATGTATAAAAATTGCCATGGTTAACCTACTTCTAGTGGGCTAGGTTAAACCATAACATAGAGACAGACCAACCATAATTTTCACAGCCTATCAAGCAAGCAAAGACTCTGATCCTACCAAGGAGGGAAACCAAGCTATACCACAGTTGTTCAACATTAACAAATATAACAAACTTGACCAAATAAAAATGTTTATACCTTCCCTTAGACAGGGAAACCAAATATTGGTCATATAGTCCCATGATGAAAAAAATGACAAGAAACATGAGCAAGTTGCGGAAAATTATGGGAATTGAAGAACATGTTGCGAAGATGCAAAAAAAGTTGCAGAAAGCTACATAACACGTTGCAGAAATCCATGGAAGTTGCAGAACACGATGCATAAGCTAAAGAACAGGTTGTGGAAGCTGCAAAATAAGTCTTGGAAGCTGCGTAACAAGTTTCAGAAAGCTACAAAAAAAGTTGCGAAAAGCTATGGAAGTGAGGTATCAACAGAAGCTGTGGAACAAGTTGCAGAAAATGAAGATCAGGTTGTGGAAATTGAAGAAATGGATTCAACATGGGTGACAAGTTAAGATCTTTCTCGCAGAGGATGAGATTCCAGTCTAGCTTTCGTCTGAAACTAACCCGACACCTTCCCATATAAACCTCCAACGAATTCTCTCATTTACACTATCATGCATGGGGACTGTGCACCACCTTGCCCCTCCCCCAACCATCTGTCAACTCCTCAGTCATTGTGCATGTTCCCGGAGGAGTTGTTTTCATTTCCCATAGCTGAGTAAGTAATTGAATAAATATTAAAAATATTGAATTAATATTAAAATTTTTTAATAGATACCTAAAGGAAGTTAATGATGCTTACTTGATTTTTAGTAAAAGATGGGGGAATTTTGTTACATAACTAAGACAATAAATAGATTAGAATTAATAATTATTAATCAAAAGTAATTAAAATGAATTAAACTAAATAGTTAAAGAAGTAAGGAAAAATTATAAATAAGAATTATAATATAATGTAATATAAAGGGTAGGGATTTTGACAAAAAATAAATATATAAATTAGAAATGAGGAAATATAAGCATGGGGAAGGAGAGTAGACCTAGACCAAATAATAATAGGAGGAATTTCAAGGGATGATGAACAATTATAAATAAACAAAGGGTGTTAATGGATTCGGAAATTTAGAGAGATAGGGATGGATGGAAATCTAGAGAGATAGGGATGGATGGATGTAGAAAAGAGAGGGGATTCAACGAAGGAGGAAAGAAAGGGGATTCAACGAAGGAGGGATGGGGAGGGATAAACATGATAGCTTAGATGTTGTAGAAATGATGGATAATGGGATTCCATGAATTACTTGATTTTCCAAAAATAAATTTAAACTTGTAATCAAGAATGGATTACCATCCCTCTAATGGTGGAATGTTAATCCATCATGGAACATATAATGAAGAATTGGCAACCTGTAGAAAATGATATTGAAAAATTTCAAGATATGGAGGGATATTTGAAGGGTCAAGTTATAGTTGAAAAATTAATTGTGGATTTCAATTGCTAAATGGGACTAGAGATTTATTTCAAAATATTCGCCCACATGAGCAATACACACAGTTGGATATAGCGAGTAGAAAAATGGTAAATTTTGAGTATCTAATAAGACATCAATGGTATCATATTGAAAAATTCTATAACAAGGGAACAACACCATTGCAAGCTGCCACATCATTAGCACATGTTATAAACTAAGTAGATAAGAAGTTCATAGAGATGGAATTCGGGTATCGCCACTCTTTTGGAAATAGATGACCAGTAACAAGGATATTAATGACAAAATCCACATTGCAACGACCATTTTCCTCACCATTTGGAGATGTAATTACTGAGGTAAACACCCATTTGGATGAGTGCTCATAGATCAATGTATGGAAAATGTGGGTGTGTGAAGGACTCCTGCGATGTGTTTGAAAAAATATCTTAGTGGGATGTTGTTTGGTGGAATGCCATGGTTGCAAGGATACACTCATATGGTTGCAGGGCTACGCTCATAGCGGTTTTTTGGTTGAGTCCTTGGAAGTCTTTATGGCACGATCCTATCTTCCAAGCAAGCTGGTTTCATAATTGGTCTCTGTTTGGTGGTATAGCATGCCTCATTTGAGGGAACGGGGGAGATCACGGTATGTTGGGGTCGTCATTCTTTGAGTCTGGCGCTGCCTAAAGATCGAAGTCCCGAGTTTCCCCTTTCTTTGAAGCAGTCGCAACCCACCATGCATGACGAGAAGAAGTGGAATTTCCGGGTCGAGTGGTTTGATCAGTATGATAATTCTGCGGGCTTCAACCCTGGAGAAATTTTTCCAATGCAGACTGAGTCTAGTTCGTCAATGCAGAAGAGAGAGGGCCATAGGTATCAGGACACCTATAATCCTCCCAACCGGATGCTCCAGGATAATGGAAAGATGACATGCTGCGCTTGTCATGATGGCTGTGCTGAGGTCAATGCCAATCTGATATTTGATGCCAGAAAAGACATTCAGAATGTGGACTTCAAGGTTGAACAGCTAGACCATCGAATCTCTTCCCTGGTGGCCTATTTCAGAAGCCAGAGTTTCGTTAGCAGGCTAGTTGCACCTACCACCAGAACGTTGCCGCAATTAGTGTGCCCATTCCGCCGAATTATCGTGATCCTGATGGAGATTCTAATGAAGAGAATCCATATTTTCACCTTGGTTTGAACTAGCAGTTCTCTTGCGATATTTTTAGAGATATGTAATAGTTTTTATGATTAGTATTTTGTGTAGGTTCTGTATTTGCACGATGTGGAATATTAGCGATAGGCAGTATCAGAACAATGCTCAAGTTTTTTGCAAGTGTCCGTGTTGGTCTATTTTATATCACGCTTTCTGTAAAGCCCCGTGGGAAGGATTCTATTACACATTTCTCAGGCCATTTCTTTTAGTCTAGTTTTGGAGCTCGGGTGATTTGAATTGTTCAGTAGCCCAAAACTCTCTGTCATGCTGTAAATTTATTATTTTTATAAATTAATATGATGTGACTTTTTTGTTACAAAAAATAATGCCTGCTTTGTTTTCTACCACCCTGAGCATGCATGGTGTTTATTTTTGTTTCATATTGAAATTGAGGTTCTTAACATGCTTATTTTTGTGTTATTGGGTGTTTGATATGTTTATGCCACCTTCTTTGCAGGTACAAGATATCAATGAAGATGATGTTCTTGATGAAATGCATGATGAAACCATTGATCAGGAGAAGTATGTAGAAGTGAAGACTCAAATGAAGGGAGAGGCTCATGTTGAAATGCAAGATGAAACCATTGATGTGAGAAGTATGTAGAAGCATAAGATTCTACTGAAGGAGAGGTTCTTGTTAACGGAAACAAGGGAGAAAAAGAGTGGGGTATGGACATTTTGCAATAAAATGTGAAGTGATATTTTTTTAGCACTGGTTTAGAAGGCCATATTTACAACTGCATTTATTATACCTACTTTTTCGCATGATATTCTTGGGCATCCTTTGCATTCCTGATATTATTGGGACTAATTATACTTTCCTAACCGTGGAAGTTGCTTTGGGACAACAATTTGACCCCTTTCTCCTTAATTCCGTCCTGTCTAATCAACACTTTCTTATCTAATTGAGCATTATTTCTCTTCTTCAACACGATCTTAGAAAATCACCTCGTGAATGCTAGGAGAAATATGAGATGTAAATTCTGAAACTTGTGTATTTTGATGTACAAAAAACAACACGAACGTAAGCAACACTTTATGTAAACTGGCTATTTGTTGTACTTTAATGCGTCATGAAATATGCATAGAGATATTCTTACATGAAATATGCATGGAATGCTGGATTGAAGGCATATAACATGGTGACACAAACCAAGGAAGTTTAATTATAATGCTGGTGGCTGCAAGATCAAGGCTTGGACGTGATTGCAGAGGGACTTGAAACCTTGAAAAATATGGCAGGATATATAAATGAGGTCAGTCTTCTTGGGTTGTAAGTATGACAGTGAAGTGGATTTTGGAAGTCCTCTTATTCTTGTTAATATTTATTTAATGTTGTTTGCAGGAACTGTACAGGCAGGTTCCCTTGGTAGATGAAATTGATACAAAAGTAAGAGAGGTTCTCTGCTATCTTTAATTTGAAGCAGGATGTGGAATCTGCTTCCTTTATTGACTTGTCACCCATTCAAATTGTTTCCTTTTATTTATAATTCAGACGGGCCTATCATCTGCTAACCTGAAGAACACAAATTTTAGGTTGAAAGACACACTTACAAAGGTAATCTATACACTGATTTCTAATTATGGATTGTGGATTTAGATTTTTTAAATATTATCTTATAAAGACTGCCTTTCCTTTGTTTGTTTAAAGTGGAATCAATAAACTGATTAATATTTTTACTTCCTATTGTCTAGAACGACAATGACCATGAGAGAATGACAAAATAAGGCAAGCAACATGAAAAACAATGACTGTTAAAGTGAGTGTTTGTCAAGTTTTGAGTAATAAGTGATGCAGGTGAATCATATTTTCTAATGCAACTCTCCTCATTGATTGCAATTGCAGTTGCGTTCTAGTCGCAATTTTTGTATTGATATTATTCTTCTTTGCATAATATTGGGGATTGGTGCATATCTGTACAAGTAAGCATCTTCATTTTCTAGTTATTCGATTAAAGATTTTGATTTTTCTATATTGAAATAAACATAGGATTGTTGCATATCTGTACAAGTAAGCATCTTTATTTTTATTTTCTAGTTATTCGATTAAATATTTTTATTTTTCTATAGTGAAATAAACATACTTTCAGAAACTGTCTTCTGGTCTTTCTGTTAATTGCAACCAATCATGGGTTGGTTATAATGTAGATGTAATAGAGATAGTGCCGCAGGCACACTTGGTTTATTGTTGTATTACTAAAATTTAGAAACATATGGCACTTTCTTACTGTTATGAATCACTGGGGCGATTTCTTCAAGCATTGGTAGCAGTTGAAATTTCATTGTGATTGATCTCATTACAATCTAGCCTTTTTTTTGTTAACTACAATTCATGGTTTTCTAGTCTAGATGAATATTGAGATAGTGGAATTTGTAGAGTAAACATTGACAACATGGCTGACCTCTTTAGAATTTCAAACCTTTGGATGTATCAAATCCCACATAAAAATAGCTTATTTACATAAAATAGTGATATTGGATGAAAGCTATGCCAAATAGAAATGATTGTATTTATCCCGCAATTGTAGTTGAGTTTTTCAAATACTTGGGGGTAAAGACTCACTTCTCATTTCACGTTGTAGTTCACCAGCCAGCTAATAGATGTGTTTTGTTTTTATCAATGGCATATAAGATGTGTACCTCGTAGAACAATTTGGTTCATTTTCTTGGTGAAAACATTAAAATTCACTTACTTGTTTATGCATTTGTACTTGGCAGGCCCCAAAAGTACTTCCTCTACATTTGCTTCTTCAATGTTAAACACCCTTGTTGCTCTCATATTCGTGTTGGACACAACATCTGGGTATGGGTAATCCTGTGGTTATTTTATATCTGACGCTTTCTGTGTTTGTATTAATTAAATTTCAAATTAATTAGTGAATTCAACATCACACACAGAGTTAAGTAATATGAAATGGCTGAGAATCCACAGTGAGAATTCATGGCATCTTGTGGAGATTCTGCGGTAGGTGAATTAATGTAGTCAATGTTTCGAGAAAATTTTTCAAACTAACAACTTATTATACTTCTCAATAAAATAAATTAATAGTAATTAAAAAACTTGAATTTTAATATGAATAATAAAATTTCAAAACGTACAATTTTTTTTTTTCAGCGGAAAAAAAATACTATTGTTATTCATAGCGAATCAAATAGTACAAAGAAAGTTCTGGAGTTTTCACCAATAGCGAGTAATCATAGATCACGACAAAATTGGTCTTTACAAGAACCAAAAAACAACAGCCTCATCTCAATAGACCTTACAAAACTATAACACCCAAGTGAGAGCTTTAAAAGCTACAAACTCAGTTTATGCCAAAGACATTAACATTCAACAAAAATATGGAAGATTTAATCATAAAAGGAGCAGGCCCCCATCTCTTGCATGCTGCAATTCCACCATTCCTACCACACTAAATGACCTTCTATGCCATCAAGAGCCTGCTTGGATGATTTATCCGCCATAGAATTATATTCTTTGTAGATATGTTCAAAAGCAATGAACCGATGCAAGTCAATTTCCTTTATAGTACGTTGACACCAGTGCCGGAGAGCTGTAACATTAAGTTCAAAATCTCCAACAGCCCATTTAATTGTTACACGCGAATCCCCGAACACTTTAAGATCAACCAACCCAAAAATATTTGCAACCTTCAGGACACACTAGAGTGCCATTAATTCAGCCTTCATATTAGTTCCTTTTCCACAATTTAAACGAAGAGAGAAATAATGATCCTCATTTAAGAAAATTACTCCACCTGCTGCACATATTCCATTCTGTGTAGCTCCATCAAAAAAAAGGATGGGCTGTTTGATATCAAAGGAGAAAAGACTAACTCTGTCAATTCTCCGAGCAACCTCCTCAACATGATAGATTTGGACCAGCTTCATGATATTCACTACACAAACCAGAACCTCAGGCTTTTTCCCCTGAAATAGAGCACAATTGCGAACATACCAGATTACCCAAGAAACAAAAATGGGTAAAAAGAGATATTTTTTATAAGATTTGATCCAATTTAGCAAACACTGCTCAAAGTTACCAACATCCCAACAAAAGCCAGAGTTCAAATTTGCACCACAGATTTTCCAAACTTCCTTAACAAAACTGCACTGCACAAATAAATGGTTAACTGATTTGGAATCGAGCCTACACAGCACACACCAATTAGGCCCAGACCAACCTCTCTTTAACAAGTTATACCAAGTTTTAAGACTACCTTGAAGAGCATGCCATAAGAAACATTTAATTTTGAGCGGAATTTTCCAACTCCACAATCTCTTATACCACCAATGCTGAGGAAAGATGCACTTCTCCTGGATAATTCTAGAATAGGCAGTCTTGGTCGTCACAATACCCTTCATGTCATTACCAATCCAAACTAGCTTGTCTTTTTCCAAATTTAAATGACAATCAGCAGAGTAGAGAGATCTAACATAACAGTCCCACTCCTAGGCATCAACTCCAATAAGACCCAGATCAATAGAACTTAACCAGTAATTCCTGGGTTGACTAGAAGCTCCCCAAATAATAATTCTGTTTAAAGTAGTCAAGCCACAAGATTGCAGAAAAATCTATAATCTCTCAGACAAGATATAAGAGTCTTCCATACCTAGAATGAGATCCTTACCGACCAAGATACTTTCACTAGTACCAACCTGCCAATAAATATCCTTGGCAGTCTAGTCATACACCTTCAAAAATCCGTGCGACAAAGGGGAGACCCCCCCCCCAGCTTCATAGGTTTTCTCATCCACGAAAGCACATCCGGTTTTAAATATTTTACCTGCAATACCTTTGAACACAAAGAAGTACCAAATAAACCACGCCACAGGCTTTTAAGCCTTAAATCCTTCCTAAAAATATTAATGTCCTTAATACCCCATCCTCCATATTTTTCAGGACGCGAAAGAACTTCCTACCCCACCATTACCAGCTTTGCACGCTCACTATTACCATTCCACAAGAAATTAAAAAAAACAATTTCCTTATAACATTTGAAATAGAAGAAGGAATTTCAAGCAATGATAGCCAATAAACCGGACTTCCTGATAAAACCGCTTTCACCAGGATGAGTTTGCCACCGATAGAAAGTAACCGATAAGACCAATGGGAAATTCGAGCTTCAATCTTTCTCACAAGCCATTTCCAATCCTTAGAAAGGTAATTGTTGGTTTTCAAAAAAAGACCCATATATTTAAAACCATCTTCAAGATTATAGCTCTTATAAGGAATTACCATTTCAATTTCCTGTCTTCTGAGTTCATCCACCTTATAATGATAAAAACTGGATTTTAATAAGCTCACCTTCATACCTGAGACTTTGCAGAAGATCTCAATTAGATTCCGATAGACAGTCCATTCTGCAACAGAGTCAACACTAGCCAAAAGTACATCATCAACGAAGAGGAGATGTGACAAAGCATAGCCCCGACCCAACTTGACACCTTTAATCAGCCCAAAATCCTTTGCCTGCTTAACAAGTCTACTAAAAGCATCTATAACCAGTCAGAAAAGCAAAGGGGATAACGGGAAACCTTGCCGTATCCCTCTATAACACTGAAAGAAGGCCGAAGGAGCACCATTAATTAAAATAGCAATACTCGTTGAAGATACACCAGCCATAACCCAATTCTGCACCAATGGAGGAATGCCAATTTGGATCAAAATGAGCATAAGAAAGGACCAATTAACACGGTCATAGGCCTTTTCTAAATCCATTTTCAGCAGAAGAGCCTTCAACTTTCAAACCTTGATAGAATGCATAAGTTCCTGAGTAACCCCAATAGCATAATGGATTTGTCTATTTTGTAGAAAACCAAACTGTTCAGCAGTAATATGAACAGAAAAAGCATCTTTTAACCTTTGATAAATGATTTTAGATATCAGCTTATAAGCAAAATTACATAGAGCAATAGGACAGAACTCTCCAAAGGTTGCAGGTTTATTACTTTTCGGAATGAGGGTCACAAAAGTGGAGTTAAGAGCCCCTATAATAAATCCATTAAGCCTTGAAAATTCAACGATCTTTTAGATGTATTCTCCCATAAGATAAAAAAAATGGATATACACTTCAACCCCCCACCCATCTGGTCCAAGACTTCTTTCTTTAGCAAAAAGTTTCAAAGTATTCTCAATTTCCTCCAAGGACACTTCTTTACCCAGCTCAGCAGCTTCCTGCTCATCAAAAAACCAGGGATAAATTCTTGCAACTCTAATCTGATCCAATAAGTCACATTCACCCTCATCCTTATAAATATTACTAAAGAAATTAACAGCTTCAATTTTAAAGGCTCTAAACCAGAAATAAAGTTTCCTGAAGCATCTTGCATTTCCCAAATAGCATTCATATTCCGGCGAGCAGAGGCATAAGAATGGAAGAACTTAGAATTCTTATCACCATGGTCAACCCATAACGCCCTACTCTTCAGCCTCCATTCCATTTCCTCTTGCAATAATAGCTCTTCCTTCTTTTGTTCATACTTCTTTAAAACATCAAAACCAACCTCATCCAATTCACCAATGAAGTTGTCAAAATGGCTCAGCTGAATCTTCTGTTCCAACAGTCTCAATTCTGCCTTGTCAGCAACCTTCCTATATTTAATCCAACTTGTCACAACTTCCTTAAGGTTCCTCATTTTCATACAAAAATAATCCAGCGGATTATCAGCCACAACACTATCAGATTTCCAGAATTCCCGAACCATACCACAGAATTCTTCCTTCAGTAACCAAGAACTATTGAATTTAAATGCATACTGTAACTTAATACCGTAATCATCCATTTGAAGAAAGATGGGCCAATGATCAGAGAACTTTACCTCATGAACCCAGGTTCGATACTTCTAAAAGAAACCCAACAAAGAATCTTTAACCAAAAACCTATCAAGTCTTTTATGGAATCCTTCCTTCCCCCTTCTCCCATTAGACCAGGTGGGGAGTAATTTGAATGGTAAAACATCCACCATACTATTAACAAAAAATAATTGCGAGAAGAAATCAGCCAAAGGCTCTTCTCTAGCTAAATCCCCCCAAACTTCAAATGGCGACTTCGTGAAGTTTAAGTCAACTACAATAACCAGATTTTCAAATCTCATAATTCCAGAAGCATCAAGAGACTCCCAAAAACTACGCATTTCACTGTATGGAGCATAACAGTTTAAGACACTTAGATGCAAATTTAAACCCACACACACACCCCTTAATAAAATCCCCCACTTGGTTTTAAAATCTTTAAAGGAAAATAGCCCAGGGTTCCATGTAACAGCCAAACCTCCAGACAACCCATTAGAACTGATGGCACAGACTTCCCAATTAGGTAAAATACCCCCAAGTTTTGAGATAGCAATATCACTGGCACACATAGTCTCTTGAAGCAGAACAACACCCGAGTTAGTAGAACTTATTAGGTTGGTTAAGGCCCTAGCTCGAGAAACCTTACCCACCCCCCGCACATTCAAAGACATAAAAGAAATTAGGAACCAACATCCTTGGGCTCCTCCGCTCTAAGGCCCACACCAGAATCACTATCCACCTCCTTCAATCTATCAAACACCGAGACAAAAGAAATTTCAGCATGAGAAATCTCTTGCTTCTCAAATTTCTTTTTTCTACCCTTCCTAATCGTTACATTTTGAAATTTCAGGGATTGAATAGGAATAGCATCCGACTTCCCACCTGGATTCTTAGAGAAGACAGGAAGAGGGGAAAGAATAAGTGAGACTCGTTCATCCTTATACCCACTATCTTCTAAAAGAACCATCTTCAGCATCAAAGCAGGCATTTTCAAGATCCACCTCAGGGTTTGAACCCAACCCAGAATCATGAGGCAAACCCAGGAAAGAATTCTCAAACGGGGTAGTATCCACAAATACAACAGTAGTTCCCACATTCTCCAAGTCACAAGAAAGGCTTCTACCAACTGATAATTCCCCCAAAACCCTCTCCACATCAGAATCAGGTCGCCCAGTCATAGAAGGAGTATTAGAAAGACCATGGCGCAAAACAACTTCCCCCAGAGAGATCCGCCTATCTAAATCTTTTTCCAAATTAGCTATAACATTTAAATCATCTCTAGAAACCTCAGAATAGGTAGATTCGGGGTTAACATTTCTCTTACCTTTTCCAGAAATTGTCGGAGCCAGGATGGAAAAATCCGGGGTCTTGAAACCCTTCACCACCTTCAGAGAAGCCAGCCGACCCAATAAAGTTGGACATTTTGCTTGAACATGCCCCGTCTCCTTACAGGCATAACAATGAAAGGGGATTTTGTAGAAATCTAAACGCTTCTTCCATACTTTAGAGCCCTAGACGATTTCCAAAGCCTTCGGAAGCCCAAGTCTCATCTCGAATTCAACCATAACCTTCACATATATTCTATCCATACCAAACAGAGTCTTTTTATCAACTCGAATGAACTTGCCCACAGAATTAGCTAGGCCAACAATCACTTCCTCTGTCCACAATTCGATGGGGAGACCGGGGATTAATATCCATAGGTGTCGAACACCTTGCTTCTCCTTGATAGGATCAAAATCCAGGTGCCACCATTTCAAGATTAATGACCCTTATTCAAACAACCAGATACCATCCAAGATCTGAGCCCTGAACTAGCGTTCGGAAAGATGAACAAAATCCACTTATTCATAAGGAGATTGATCCGAGGAGCCATAACCATAACAGGTACCCAGAATTTATTCACCCATGCCACAATTTCCTCCTTAGACCCAGAAGTGAACTCTAGACACCCCACCAGGGCACGCTTAGCTAATAATTCATCTCTGTCCATATTAGAGTTCTCAGCGATCACAAAACGCTCCAGGTGTTCCCTAGCCTTGATAGTTTTACCCTCTCTTCTGCATTTTTCCCTAGCTTCGAACAGGTTAGGGTTTTTCACATGAAAAGGTTTAAACCGCTCCTGCTCAGAAACCCCCGAGTCCAAACAACAAAGGGCACCCATCACTGCAGCACTAGGAGAAGTCATTGAGACCAAAAACTCGACAGAGCCGGTAGCCCTAGGAAGACCCCACACCTGGCAAGGAGTCAAGAAAATCCCTTACACCTGTCCCACTGCAGAAAACCCAGCAAGGAAAAAAAAACGACAACTGGCTACCACTATTAACCTAGGTCACGAGGTGTCAACTAGGCCAGAACCCACCACCAACCTCTACACCAACCAAAAAACCAAACCAAAACCAAGTCCAGGTATCAAGACCACACTAAGAGGCTACAGATTGGAAAAAGAAAAGGGTTCGAGAGCAGTAACGTAAGCCTAAACTTCCCACATTTTTTATACTTGGCTGGTACTGGGCCAGTTCTACGCAAACCAACTTGACTCCAAGTTGTTGCTAACCTAAGAAGCACCTCTCAAAATCACAATCACAGCCCAAAAATGCATATAAAAGAAGAAACCCCGCAGAAGGCCATCTCCCCCCCAGCAAATTTCCACATCAGAGAAGAGGAAGATCATAGAACTCTCCCCTATAGGCACTGCCAGTTTTTCTTCCATACACCCTCAACAGCTCCCCAGTTCAGGCAATTGACTCAGTTCTTCGAAACCGCGATCATATTGTTCTCATTTTGCAAGACAATCTTCACATGGCAAGAATTCGACTGAAACAACAAGCTGATCAACACCATTCTGAGCTATACTTTTCAAATATAATAAATTAATATTAATTAAAAAACTTAAATTATATATATGTTAATATTAATAAAAAACAAAAACTTTATAAACCCTAAAAACTTACTAGTAATTAAAACTATTATTAAAATCAAACGAACTTGATCTCCATAAAAACCTAGAGTCGGCTCCATACCAACCCTTTTGACTATTCCATATAAATGATTGATGAGGGAGGGAGAAGATCTTCTCAGGCATCGCTAATGTCCTGATGATGACCCACGAATGGATCGAAACGTTGACTACATTAATTCACCTACCGCAGAATCTCCACAAGATGCCATTAAGTAATATGATCACCATGCTTTGGATTGAATGCTTTTGACATGTATGCCTATATGATATTTCCATTTGGGTAAAAGTTAACCTAGTTAGAAGTGAAGGTATCCTTAGCTAATCCCTACTTCAACATGTTTTACACACAATGAAGGGAAAAGAGTTGGCTTTGACCTTCAATGAGGATGGTAATTTCTCGATATCCCTAAGGCAAGAGAAATGTGGCCTAAGGATGAATGAAGATGTGGAAGCATGAGGACGAGCAATCAATAACAAGGAATTGATGTTCTATGATGCAAATAAGGGAGAATGATATCTTGTTCATGCTGGGGTGATGGATTTGGAGTAATGAATGTGAGACTTGATTGAGAGATTGTGGAGATTAAGTTGGCATTGTGACTCATAATAAGTTCAAGATTGTGCATACAAAAGTTCCAACAATGACATTAAATACAAATACTGGGATCATGAATGTGAAGGAAGAGGAGTTGCTCATGATGGACGACCTCAATAACTTGGGGGATAGGTTGGATGAATGATGCCAACAATTGAATTTGAGGCCTTAAGTCCCTTTTTTTGGTTAGCTATCCATCTTAACTCCAGATGTATCTAGGGGAAGATCAAAAATAAATTGAGAACAAAGATCTATGTGCTTAAAACATTAGAGTTAAGATGGATATGAATTGGTTTATCTTTTGAAAAAATATGTCGATGTCCCATAACCTCCTCAAAAATCAACTTGAAGGAACCACAATTATATTTGTAAATTATGGTCTACATCTAAAAATCTATCTATATTGAAGATAATGTTAGATCCTCGAATTCTATACAGGAAGGGATATTTCAACAAATATAGCTTATTAAAAATAAGAATATAAACCAAGAAAAACAGATGTGAAGGACGTTCGCATTCTTGATCCCTTGAAAAGGTGTTCAATTATATACTGAACAAATATGGAATATTAAACATGGGGAATCATGCCGAGTTGCTCTTGTATTAAGGGCCAAGTTCTACTTCTCATAGTAAGTTAAAATGTTTATAGTATTTCACCTTTCTATTATTTTGTGTCGCTGAAGTCAATTAGTAACTGTCTGTTGGATTGAACAAATAGAACTCATATACCAAGGTTTGATACGTTGGAAAATATCGGGATCCTTGTCTACCCATGGTAATTGGAACCTGTGACTAATTGATGCAATGGAAGGAGGCTTTGGGCCTAAAGAGGCACTGCCAGCAGGGAAAGTTTTAGGGGCGAAAATTTTCCAATTGGCTATTTTTTGGGTTTTTTTTCAAAAAATAAATTCACTATTTGGTCATTTTTAGTCTCTAATATTGCCTATATTTACATAAAATATGTTTTGTTATCATAATATTCGCCAAAATTCACAAGTTTTAGTAGTAAATTGTATGTTTCATATTTAATATTCGCCTACCTATCTATATTTATGTTTTTTTCAATCGAAAGTAATCGCCTATAATACTATACTTAAGCATAATATTAGAATCCTTAAAAAATACCCTGACCACGAGTGCTCATATCTGTAAACTTCGCTTGCATTTGATTTTCTATTGGCAACATTTTTGTTGTGGAATCCATTCTGGTGAGTTGGGTTGCGATCTCTTGACCTCATCTTCATTGCTTTGTTTTAACTGCCATGCTAGGGAATTTATCACAGGGACGAGAGAAATTTCCATGATAATTCATCAGAGAAGACCGTTATTGAGGTTTAAGTTAATAAACACAACACAACATGTGTTTGAACTTTTTATTTGGAGATTTATATTTGAATAACACCAACATCAAAGCACTTACAATATCTATTTTAGTACACCACAATATTTTGTAGAATAAGATTTTTTGTCTGGGATTTTTAGTAAATATAACAAAAAAGTCTGTATGGTTGAGTTCTCTTTTCGACATTTAAATTGAAGATGACATAACAATATGCTAGTTGCCATTGTTTTTCTGAGATATAACTCAAGAATACATAACAATATATAGATTGCATGTTTTGTTAAGAGATATAATTTAACATAACATGACAACAATGGCCATATTTTACGAGAATTTAACACACACATACATGAGTGGAACTTTGATGATGTATGGCATGTCTAGATATGAGGAGTTGTTTTAGATTTGGATCAAAGTTGTAGTATCATTTTGGAGAACCACTTGGCGAGGCCGGAAGTGTAAGAGTTTGACTTGGATTTGGAAAAATATTTGCAATAAAAAAATAAGTAACTCAATATTTTTAAATTTCATTAATTTGAAAATTTTCATTGTCCATACTATGTAGACTAATGGTATCCACCAAGCCTTCTCTTGGGGGTGAATTTATTAGTGAATTCCCAAACTTAGATCTTGTTAGTGCCTGAAAGCAAAAACTTCAATCTGAATCCAGTTTCCTTGGAATTTCAATTCACCACTGAAAAATCCTAGAATGTTGTTGTCCAGAGTCTAGATCCATGTGCAATGGAGACCAATTTGACTAAAATTGGGAATTTCTTATGGCCCCTGGGTATTTAACCATGGACCTCTGCCAAACAAACTTGCTGTGAAATTAAAATATCTACAGTAGCTCTTTCAAAGTTGAACTTGTCTTTTCTGGGAAAAAAGCCTTTTTCCAAACCCCTACAATAATTGCATGTAACCTAATTTGGTTGAAGGTCCTCGTCAGCTGCTCTGCAAAGGATGCACATGCCGAGACTAGAAAAACCCCTCCTCTGTTAAAGTTGTTTGGATTCTCTTCCAAGATTGGCTTCAGGTTCTGGTTTTTTTGTGTGGGATTGATTTGCTGGATTGTCTGCATATGTGGTTTCGTAATAATGGGAACCAGTTCCTTCTTCCTCTGTTTATGATCACTGGTATTTGGAGATCAAGGGATTTGGGCATATTTGAGGACACTCTGCCTTCGGTTGAGTCCATGGCCCATAGAGTTTTGTTTCACTGGAATGGTCAGCCAAAAATGATGAGGATCACAAAGGCTCATCGGATCACATATCCTAGACTAGAGGAGGGCAATATTCACGGTTTCTTCGACGGTGCATCCTAGCTGGGGTTATGTGGAGCTGGGGTTTTTTTCAGCATACATCATAATCACAGCATTAAAATCACGGCAAGCCTAGGTAGCGGAAATGGTTTAAAGGCTGATATTTTGGCATTGCGGTGCCTGTTATGGTTCGCGTGTAGGAGGGGATTCCTTTTGCTCATCATTTTTGGCGATTCTCAAGTAAATGTTAACTGGTTTAATGGAATTTACAATATGAACGCCATTACTCTGGAGCCATGGATGGAGGAAATTCAAAGTCTAAGTGCTAGCTTCATCTCGATTAGATGTCAGCATATTTCCAGGGAAGCAAATACTGTTTCTGATCAGCTTTCTAAAGAGGCACTGGGTCCGATCACAAGTTGCTTGCATTACAACGAATTTCGGGACGATGTGATGGTGGAACAAGGGAATCTAATAACTTTCTGATGGGCTAGTCTGATGTGCTAGTAGTTGATATCCGTTTCAGGCTTCTGGCCATCGTTTGAAGTTTTTCCTTGTTGAATGTCCTTTAATTTTTCCGCCTGCTTCCTACTATAGGCTGCAGTTGTTCCTTTGGTAAAATTTTATTATGTCAGACAGTTCTGGCGGTTTCTCCATTTAGTTAGGTGCTCTTTTGTAATCAGTTTAGTAGTTTTTTTCCTCAGCTTTACGAAGCCTCATGACGTAACCCGGTCATTATTCTCATAATAGCAAGTTACATATTTTTCCCTTTGGAAAAAAATGTAACCTAATCTGGTGATGGCTGCAATATAGCCTTTTTTTATAGAACTTTAGTAGAATTTAGATGAAATCGCCAATTTGTGTTGGTAGGCACAACTATGTCTTGCGTTAATGTTAACAATAAAATTAACACCCTTAGTCAAGTGACAGGACAAATCTTTCAGACCCAGTGGTAATCCACATCAGTGAACCTTTGAACACCATCAATCCTCTTGTGGCACATTTGGCACACATTCTACATTCAACATCTAATCCCATGGCTTTATCAGGAGCACAAGGGACCACATCGGCACCGTCTCAAACAAGCGTTGGAGGTAGCAATACTCCCAACATCCCTATGGCTTCATTAGGAGCACAAGGGACCACATCATCACAACCACACACGGTTTCTAGAGGTAGTAATATTTCTGACTTGACCTCTACCGCAATTCCACCAGTTAGTTTACCTGCTTCTACCATAAGTGAAACTAGCACTTCAGTGCAAGTTCGTACAGTTTCGGGTCCCAATCTCGGAAGTACATCCACTTTACTTGCAGGAATCCCTACTGGAGGGTATGCCTTACCAAACTTGGGTTTCCCATATGGTTTGGCTACTCAAGGTCAAACAATTCAGGAGCCAACCAAAATCCCATTGGCATACCAAACATTTTTCCAAATCCTAACCCTGGGGGGAATCCTTCACTTTGGACTCTCAACATCCCTAGTGGGCTTAATGGACCATGGAACACTAATGCTAATTGGGGTAATACTCCGCAAGTTAGTGGAAGTGCCTCGGGAATCCTTTATCCAAACTTTCCTAGCACAAATCCTGGGGGAAATCCCATTCCCCCAACAAGTAGCACACTCGGAGGCAACCCATCCACCAACTTCATTCCACCATGGAGTGGGAAAGTTCCAGGAAGTACCCAATCTTCTTGGGCACCACCCCCACAAGGGGGAAATAAACCTTGGAACTCTTATCCAAACCAAGGAAACACTCAAGGGAGTGGTAATGTTCCACCAAGTAACCAATCTCAATGGAACATACCCCCGGAAGGGGGAAATCCACCCATGAATCCAAACCAACAATGGAGTAGTAATGTTCCAACAAGAAACCAATCTCAATGGAACATACCCCCACAAGGGGGCAATCCACCCATTAATCCTATGCCACAGTGGGGTGGAAATGTTCCACCAAGTATCCATCCTCAATGGAGCATACCTCCGCAAGGGGGAAATCCATACATGCATCCTATCCCACAATGGAATGGAGAATATTTAGGAAATAACCCACCTTTTTGGATTCAATCTTTGCAAGGAGTTAACCCTGCTTGGAATGCTTTTCAATCCCAAGGACCACAACAGTGGAGCCATCAAGCTTCACCTGGATATCAAGCATTTGCTCCAGCATCATCCAAATCACCATTTCTAGCTACATTGAATCTACCGGATTTATCCCAGCTAACCAATGAACCTGTTCTACATTTGAATGGGTGGACAACCATACCAACCAGAATACCCTCAGACATACCCAAGTTTGATGGAAAACCAGGGGAAGATCCATCAAATCATGTGATGACATTCCATTTGTGGTGTTCTTCCAATTCCCTAGTTGATGATAGTACTAGGTTGAGGTTGTTTCAGCGGACCCTAACTGGAAATGCTACGAAATGTTACATTGAGTTGCCCCACAATACATTTATATAATTTTCATCTTTAGCTATGGCATTTTTGACACATTTTCAATTACCTATCCGCTATGAGATGAGAACTGAACTTTTAACTTCACTTAGGCAATCCACCGCTTCTCACATCTCGGATCATATCCACAAGTGGAGGAGACGTCGAAGGCTTATAAAAGCTGAAATCCCTGATCAATTCTTAGCAGATTGGTTCATTAAATCGCTATTGCCTACTCTTGCTAAAAATGTAGCCATGACTGAAGAACAACTCATTCAGAGTGCTCACCATATGGATTTAGTATATTCCCAATCAGGCACACTTTATGATTTAATACCCCATGTTGTAAGACCTACGTCTGATCCAACTAGGCCACCAAAAGGACCTCATACCGATGGTGTGATTGGATCAGTGAACCAACTTGAACAGATTACCCAGCAATTGAAACAAATGTCAGTTCAAAACCCGCAACCCACGGATGGCCAGGAAAATCAGCAAGCTGCAACTCCTGCCCAAACTTCCGAAGTCCTTACGGTTCAAACTGTGGACCGAAAAGGAAAAAAGAAGAAGCAAAAGAAGAAACCTAATGCAAACCCTGGGACAAGAGAGGCACCTAAGGTGAATAACCCCACAGGAGGCAATCAGGAAAATAGGAAAAACAAATATCCTTGCAAAATTTGCAAAGAAGATCATCCTACTCATCTTTGTCCTCATATGGATGATATTCATCGCATGTTGGCACAACGAGGAGGGAAACAACCAAAACCTGTTGTCCTAACTCATCCCTTCCCCCAGCAACAACAAATGGTTGCTGCGGCGCCAGCACCTCCAGCAGGAGGAAACTAGGAAAACCCCCCACAGGGGGGCAATCCACCCAATGCAAATATCTTCACAATTGGTGAACATAACATTCATATCCAAACTAGGGCCCGTTCTTACGACATACCTTGAAAAGATGCTGACGCAACTGGATCTCAGCCTAGTGGTTTTCTGAATATTGAAAAACCAACCATAGACATGGTGCCTCGACCTCCAAAAGGGGTCCTCCGCAAAATAACACACAATCCCAATGCACGAGCTGCTCAAAACTACAATGTAGTTGAAGATTTAGCCCAAGCCCCTTATGCAATGTCTGCCTTGGAGGTTTTGCAAAGTTGTCCCACTCAGTGAAAAGCACTATTGTCTGCCATCAGTGTTGTTGATCTATCAGATACCAATTTAATCACATTTGACTTAGAACAACCCACAGGTAGGTTTCCCTCACAAATTGCTTTCCAAATTAAAGTAACTTCACATGGGAAGAATATTTTTCGAACCATTGTGGATGAAGGAGCCTCCACTTGCGTCATGTCCCTAGCTTGTTGGAAAGCTTTGGGATCACCCACCTTAGTACCATCCCAAACAATACTCAAGGCATTTGATGGACATTCATTCCCACCTCATGGACTCATCTTGGCTTGCCCAGTTGAACTGGGGGGAAAAAAGTTCAAGTAGATGTTGAGGTAGTGGATGCACCCATAGACTACAATTTTCTATTGGGACACATTTGGATACACAAGATGACGGCGATAGTGTCTTCCATATTCCGAGTCATTCGGTTCCCCCACCAAGGGAAGATTGTTTCAATCGATCAACTAGATTACTGCTCACCTGAAACTGGTATCCATTCGAATGTACCTTATGTAGGGGATGGAACGACGGTTATTCAAGATGTTGGGGTAGGAATGTTTAAAGACTCGTCCCTTTTGGAAACTTTCCCACTTCCACCACCAATATTGACCCCTAACATTGCTCCAATTTTCACTATAACATCGGAGGTATACTTTCCATTAAGAGTTTTCTCTAATTCCGTTTCGGAGGTCGGTTCCACCTCGTCGGTTGGAACCTCCAAAGAAAACACCTTAGATGAAAATAATGATGGCAATATACATGCTTCTACGCACCATGAGGAAATGGAGATTAATGTTCCCTTTTATCCCGTGGAGCTCGCTTATCAAGCTATTCAGATGGCTTCGGTAGAACCAGATCAAAAACCTCCCAAGATGGAGGAGTATGATCCCTATACTTCACCTATTTGGGCCTTGAACTCGCAAAGTAGCCATGATATCCTAGATCAAACCTTCCCTTCGGATGAAACCATCTTAGAGGTTATGAACATCACAGAATGACCTTGGGAGGATATGCATCACAAATCCTCATTTCTTCCTAAGATTGACTCATTAGAAGTTAAACTTGAAAAGTTTACTTCGAGGGTGACAACCGTAAGTACCAATGCCCCATTTGAATCTATGATGTGAATTCAGAAGGCAATTTGGCGAACATTTTGAAAACCATCCAAATTGATATCTCTATCAAACTTGGCATCGTTGAGTATATAAACATAGGTGCAGATTGTTCTCTTGAGGAAATAAAATTTTACACTGCTTTATTTAAAAAGTTTCATGATATATTCGCACGGTATTATGCATAAATGCTAGGCATCGATCCCAGCATCGTAGAACATGAAATCAAAACTTATCCCAATGTTAAACATGTGTTGCAAAAACTACGTCCAATGAACCCTAAGAAATCAGCTACCATTAAAGCAGAAGTCGAAAATCTCTTGAACGCTGGATTCATCTATCCTGTTCCTTTGACTGATTGGGTATCCAACCCTGTTCCAGTTAACAAAAAACAAGGAACTATCCGGGTTTGTACTGATTTTAGAGATCTAAACTTAGCCTGTCCTAAGGATAACTATCCCACACCCTTCATTGATTAGATCATCGATGAATGCGCCGAGAATGAAATCTTCTCGTTTATGGACAGCTTCTCCGGTTACAACCAAATCCAGATTAAAAAGGAAGACCAACATAAAACAACTTTTATATGCCCTTGGGGAACCTTCGCTTATAGGAAAATGCCATTTGGCCTTAAAAACGCCGAGGCTACTTTTCAAAGAGAAATGTCATACGCATTTCATGATATTAATGATATCATCGAAGTTTACCTTGATGATTTGGCAGCTAAATCTAAAAAGAGAGCTGAACATGGTGCACATTTACAAGCCATATTTGAGCGTTGCCACAAGTACAACATTAGGTTAAATCCACATAGATACATGTTTTGTGTGGACTCTGGGAGGTTACTTGGGTTCGTAGTATCCCAAAAAGGGATCATGGTTGATCCCATCAAGCTTGAGGCAATACTTCAGTTGCCTTCCCCCAAAACAAGCACTCAACTTCAAAGCCTTCAAGGAAAAGTCAACTACTTGAGAAGATTTGTTGAAAATTTTGCTGAAAAAGCTAAAGGCTTCATGCATATCTTAAAACAAAATGCAACATTTACATGGGATGACCAAGCTCAACGCTCATTCGATGAACTAAAGAAATCTTTGGTCTCTGCCCCGGTGCTTAGTCCACCGAACTATAATCGAGACTTTCTGCTATATTTGGTTGCCTCTCCTACCACAATTGGAATGGTATTAGCACAAGAAGATGAATCCTCTCAAGAACATGTTTACTATCTTAGTAAGGGCCTTGCAGGTCCTGAATTGAGATATTCCCAGGTTGAGAAGTTGGCCTTGGCAGCAGTCCATGCTGTCCAACGAATTAGACATTACATACTTCCAAGGAAAACAACCATAGTGGCTGAAATGAACCCCATGAGACACATTTTGTCCCGCCATGTCATTGGTGGCAAATACTCAAAATGGATAGTAATTTTACAAGAATTTGACCTCGAATTCAAAACCGCCAAAGCCAAGAAGTTGTTGGCATTTGCTGAATTAATGTCTGAGTTACCCATAGAGAAGGAGGGTACTATATCTATTGAAACTTGGGCAGATGAACATGTATTCCTCATTGCACCTTCTGATCCATGGTATGGAGCATTCATTATATACCTTCAAACCCAAAGGATTGATCCTCAACTTTCTAGCATTGAACGACGTCGCATTCGACATCGAGCTCAAAGATACCTCATCATCGGGGATACTTTGTACCGTCAAGGAATATACATGATATTAAGGCGTTTTTTAGTACACCAAGAAGCTAAACAAGTATTGAATGATTTCCATGCTAGAGCATGTGGCGGTCATCTTTCTGGGTTAGCAACTGCTCAGAAAATCTTGCGTGCATGATACTTTTGGCCTACAATTTTCAAAGATTGCATAAATGCTGTAAAAAAGTGTCACCCTTTCCAAATTTACACAAGAAAAATGCGTGCACATCTTGCTCCTTTACACCTTGTAGTAACCGTGGGTCCATTTTCAAAATGGGCCATTGATTATATGACAGTCAACCCACCTTCAGCCGATGGCCACCACTACATCATTGTAGCAGTGGACTACTTCACCAAGTGGGCTGAGGCAATGCCTACATTCAATTGCACGAGTAAAACTGCAGCATACTTTCTATTCAATCATGTGATAGCAAGGTTTGGTGTACCCAAAGAGATCACTACGGACAACGGAAGTCATTTTAGGAATTCCTGTATGGATGAACTTACAAACCGGTTAGGATTGCGGCAAGACTTTTCCTCACCATATTATCCTCAAGCTAATGGATAAGCAGAAGCCATCAATAAGGTTTTGAAAACCATGTTACAAATGATGATTAATAAAAACAAGAACAACTGGAACTTGATTTTGTTTACTGCTCTTTGGGCCTACCAAACAACTACTAAAACTGCAACCGGATTCACTCCTTTCCAACTGGTTTATGGAGAAGAAGCTGTGTTGCCGATTGAATGTGAAATCCCATCATTAAAGATAGCTGTCGAACTCCTACCTAACACTTCTGCGGAAGAGGAAAGTCTTCTCCATCTCCATGCTTTGGATGAAATTAGAAGAGAAGCCTCTCTAAACATAGAAGTACATAAGAATAGGGTCAAAACACAATATGACAAGTCCATTCGTCCTCGAGTCTTTTCTGAAGGCGACTTGGTTTTAGTTTATGACCAAGACCAAGATAAAATAGGAGAAGGAAAATTTGTACCTAAATGGTTTGGCCCACTTATTGTCAAAACTGTGTTAAAAAAGGGAGCTTATGAATTGGTCAATTTTGATGGGGAACCCATGTTGGAGATAAGAAATGGTCTCTATCTAAAGAAATACTTCACGTAGGCACTGATGCCTCGCACCATTTGTTGTATTATGTTGTATTTTTTGTATAAAATTTTGTACATTAGTTATTTCGGGCACACACTTATCTTGCTTGGCATTGTCAATTTGGTAGATGGCACAAGAGTCTTTCACATATTTGGGATATGGGGACGGCGCCAGCCGTAGCTCTTAGAACATTTCTTCCACCGCATGGGTTTTTTTTTCACCTAATAATGAAGTTCTTAGTTCAGGAGGCACTTTTCTCGGATTTGCAACCAACAATGTTGCAGAATATAGTGCAGTCATTGAGCTTCTTGTCGAGGCTATCACCCTTGGCATCCGACGAATAATCGTCAAACTAGACTCAGAGTTAGTTGTATCCCAGGTAAATGGTCAGTATCAGGTTCGACATCCTACACTGTTTAGAAAGTTTCTACGAGTACGTCTTTTAGAGCGTCAGTTCGAGTTTATTGAGTATATACACGTTCCTAGAAGTCTGAATAGTTTGGCTGATTCTTTGGCCAACTATGTACTTGATTGGCATCTAAGTCATTAACATTCTACCAAAAAGCAAGCATGTACATTATTTCATGGCCAATTTAATTGAACACATCATTTAAGGACATAAGTGAAACCGAAATAATTTAGCTTACATCATAACCCAAAAAAGTGTGTAAACTTTGCACACACCAAAAAGAATAGTGTAAATACTATTTCCCTTTTTTATTATTTTCTTACAGATAAGACCCAAAAATGTTCATACAAACAAAAAAATGGAAAATTTAGAAAACTCGAAAACATGGGAAACTGTTTCAAACTTTTCTAGTTCAACATCGAAACTAACCCACTACGGGTAGATCAAAGACTAAAGGTTCATAGCTTCTAGGAATTGAATTTGAAAGGGGATACCTCCTCTCATATATTTGTTGCACAAAGAACGCATATGGTAAATCATGAGTATTTTTACTTATCTTTTATTCATACATGTACAAACCGTATCCTTTTGAATGATAGAAAGATGCATAATTCCTCATTTTTGGCTATCTTTTTAGATATTAAATGCACATTTGAACCAGTTTCTAACTAAACTGCTGGCTAGCGAAATGGTTTTTGATTTCAGGACGTGAAGAATTTGACAGTTCGAACTATTTGACTCAGGTAGTTGAGACAGACCATGATTCATGATGCTCTATGATTTTGACATTTTTCACAAGATTCAAGTTGAAGTAAACCTCATTGAACCATTCCTACTTGGCCATTTCACCAAATTGGATAACCTCAGTCACATGGTATTACTTAACCGTCCGTCGACACATAATCCTGCTTCAGATAGCCTACCTTGGAAAGGAATAGCTGTAAAAGTGTGCACAACTAGATTAGCCCTTGTTTGAAATATGGATATTTGCCTTGGCCTAACCCATGCCCTTGAAAAATAGGCATATGCCCATGCAACACTCGTTCCCTCTTATGTATCATAACATTCTTTATTCTTTTTCACAAAAAATAAAAAAGCATAAAAATTAAAAAACACAAAAATCCAAAAAGGTAGAGACTTGAATCACTTCATAGTATAATCCTTGGAGAAAACGACAACAATCAGTCCTTGTCACCCTTGAACATAGCACATAATTTGGTCTCCACTATCAGTACACCATCTACATTTTCCATAGGAAACTATACCAGTATTCTGAACAGATCTCCACCGATGGGTTATCCTTCCCGTCAACAATGGAGCTTTCGTTAATGCATCTGGCATTAGCAGATTTCATTAAAGGTCGGTTACTCAAAGTCCTATGTTGCCAAGTGTCCATTCTGCTTCGTGTTACGTGTTCAAGAAAAGTCCAAACCAAGTCGGCCATTTCTCAAGTATTCCTGATCAGTCATGTCGGCCTTCCCTGTGTCAGTTTACAGTGTTGGATCTTGCAGTTCTACCAAATTATATCATATTATTGATCTTTGTTTCGTATTGGTTGATGTGGGATACATCAATGCCCTCCTTCCGATGGATCTATTCCTATCGACATCAAATCATTATCTAGGACATGGATCTAGAAACCTAAGACTACCTTGGATCTTGCAGTCATTAGTGGCAAGTTTCCTCGCAAATGACAATGGGTATACATCAATGACCCCTGATTGTTTGATTCTACAAGTGTTCGACTTCAAGAATATCTATTCACACTTGTTAGTTGTACTCAATACCTTAGATTCCATCATCATTATTGGTGGGTCTCTTCACATCTGTTAATGGTATACATCAATCGTCGGTAATCAGATGGTGTTTTATTATGCTCGACATCAGATCACTTATTTGCATGATATAAACTCGTACTATCGTCGGTTTGTATTGAAGACCTTGGGAAAAATAGTTGTATCACTCATCGATGCACTGCCCAAGCTGCGCAAGATTAGACCGCCATGTCAGAAGCCCCAAAAGACTTTGTTATCACACTCATCAAAGTGCACATTTACATTTTCAGAAAAATTGGCTTTTGACATGGATCCATTGTGTATTGTTTGTGGCCATGCTTGTTTACTACTGAGCATGGGTATGCCCACCTCAGGAAGATATTATATATTGGAGAAATTGCTCTGTTTTACAGGTGTGATCCTCAATCCATCGCATGTGAGCTTTCCTTCCCTTATCCTTTCTTTGAACGATAAAGAGTATCAGTATAAAGAGTATCCATATAAAGAGTATCAGTATACAGAGTATAAATTTCAGTAATGTATTTCGGCCCTTAGCTCTGCTTCGGACCTCACACATTAGGGGGCATCTGTTAACAATAAAATTAACACCCTTAGTCAAGTGATGGAAGAAGCGTATTTTTACCATGCACTTGCAGCAGGAAGACATGACACAAGTTCATGCAGAGATGAATCCTCTCTAAGAAATGCATTAAAATGCATTAATTGTGCTTAAAATAATTCTAAATGGTGCAAAAAGTCTAAAAACTATGAAAAGTGGGTTTTCAAGTTAAAATAATCTAAAATGGATTATCCCACACTCAAAAGAGAAACCTAAGGCACATTTCCCAATGCTATATAAGAAAGGCTTTGGGGCATGGTAAAGCCACACCAAGAGAGAGAAAAAGCATGCTGAAGAGATTCTGAAGGAGGAGAAATAGCTCAAATTCTTCAAAAGCAAGGGTGAAGGAAGGGAAGCTCATGTCAATGGAGGAAGGATTCATATCTAATGCCAGGTTAAGGATGTATTTCTCCATTATTCTACTATGAATAGATTCAAGTTTCTACCATCTATAAGTTTAAATCTGGTTTATCTTGCATGAATTTAATTCTTAGATGGCTTTAGATCTTAAATGTGTTTGTCTTGATTGATGAATAGATATAGATCTTTTGGAAATTTGTAATAATCTTTTCAAGTTACTGACGTAAGAACTCACCATTCCTTAGGAAGATAGTTAAATTAGTGTAGACACAACCCTGCACTAAACACTGTTATTAGTTAAAGTATATATTGCCATTACATATGCAATGACTTTGATATTGAAATGGCAAGAATCTTTGTCCATTGGCACCAGTTGTACCACCCTCATTTTTTGATCTTCTTGCAGTAAACTTGGCAATCACACATGGATGGATGGGTTTAGTTTGTGGACATAGATGGTCAACACCAAAAGTAGTGAATTGGGAAGTTGTCGGTCAAAGTTGAATCCAATTGAATTTTAAAATTGTGATAACCGGTTTGCCACTACCACCGGTTGTACTAATCTTATATTATATACATGACTACTCCTCGTGTCTCAAAAAGTTTCGTCTTGATTGAATATTTTGTTTCTTTAACCCTTATTCCTTTCAACTTCCCTACAAAGTAACAATTTATCCATATCACTCCAACATGAATATATCTAGAAAGTCTATTACTCACATATGTATTCTTAGTAACTATTCCAACTTCCAAACCATAAATTGCTTTGTCTCCTCTGTCTATTGCTTCTTCTATAGTCTTTAACACCAAGATAGACATGATCGGTCATAAGATTTCTTCTATTGCAATCTTCATATCACCTTTAACATAAGAGAATATGAGAATATTGTAAGTTAAAATTAAAATAATTAATCATCCAAACAACTACCAATGGTTACTAAATTATCTCCTCCCTGCATCCTTTGTTTACCTATATTGCTAACATGATAATGGATACTCCCAACATCACCACCACAAAGGCATCAAGTGGACACTTTGTACAGAACATAAAGGGTATGAATATCCAATCCCGTTGAGGCCATTTTTCCCTTCTCCATGTTATAAATTCCCGAGATTAGGTTAGAAAACAAATGCACCAATATATTTTATTATGAATTGTGCTTTTACTATATTGCTATCATTCCCACCTCAATTTTCTTATCTCACTTTATTTATCAAAACTTGCATTTGGAATGATTTGGGATGAAGAAAATATTATCTGGCATCTTGGTATTGTAGCTGATTTTGCACTTCATTGGAGCTTATCACATTTGGTAATCTATTTGTGATTGTAGTCTACCCATTTCCTAGCAGTTTGAAGAGGGTTTTTACAAAATTGTGTCCATTTTGTTTGGAGTTTGAGGTGGATGACTCAGGTGCAGGGCATTTAGGGGATATCCTTAAGAGAGGAGTACAAGAGATGCAAAGGATAATCCAGAGGATATTCCTAGGGATTCTGCTTAAGATGATGATCTTTATGAGTCACACATCACAACTGAATATTTACTCATTACACTGGGGTTTGATGAATTTTGGACTCAAGAGATAATTTAGAGATTGATTGTTTTTGTAAGTTATTCCAATATGTCAATTACTTTTTTTTTCCAGAATTTTAATATTGTGCGTCTTAAAGCTTATAGTTTATGTATCTCAAAAGTATCACTTTCTTTGCACTTGTATATGCAATATAAATGAGTAAACTTGCAAATTTGATGTCTTTATACTTCAGTGTGCATGAGTATATATAATTATTTTCTAATTATATTTTGAATATTTTTTTAATTTTGCTGAGTTGACTTTGAGTGAATTAGGCCAAGTCCCAAGTCTACTTCAAGTTGAAGGGTTCATTGTGTTTGAACCAAGTATGAGTTTGATTACTCTGATTCAATTACATATATGATATACCTCACACAAATACATATAAATAATATAAACAGTTGTAACCATTTTGAGTATTTGTACTACTTTGGTCATTTATGCCCGTTTAGCTTCCCAGCTTCTGGATCTGCAAGAAAACAAATCTTTGAAACAATATCATGGCCACAAATCCCAGTTGTGGTTGGAACATTTGGTTCTGTAGTCCTCCACTGTGGTTAATCTCAAACATATTGATATTATGTATTGCAAATCACTGTGAACTTACATTGCAGAAGTGTACTTGGGGGTGCCCTGTGATTGCATGTTGTGAACCCATACACAATCCTTGTAAGTGGGTGTGGAAAATAACACATTCACTGATCAACATATCCACGACCTTCACGATATAGGATGGGTTTTCCAGTTCCATGCCAATTCACAACTTTTCTAAAACATCACAATTAGCAAACACACAACTGATGTATAAGACTGCATATTTGATATTTACAACAAGATATTCCTTATTGCACTGATAAAAGTGAGGTGCACTCTACAACCTAGTATGGATGAGATGTGTAATGTTTGTAACAATTATAACTTAAATGAAAAAAATAGAAGTAAAGTAAAAAATAAATATAAATGCATACCATTATAAGTCCAAATATTTTAAGTAGAGATAAATTTACATCCTCTAGGTCCTTAATAGATCTAGGGTTAAGATGGATCTATGCCAGTGGTCCCTAAAAATCCATTGAGTGGTCACATCTAAGAAGAAGTTTCTTGATAGGTTGATTTACAGAGGATTTCACATAAACTATTTATATTTCTCCTTCACAACTGATCTTTTTAACCGATTCTAATTTGTATTCTGGAATATGATGGGAATCGTGATTTTTTGAGCTCACCCAATAATCTTGATTTTGGGGAAATTTTGAATCCAGTTCCCTGATACAAGAAGTTAAAGTTGCTTTTTCTCTATATCCATTTTACCATTTCCTATTTTCATTTAGTACAACATAAAGATTGTGTTTGTTTAGAACACAATTAATGTAGCAATAAGTTATCCGTTCGAAGATAAATGAAGTATAAGTTTTCATTGATTTGAAATTTTTGGTAAGGATACTAGGTCACACATATGATTCATTAATAATAAAATTACTATTTTTTTGGTATTTTGTGTATATTTTTATTTATTTAGAGAGAAGGAGGTTCCTTATGCCCCATAACTTCCATTCCATTTGCCTTCCCTATGTTTGAGGGATCTCTTTAGTGTTCCTGGAAACACACTTCCTGGAGCCAGTATCTCCAATCCACTATGAAATGTTTGAAAAATAGGCTATGCCTTGCATTGTTTCTTGCATTAGACTTTGAGGAATATCAATGGAAGTTGTGACATGGTATTTTCTATTTGTATCTAGTAGTATTTTGGTCACGTGTATTGAAATATGCACAATTAAGCCAACTACCAGTAACAACCAGTTGTATGATTGTTTACTCCTTATTGCAGGAAAAATTTATTAACTCTATTGTGCAAGCAAAGGCAATGTTTGCCCAAGAAGTTTAGAATTTGCAAATTCTTAGATCACTGATGTAAAATTATATAATATATTCTATTTAAGGGTGCTAGCTCAATGGAAGAGAACCTTCCTTATAGGCAGGAGGTTGGTGGTTCGATGGCTACAAATATCCGTGCCCTATATATATAAAATGACTATAAATGACAATAAAGAGATAAATGACCACTACAAAAATGAGAGATAAGTGACCAAAAAATGACCAAAATTTGCATATAAATGACCAAATGGCGACCACAGGTGTAAAATTAGCATTCATTTAACCCATGACAAAAAATGTGGTCATATTTATCTTGGTCATTTATAGCTTATCTTGTGGTCATATATTGGGTTGTTAATTTGGTCATTAATTTTGACAATCAAGGACCAAATATATAACCAAATTAATGACCAAATATACGACCACAAGATAAGCTATAAATGACTACTAATTTGTCACCAGTGGTCTCCTAAACGAAAGTGGTAATTTATATGCGGATTTTGGTCATTTATCTCTCATTTTGTACTAGTGTTCCATTTCTTAGAATTTTTTAATTTGAGTGAGCAAGAGAAGAACCATTTTCCTTTTCTCACACACTAGTCATTTGGGAGGAAGAAGAGGATTACTAGTCCCTTCTCACACTTCTTCCATTCGAAAGAGGAGGAGAAGGAGCATGTTCCCTTTCTTAGACATTTTTAATTTGAGTGAGCAGGAGAAGGACTTGTTTCCCTTTCTACAATAGTGGTAATTTTTTGGAGGAAGAGAAGGAGCACCAACCCTTCTTGATACTTCTTCCACTCAAAAGAGTAGGAGAAGGAGCATGTGCCATTTCTTGGAATTTTGTATTTTGGGTGAGTAGGATATGGAGTATTTTCCCTTTCTCGCTCACTAGTAATATTCAAATTAAAAGAAGGAACACTAGTCCTTCCTCACACTTCTTCAATTCAAAAGAGGAGGAGAAGGATCATGCTGGGCTGGTGTAAGGTAATGATACCCAATTATGACACGTTAGTTGCAATGACATTATGGAAAAACAGAAATATTATCATTAAAATGAATTATTAGAGGTACCTACAAAACTTTTTTGGATTAGGTGTAAAAGGATGAAACGTAGAAAAACGGATGACCTTCAAGAATATATAACTTTTATTTATGGAAAAGTGGTATAACCACCCAAAAATGTCATTATTCGAAGATTGGTATGTTATTTGTTTTCTCAAACATAATGCACATGTTTTTGTTGAGCCACCTGTTTGCTATGTAAATTTTCAATTTACAAGAAAAAAAAAATGTAGAGGCGTAGGCAACAGACGAATCTTATGCGGGGCTATTTTTCCAAAATTTTAAAAGTTAATTTTATATTTTTTTTAAATTACCGAAGTCAGTGAAGCCCTAAAACGACATGGTCAAGTGTTGAGCCACCATATAATGGCTTAAAAAAATCAAAATACTTTTTTTTTTTAGGTTGTAGGTATTTTCGTGCTCTTGTGCGGGTTCTTTTCCGTTTTTGAAATAGGTAATCCAATCAAAAGTTACAGGGAAAATAAACGACCTATGTTTTTTACAAATTTGACATGAGTGCAGT